>JAVDOI010000020.1:12786359-13137099 GCA_032191485.1 Leptoclinus maculatus | reverse complement strand
GCATCCAAATTGAATTTGTCCGTTTATTACTTGTTTTGTTTTTTTGCTGGCAAGGTTTCCTGGTGGTGTGAGATTCAGCATACACAGTGTGTATATATATATATATATATATATATATATAATGACAGATGATTAGCTGTGAGAACTTCACGGCTATCACAAAAGCTCTCCAGTCGATGGCGCTAAAAGCCTCAAGAGTACCGATCGACTACCAGCGGTTAATTCAACATGGACAAGAAATGACAGGCCTGTTGTCTTTACTGCTGTTGTGCAGTTGAACTCTGCATTTTATAATTCTACTAGAAAGAAAGAAAGCTGTTATCGGAGCGGACGTCTGAAGGTTTAGAGGAGGACGATGAACACTAAACGAGGACTTCACTTTTCTTATTAAAACTATCGTGAAGTTCACAGAGAAACTGTAAACGAACAAAAGCATGAATGCTCTCCAGTGAGACACCCGGCAGAGCGACGAGTGTGATCAGAGAAGGTCTTAAGTATTAAAATAATAATACTGTTGGGAGACAATCACGTAATCATGATTAGTATAATCTAATAAGTGACTACATTAAATGTTATTGTTTAATTGATTGATTTGATGACTTCTTATTTCTTGCACCATCTGCTTTTATTTCCTGCTGGATCTTATTACTGCTGCCAAATATCTCCACAGGGATCAATACACGCGCGTCTCATCATGGGGGAACTAAAACCAGAAGATGTCCCGTTTGGTAGACAAGGAAAGCAATTCACAGCGTAACAAAAGGCGTAGACGCCGAGTATGGATGGCCACGGAGGGAACGGACATGCTGCTTCTTCCTCCGGTTTATTTAGACACCCGGCTGTTTTAATTCAGTTCCAAACCCAAACTTGATAAAAGAATTTGGACTTGGAGCAGCTTAATGAAGAGAATCTCCTGCTGAACCAGCCTCCGCCGGGCCCCGAGTCTTCATTTGTATTCTGACCGTGCAGCGAGGAACAAATGGGAGCTGGTGTTATTGTTTGGGTTGAGGCCCCAGCTGGACAGTAGCAGAGGTTTGTTTTCAGAGATGTGTGTGTGTGTGTCGAGTCCATATGGACACCAGAGCGCGCAGACAGCTGGACCGGAGTATCTGGACGACCCCCGCTCACCCTCGCTGTGTTCTGTCCAGCGCTCACTTTATCTCCCCTCCTCCTTTCAAACTCAACCCAAAGGTAATCAGTGGACCTCGGCAGGAACAAGGCAACCAAGGGCACGGAGTAAACAGCGTGCTAAAAGATCCAATCAACCCACACACACACACACACACACACACACACACACACACACACACACACACACACACACACACACACACACACACACACACACACACACACACACACACACACACACACACACACACACACACACACACACACACACACACACACACACACACACACACACACACACACACACACACACACACACACACACACACACACACACACACACACACACACACACACACACACACACACACACACACACACACACACACACACACACACACACACACACACACACACACACACACACACACACACACACACACACACACACACACACACACACACACACACACACACACACACACACACACACACACACACACACACACACACACACACACACACACACACACACACACACACACACACACACACACACACACACACACACACACACACACACACACACACACACACACACACACACGGATCCGACAACACTGAGCCGCTGAGCGCATGTTTTAGGAGCGTCACTGCTCTTACTCGATTACAGTTTGCTGGAAGGCTGGACCCCCCCCCCCCCCCCAGGGCCAGAGCAAGAAATGTCAACACACTTTACCCTCGACTCTTTCTATGGCTCGGCTCGCCACTGAGACTCTTGACCTTTATCCTCAACCGGAGTTCAGCGAACGGCAGAGTTGCTGGGAAATCTATCGGCAACAGCAATTCTTTAGTTTGTGCCGTTTGAGGGCTCAAGTGTTCTGCTGTTGCTGCAGATTTGAAGTGTCTCGTTGCTCTGCTAGCGCAGTCACAGCGTGGCCTTCAACCCAAGTCAATGACTGCAGCTACACATTTTCAGTTTCATCTTGTTAAGTTCAGATCCGCTCACATTTAGCCTGAACGTTTCTGTATATTATGAAACCTTCGTTTTAGAGTTTGAGGTCTAGTTTTGTACGAGCAACATCGGAATTTTGTGTATCCAGTCTAGTCTCCTCAAGTTCCATATTTCATGACTAAATAATGTCAATTCAACACTAAAATGATGTTAAAAAGAAGCATTAAAGGACAATACGAGGTGCTTCATAGGCCGACCATTATGAAACATTTAAGAACATGATTGGCCTCGTGTCCTCACACAAACAACACGGTGGACTTTGGTTCACACACAGTGCAGAGAACATTTGCACAGACGTGCAGTTACACAAGAGAAACATGAGAGACGGGAGGAAAACAATGCGGTCGTGGATGTTTGTTCTTTCTTAAAACGTATTATCTACTACATTGGATGTGGAGTTAGAGGTATTAGCATGTGTAGGTTGAACTAAGACTACTAACTTTATTACTCCTTTCCAATTTGACAAAAGCAACGCAAACCAGATCCCCTCCTTCTGTTCTTACCTTTCACAATAAAAGCCCTGGGCATATACACACACAGCGTAACTGTTTACCAGAAGGAATTCAGAGAATTTAGCTAAAAGGAAACTGAATAAAAACCCCAGACAGACGGTCAGACGCTGGTTCCTGGTAGTTGGTCCTCTGCCTGCACAAAATCTATTCAAACCTTTTATTATGTCGCAAATTCACATGCTGCTGTTATGAATAGCTTTGATGCTCCAGCACTGAGTCAGATTCAGCGGTGATTTGTCATAAACGTGTATCATCTGTTACCTTAAGAGCCTGCAGTCGGGCCTGCTCCTCCTCCAGGGCCTGCTGCTTCTCCTTCTCGTCCATGCGGCTGAAGGACATGCCGGTGGTGGACAGAGATGAGACGGCGCTGGACAGGGTGGACGCTCTGCAAAAAGGCATTTTGGAGATGGATTTAGGCAGCCATTTTAATCTACTTTGACCCTTTTATGTGTCTTTAAAGGGGGTTTGGTTGCGATACGTCTGAAGGAAACCGGCCCGGCAGGGTGATAGAGACGTCTACCTGGTGTCGGCATTCAGCTCCTTGGTCTTCTTGCCCTCCAGAGAGGCCAGGTGCTGCTCCAAGGCCTCCAGGAGGCTGCTGGGGGCCTGAGAGAGAGAAACCAATATGAGAAAAGAGAAGAAATCCCAACTTCTGGAGAATCCTTTTCTAACTTTCTCTCTCTCATATTCACAAAAAAAGACCTTCACATACATTAACACACACACACACACACACACACACACACACACACACACACACACACACACACACAAAGCACCCAGAGTTAGTTGGTCTCACAGGAAGGTAACAGAGTGCATCAGGCTCCAAGAATAGCCATGGCAACATGCAGCAAACACTCACACTGTTAGCGGGAGACTCAAAGGAGGGAGGGAGAGAGAGAGAGGGGGGGGGGGAGAGAGAGAGAGAACAAAAGAGGAGGTTGAAGAAAAACAAAGAGCAGGAGGAAAAAGGTGGCGAGCGAAGGAGAGGTTGCGCCACTTCTTCACATGAGCGGAGGGCGACGGTTTTGTTCATGTTCTGATTTTTTTCCATTCAAACTTCCCTTTGCTGCGTTTAACCCCTCGAGTGCCAGGATGTACCCTCGAGTTAATCAGCATGTCTCTAGTCTAACCAAGTCCCTGCACATGTATTCCACCAGGGGATCAGTAAACTCTAATCTTTTTATTCATTACTCGGCCAAGAGTCTCTTTGTTGTAAGACGGCGTGAGGCAGCTGCATTATATTTATATAATATATATACTTAGTGATCAGGTTACTTGGGGATTGTTGCTACGCGACTACAGGAAACAAAAAAAATTCACCTCCGATCGTTCACGTTGCAAAACACGACTTCGGCGCTCGTTAGGGGGCTCGTTAAAACAGGAGGAGGGAGGAAGAAAAAAGGGAGCGAGACGGCTGCATTGTGAAGCGGGTCTTTGTTCTACACTCGTCTACAAGTTAACACGCCGGGAAGAGACATAGATCAGCTCGCTTCTGGCCCAGGAGACAGGAGAGGAAATTCCTCCTCTGAGAAAATATGACAACGTCACGTCTGCCTCTCCATCCACAAGAATGTGAAGTGTGCTGTCGGGCCGGGGCTGCAGACGTGCAGGCAAACACACACACACACACACACACACACACACACACACACACATTTTGGGAGTGTTTCTTGGCTTCGGAGTGCTTTGCGGTCGGCTGTACGGCGGGTTCTTGCCCAACTGTTGCCTGGTTATTAAAGAAACAGCGACTTGCAGAAGAGAAAGAGACCATCTTTAGCTGTCAGCGGGGTCTGAATAGGTGAAAAGAGGACCGTGTGTGTGTGCTCAGTCAATATTAACCCTGACACACACACACACACACACACACACACACCAGGGTCTCCTCGTCTCTTTGACATATTGTGAGTGTAACTTTTAGCTAAAGACATTTTAAAGCAGGAAGACGTAGAAAGAAGTCATCTCCAAGGAAGATAAGAAAGAGAGAACCCCCCCCCCTGTCTCCTCCCTCATTTATCTCACTGATGACGCTGTAATGCTCGAGTCGTTCTCTATTAAAGCCCCTCCACGCATGTTGAAAGCAACGATGTTGTGCGTGACAGATATGAAATAGAACAACATCTAAGGAGGAGGGTGGAATTCAAAATGAGAAAACCCCGGTGCAGGGATTCTTTCATGCAGATGTAGATGGAAGGGGCGGAGAGGTGAAGCTTCATTTTCTTATTCATGAGGTTTCACGGCCTTTTGGCTTGTCGTGCCGAAGCTCAGTGTGTGTGTGTGTGTGTGTGTGTGTGTGTGTGTGTGTGTGTGTGTGTGTGTATATGTGTGTGTGTGTGTGTGTGTGTGTGTTTGAGAGCTACAAGCAAGCCACCTGAGGCCGACACACACATATTGTCCTCGGCACCAAAACAAGAGCATGCCTGGGAGTGTGTGAGGCGCACACACACACACACACGAGCGTACAGGGTGTTCATGCAGGGGGGGTGGGGGTGGGGGGGGGGGGTAAGCAGTACAGTATGCAACCCACCACCTACAATGTATGATCCTTTTGTTTTCTGCGACAGGCAGGGGGGGGGGGGGGGAGAAGAGAAACGTCCATTTAACTTTGCAGCTTTACTTCATGAGTTCAACACCCACACAGTCAATCCACATGCTGTTAACCTCCAGCTTCACACTCCGCCACCACGGTTTTACTAATGCACGGCTAAAGTTCAGAGGCTGAGAACAGTTACAGTTAGATCTGTAAACACGTACAAAGTGACAGCTCTTCAATCTAAGTACGTGGCAAAGTAGCCGTAGTTTAATAAACTGTAAAACTAAGCAGTGCTGTAAACTTATGATTATTGAGAAATGTGCCAGTTTCCTAAACGCAGGTCAAACGACTTGATAAATGATAATAATAGTTAGTTACAGCCTTATTGTTGATACGTTTTCTGTCCTAATAATCCAACTAATCACTTCAACACTAACCCAGACAGCTCGGAGCTCTAATGCCTAACCCACAAAGTGTGGCGATGTTTCCTCTCAGAACTCAAGGTAGCTTGAAGAGAGTAACTGATAAACAAATTGTCGCGTTGCGAGTGAAGTATTGCTTTGAGCTGAATTCTTAACGGCTGATTAAAATATACAATCTCTGCTGTGGATATCTAGAGACTCTCTCGGCTCCTCCCATAAACCATGAGGAGGATGAAAACAGAGCTTGAAATGATTCCTTTGAATTCACAATAAGATAAAAAAGGCAAATTGATCCTTGACGATTAAAAACAGAAATAGTTTATTCCCTTGTAGCGATGCTGTGTTGTTTTTCAAGCCCTTTGTTGTTGCAATCATCATTATTTTTTTTTGGAGATCCAAGGTCTGAGCTCATTGGTGCTGATGGTGCAGTGGATAGGCAGGCCAACTTAACATACCTCAGCCTGTCGTTGGATCTATAATGAGTGTTTAGAAGTGAAAGAGAAAGCAGGAAATCAATCAAACCAGAGGGGAGTTGCCTAGACTGAGATCGGGTCCGACGAGATGGTTGTTTGAAATTAAAAGAAATGAGTGCTGGTGGCGAGTGAAGCAGAGAGAATGAGTGAACAAGTGTTAAGAGGGGGAACACACGTATATATGTGTGGGGCTGAAATAAGGTGAGTCCAGAGGGAGCGAGGAAACCACATGTAGACGGAAAAGCCAGAAGAAAAAGAAGGCGAGAAAAGGGGTGAGAATGAGAAATAGAAAGTGGAAGGTGAGATGTATACTGACCTGTGAGAGATCGGGGATGTCACCCTGATCTATTCCAACTTGCTGTCGTCAAAAACAAACAAATACAAAATAAAAAAAGGGGAAAAAGGGTAGGTGGGATAAAATGGAGAAGAAGAGCAGGGTCCATTTGTAAAAAAAAAAAAAAATAGAAGAAGATGAGAAAAAGAAAAAAAAAAACAGGGGAATCATTACTTCATGCAGTGGCAGTGTCAACATAAACGACAACAGAAATAAACAAGGAAAAGATTGTCGACATCTGGATTGGCCGAGGAGCCGACCAATCCTCACAGTGAATGACGATGGTGATTGGACGGGGATAAATATGTCTGACCAATGAGGGAAGGCGGGCGATGGCGACTGATGATTCATGATGTGACAACACTGAACATATTCATTTAAAGAAATAAAATAAATCGCTACACAGATAAAGAACATCAAGTCCTTTACAAACCTTTATCGACAGATTTATCAGCAGAAAAATACAAAAAATTCTTTAAAAGGTTCTCGATACGACATTCAGAGCATTAATATAGCAGAAAACAACGATTCACTACGTAAAGATATTGTGCAGTAATGTCTACCTGAGCAGAGAATGAAGTCTCTCTCCCTCTGTGTGTGTTGTAGTGCGAGCTGCTAACGGCCATTAGCGCTGCTAGCGCGGCTAGTACTGTTAGCTGCTAGCCGCCCAATCTATCACGTTCATTTGACTCTTCTCTGCTAAACTACAATGGGCTAGCATCTTGTGGGCGGTAAACAAGCTAAAGGCCGTGTGCAGCAGCCTGTTTACGTGCATCATTGTGCAAAATCTGAGACAGTTGTCAACTTGTGGACATAATATACGACTTATCACAATGAGCGTCCAAACAACACATACTCTAAATGCCTTTAGGAGCGACAGCTTCGCCTGAGTAATCATTTAGATTGATGTAATACTTTTAGAAAAATGTTCGAGACGTGTAGTGTACAAAAGGAGCAAATCATACGTTTCCTCGCTGAATGAATGCATTTTGTTTTTTAAACTAAGCGCTGTTGTTTTGTCTGTAAAAGAACATTTTCCAGAGCGCTCCTTAAAATCTAATTATAAAAGACAAAGGGGGTTTGGTTGGGACCATTTACATTAATGCAGAGAATGTGAACCACCAATGTATGTGACAGTAGCTGATTCTCACTGTTTCAAGTCGGCTGAAACAAAGGAGGGAGGGAAGAAAGAGGGCACGAGGGGAGAGAGAGAGAGAGGGGGGGGAGAAAGAGGGATGATCTGTGGGCACTGGGCGAGGGAGAGCCGCACGAGTATCCATCTTTGTCAGGAGGAGAGCGAGAGAACAGAGGATTAGATGGAGGAGTGTGGGGAGCAGAGCTAACGGAGCGCCAAACCACATCCTCCATCTTATGGTTATTTTGGGTGTATACAGACATATATATATACATATATATACACACATACATGTATGTGTGTAAGTGTCTGCACAGCAAATGTGGGGCAGTGAGGGCAAGTCGGGTACTGCTGTCTGCACACGGTACAGTAGCTGTGTGAGCAAAAACTGCGACAGTATGGGGTCTTTGTGTTGGAAATACGGCGATCCAAAGAGGTGTTTGAGGAAGTGTGTAAGTATACGTGTTTAGGGGATTTGGTCGGGACGAGAAACAGACGAGAAATTATGAGGAAAAAGGGTAAAAAAGGTCGTTTAAACAGGAGTTGCTCGGGGGTCAAATTTGAGAAAATCGACGCGAGAAAAAAACGTATTCCTGTGTGTGTGTGTGTGTGTGTGTGTGTGTGTGTGAGAGAATATACCTCGGCCACTTTGAGGAACTCCGACAGCTTCGTCATCCTGCAAAGGAATTTCTTGTAGATGTCCAGAGCATCTTTGCACTGGTTCTTCTTCAGGTCAAAGTATTTCTCTACAGAGACAGAAAAGAGACGTAACGGTTTAAAAAAGGAGATGGAAAGGAAGGAAGGAGGCAGGAATCAGTACATGATTGATTGGTGACAAACGGAAGCAGCATGTCAAAACCTACTCTGCTGCTAGGAAACCACAGTGTGTGTGTGTGTGTGTGTGTGTGTGTGTGTGTGTGTGTGTGTGTGTGTGTGTGTGTGTGTGTGTGCTGCTGTCGGGTTTGTGTTTACATATCTACCCGGCGTGATTGTCTGTGTTTGTACACGCAAAACAAAGTGTAGCTATACTTACACCTCATCATTTCTGACACATGTGAGCGTGTCGGCTGTGTGCATCCTAGCAGAGTGTGTGTGTGTGTGTGTGTGTGTGTGTGTGTGTGTGTGTGTGTGTGTGTGTGTGTGTGTGTGTGTGTGTCTATCAGAGCTAAACAATAAAATGTTTTTTATATTTTATAACCATTGCGATGTCAACTTGCACAACAAACACATCGTGAAAGACTGCAATAGTTAGTTGGAAGAGAGTATTAGTAGAAATTCATTCATTGGTGCCTTTTGTGTTTAGTGCAATAAAAAAAAATGTGGGAAATCATTTCCTATTTCTTTTTAGCTGAAAGCTGCAGAAAGGCAGAGAGGAGTATACTTTAATATCTGTTATTTATTGCAGGTAAAAGCATTATGATGGGTGTGTGTGTGTGTGTGTGTGTGTGTGTGTGTGTGTGTGTGTGTGTGTGTGTGTTACCCAATAGGTTGATGACCCCTTCATTGTAAGCAGCAAACAGCCTTATGGAGTCTTTGAAGAGCAGCATGAAGGCTGAGTTGATCACTCCGTTGGTGAGCTCATTAGGGTTAGCCTGAGAGAGAGGGGGAGAAAGAGAGGTAGAAAGAGAGGGAGAAAGAGAGAGAGAGATAGACAGAGAGAGGCAGAGAGAGAGAGAGAGAGCAGGTCAACGAGACGTCTATCACATCTTTCTAAAGCTCTTCAGAAAAAAGAAAACATCTTTCAGACATATTTTTTCCTGAATACTACCACCTCTCTCTCTTTGCTATGAAGTAAACACACACACACACACACACACACACACACACACACCAACTGTCAATTTAGTTTAGGTGGGAAAACGATCCATCTGTATCTGCGTTTTGAAGCTCGCCGGCACAAACCACAATGCACCCACCAATTTCTGCAAATCTCCACCCAATCCCCTTCTCCCCTGTGTACACACACACACACACACACACACACACACACACACACACACACACACACACACACACACACACACACACACACACACACACACACACACACACACACACACACACACACACACACACACACACACACACACACACACACACACACACACACACACACACACACACACACACACACACACACACACACTTAAACTCTAAATGTGCCGCCATGATATGCTTCTTATACTCCATCAATAAAGAGAGGTTTCAAACTTTGCAAACTGTTTAAATTTACATTTTGATTGGAAAGTGAATCGACCACAACTTTGACAAGCGCGCATAAAGACACACGTACGCAAAACACACACACACACACACACACACACACACTTAGTACCTGGAAATCCAGCAGAGCATCCAGCTGGTTCTGAATGATGGGCAGCGTCTTGATCAGCTTCTCTGTGTTCATGGTACGCATCACGCCGTCGATCCTGGCGGAGCACCAAACAAACACACACAATAGTAGCGGGCACCTTGTTGAGGGAAATGATTGTGCAAATGTTTGATGCAAATTAGGATGTACGCATTAAAAAGGCTGAAATGATGAGGGGGAAAACCGGGACAAAAAGAAGGTTTTCTCAGTAATGCAAAGCAACGGCTACTCGCAGAGAAAGTCTGGACTGAAACTCGGATAATGAGAGTCTGCTCAGCGGGTTTTCAGCAGGACAGAGGAGTCAGAGTCATTCCACGACCGTTGGACTTTCTGATATTGAAATGATCTTCCTAACGCAACCAGAAACAGTGCACCCACTGTCATATTTACATATATTTACAGAGGCCTCCAACAAGGCTGCGTTGTCATTAGTCGATGCATTCAAATGTCACAATGGCTGACATTAAAAGGGACAGTTTGGATGTTTTCAGGTGGGGTTGTATGAGGAACTCCCATCCACAGTGTTTTACCTACAGTAGATGGCGGTCAGCTGTTTGTACCAACGCGGGAGCAAAGCAGCAATGTACAGCAGCAAAACCTAAAAATATGATCAATATCAGTTGAAGTGTCATATTCAGAATATTCTCACAGCTGACGGGGAACTGAAGCGGTTATCTATACTCGCTTCAAAGTCACATGACTCCATTGACAAAAGCACTAATTTGACCTCCTACGGGTACATCTCTAGTATTTTTGTATTTTCTACTGTAACATACACGGTTTAGTATAGAGAACATACTGCCATCAAAATAAGAGATTTCACAAAGAAAGAAAGAAAACTTTCAGTTTCTGTCTTTTGCCATTCTCTAACTTAAGTGCCGAAAGTGTGTGTGTGTGTGTGTGTGTGTGTGTGTGTGTGTGTGTGTGTGTGTGTGTGTGTGTGTGTGTGTGTGTGTGTGTGTGTGTGTGTGGGGCCTCCCCTACCCCCTCTTCATCTTGGTGAAATCCACAGCCACCAGTCTGTAGGACATGGCCTTCTCGTTCAGATAACGGCTGTATCGTCTGATGAAGGTCGACATGTCGTAACCTGGGAGGGAACAAGGAGAGGAGAGGAGGAGGAGAGGAGAGGAGAGGAGGAGGGACACATACAGAGTGCGTTATGTGAGACAACCATCTGTCCTATAAACCGTCTATTTGTTGTGCGATGTCTTTGAGGCACATCCTGCCCATCTGCTTCTTCAGAAGCTAATTCCATCACGGAGAGAGCTCGTAGTGTGTGCGTGCTTTACCTTGCAGGGCTCCCTTATCCAGGAAGTTGTTGAGGTTAAACAGAGTGTTTCTGGAGGCCAGGTACTGGATCAAACGCTGAGATAAGGAAGACAAAAGGGAACGCTCGGTCACATCAAGGTTAGCGAGGGGCTGACCCAGACGTTAAACATGCGTCAGTCCCAGTGACACAATCATTCTTATAGTTAAATACTTTATATATTATGAGACAAAACCTTCGTTTGGATAATGGAATTATTGAAGTTACAAGTAGGTTTCTGACTGTATGGTTGCTGGTTTGAGGCCATCTTCTCTCCTTCTTCACAATGTATTGAGATAATTAAGAGCGACCGATCAACTGAAACACATTCCCGCTCCCTGACGGATGGTAATAGCTTGTGCTCATTAGCTAACGGCTAATAACGAAGAATGATATGATTCATCACTGGCACCAACGGCTCAATTGAAACGCAGCGCACGTCTTCCACTCAAACACTTCACCTCTCGAGAGAAGTTAAGAAACGGCAACGTGATGATTAAATAATAAATGTAGGTTCTGAGAAGGTCTTTTCTTGTCGTGCGTCTCTCGTTTGCCTTCCTGCAGAGAGGTCAGAGGTCAGACACCAGCAGGGAGGAGGATGTAACCAACGTCTTCCTCACCTCAGGCTGGGCCGTCTACGTTCAAAAATGTGCTTTTCTCCTGCTGTGATGAAAAAACTTGTGATGAATAATGTCGTTCCGGTCCTTGACAGACTTTTTGACACCCGTTGGTATTAGAACGTTTCTCCACCGCTAACAGAAACTTGGTGCCTCTCTCTCTTCTCTTCCAGCTCAACACTGCTTACTTGTTCTTTGTGACGGACCTGATGTCACCAAGCGGGAGCTGGAAGCTCTTCCCTTCCCAATTTCCAGGGAAGGTTTGCTTGCAGCGTCCCTCAATGTTGAGGTATCAGAAGAGAGCTTCAACTGGCCCACATCGCTGGCAAAGAGGCTCACCTATACTTCCCCAAAATTGTCTTGTTCTTGCTTCTCTAGCAGAGATGGGCACCGGAATTTGAGTCAGCATTTCTCAAATTTCATTTCATGAACGGAGAAGACAAAAACGGACATAGAGACCTGTCAATCACTGTGTAGCCCCGCCCTAAAGCATCCCCTGCTTTATGGTCTGTTTGACTCTAAATGGACCATAATGTACTAAATGAACATCATGCTGTATTGAAGAAGACTTGAAACTAGAGATTGAGACCATAAACTCATGTTTACAATGTTTACTGAGGTAATAAATCAAGAGAGAAGTAGAGTCATTTTCTCATAGACTTCTATAGAACCAGAGGAGTCGCCCCCTGGTGGTCACTAGAGAGAATGCAGCTTTAAGACATGAGGCATTGGCTTCACTCCTCAGACCCGGAGGTTGTCGCCTTATTAACAGCTACGTCCTTTGAATTGTAGGACTTCAAAGACCTTGGGTGAAGTAGAATAACTGGATTGTGTACATAACGTGGAAAGAAATAACTCAAACTACATTCAGCTGCACAAGCACCTGGAAAACACATTGCACAGGTGTCAGACGATGACAAACATTCTTCTGCAGGACTTCTTCTGACAAATGGCATTTACAAAGTCGTGAGGCAGGTTATGAAACAGGTTAGGTTGCATTATTACCGAATGATGCTACACTGATTTCACTTGCTGTGTTAAACTTACTGAATTGTAACTGCGTTTATTTATTACAACTCTGCTCATTAGCAATTCAGATTTTATAGCCGTTTCATATAATAGAGATGTAAGACGCTAAGCATTTTATTATATCTTCTTGATGATTTAAATATGTATCTGCAGGTGCAAAGAATGCAACAAAACATTTGTCAATTGAAAAAATAGAAGTAAAACCTGAGGTTTGCTATGAGGTAGTCAGAATTGTTTCCTACATACGCTGACGAATTACCGAATAGGAAATGAAAGTTCCAGAATCATTGTTGCCAAGCCAAACCGTTGGGAGACTTGAGACCTAACTTGAACTCCGGACTGAGATTTAACTCTAACTCTCTCTCTTAAGACTAGACTTGAACTTGCATTGTGTCCCTTGAGTTTAGTGCAGTGGAATAAGTCTTGACCACCATCCATAGTTTTGGGAACTCAGGCCTCAGGCTTCCCAAAAGCATCTCAAAAGCTTCCCAAAAGCATCTCAACGTTAAAGGCCGTATCTGTCCAACTGACTTAAAATTATCTGAGATTTGTCCATTTGCCAATTCCCGATCTGCCAGAGAACCAGCCCTCACTGGCTGGTTGAAGCATCTGAGAGTGTGTGTGTGTGTGTGTGTGTGTGTGTGTGTGTGTGTGTGTGTGTGTGTGTGTGTGTGTGTGTGTGTGTGTGTGTGTGTGTGTGTGTGTGTGCATTTGTGAGTACAAATATGCTTGCGGGTATGTGTGTTGGACTCAGCAGCACTGACACGTTTCCAAGGGCTCTGGGACTGTTTAAAAAGGCATGAAGGATTTGATTTGGTTCTCGTCCTTTATGTGTGTGTGTGTGTGTGTGTGTGTGTGTGTGTGTGTGTGCTGACGCTGTGGGAACCAAACCTGTGGGGACTCGGCTCCCATCTGTGGACAGAAATGTCCCTAAAAGGCAACCATTGATTTAACGGTTAAGACTTTCTACAATTCAGAGCTTCGTCTAAGTTACAGTTAGAGTAAAAACAAGTTACGGTTGAGGTACGGGTTGAGAGGTGCATGCAGAAGTTGTGGTAAAGGTGAAAGTAAGGCTGCATCAAAACATCAATGGCGGCTCCTGAAGAGGTTAGCGTAGATGTAGCATCAGTAGCATCAAAAGCGGAGAGCATTTCTTCATCGAGAGAAAAGCAAACAACGGTATCGAAGGCTTTTCTCGATGGAAACGATTTGATCTCTTCTCCCGACTGGCTTCGGCAAGACTTTGATTGACAGATGGTTCATCCAATCACCTGCAAAGTGTCTGTTTTGAAAGTGCCTGCCCTTTCCCAAACAGTTTCCAATGACAGCTTCTCAATTTTGAATCCATGATTATTTCAGCTTTTAACGTAAGTGAAACGCCCTCAGAGCTAAATGTGAGTTCTTAGGATCTTAGACGAGATGCCGTCTTGATGCATCTCGACTACGAGTTCAAGTTTTAGGGTGAAACTTGAGAAATACGTGATGAGTTTAGCAATAAACCCAGGTTAAGACAGAGAAACTTAGAGAGAGGACTCCATAAGCTCTTTCTCTGCTTCGTCTTGTGTGCCGACTGCTCTCCTCCTCATCAAAAGCCCATCTGACGTGTGCATGCGTCTCTCCCTCAGACTCGGATACAAACGGCGGAGGCTGAGAGAGAACCCACACAAAACGCATGGATATAGTTAAAACGGAGAGAATCTATAAAGGGGCAGCGACACCCTGCACAGAGGGAGACTCAGAAACCCGCTGAGCTCTAGATTATTCGGCGAAGACGCCGCTCTGAGAGGAGATTGAGATTTTTGAGGATAGGTGTAAGAATAGAGAGGAGAGTGTACAGAAATAGGGAGGAGGGGGAGACGGAGAAGTGGGTCGGCTTGTCAAATAATTCATGTTAGCATATCGGAGAACAACCTCATGTTTTATTGATGCATGTAGATCCTGGCTACTCCCTGCCTCTTTCATCCTCAACATAGCTATACATAGCTACTCCCTCTCTCTCACCCTCTCCTCTCCTTCTTCCACGTCTTTCTCTCAAAAGTGCACAAGTTGGTAGTTTCCCTAGTAACCGAACACCATGGCCTCAGCGCTGACCTGAAGTGGTTTTCTTTTCTTTTCTTTTTCGCATTGTGTAGTCATGACATGTGGAGGAGAAGCCAAGGCTGGAGCTCTGCAGACTGTTGCTGCATTTTTGACGACAAATTGTGTCTGGATGAAGATCTAATTGAGTTCAGCGGTTTAAAATGAGTGCTTAAATCCTGCCGCGGTTATTACAATGAGACGGATTTTTAGGCTTCTTTCTCAATCACACAGGCAATAGAACGGGGTCTCCCACGTCCATATACTTTTAGTCAGGGGCTATTTTTTTTTATGGTTCAAACTACCTAGGCCCTTTTGTTCCCAAAAGACATTCAGGCATTTCTTTTTAGCTGCAGGTGAGATGATGAAATCAGGCGGCAACCTCTGGTCCTGAAGAATTAAGTCAATGTGTCTTAAAGCTGCATTCTCTCTAATGACCATCAGGGGGCGACGCCTCTGATTGTATAGAAGTCTATGAGAAAATTACTACTTCTCTCTTGATTTATTACCTCAGTAAACATTGTAAACATGACTTTATGGTCTCAATCTCTAGTTTCAAGTCTTCTTCTGGTTGCAAAAATCCAAGATGGTGAAAAACGCCAAACGTGAGGCTTCAAAACAGCAGCGCACAAACCAATGGGTGACATCCTGACGACCACCTCCACTTCTTATATAAAGTCTATAGATGGAATACAATCCAGGGAATACACTGGAGTATACTCCTTGAGTTTCGAAGGCAACGCTTCTTATTTTTCTACCCAGAGGAAGTAATGAGTGGTAACCCAAGGCTGCCACAGAAGTACGTAATCTACCCAGAAAAGGCTGTACTCGACTCCAGATCTTTTTCATCTCTCCTCCCTTTGGTATAAATATAAAAAATAAAAGAATTGCACAGACCAGCCTGGTTGGTGTGCACCAGTGTGCACCAGTGTCACCGACATTCACATTACATGATATCTGGGAAGTTGAAACAGTTCCCGCTCTGCCCCCTTTGACCTGCCAACGTGTACACACAGCCAACAGGGAGGAGGCCACCTGGGTCTTCTGGGTAAAAAACAAGAGCTCAAAGTACACATCTATTAAAAGTATCCTAACTACGGTTTACAGGGAATACAGACGGGTAGTGGCCAAAAGGGGGGCCGTTGAGTCCACATGGGAATTTGCTTTTTTGGCTGCGGTGCTCGACTTAACTTCACACATGCACAAACTTCCACAGAACTGACTGCAAAAACCACGAGCTCCACTGAAGGCTGATGACTCACGCAAGAAGAATGAGTCGTGATCGAGCCGCGTTGAATGAAAGCAGCTCTTATGCAAGCGGAGAAAGGACACACAAGGAAACAGGCGTGAGGACCGGTACAGACGCATGTTCACACACACACAAGCATAGGATTCTCTCCCTTCATCTTTCTTCTTCCTCCTCCTCCTCCTCCTCCTCCTCCTCCTCCTCTCTTACACAATCAATCATTTAGCCTCTGAATCCAATCTAAGTGTGAAAGCCACAAAGAGAAGCTAGGTGGGTGACAGAGTGACGGGATTAAAGAGACGTCTATGTGTAAACGTTTGTGTGTGTGTGTGTGTGTGTGTGTGTGTGTGTGTGTGTGTGTGTGTGTGTGTGTGTGTGTGTGTGTGTGTGGGAATCTATGCCTACAAGGTGACAAGGCTGATAGTGTGTGGGCTCCGGCACTCATGGGAGCAGTTGTGTCTTGCTGGTGGATGAGGTCAATGAGGCAGCTAAAGGCAACATGAGTCATCATTTAAAAACACTAATGCATACACAAACACACACACACACACACACACACTAAGTGGGTAGTTTTTCTCCTGACTAGTACACTATTGAAAGGAACATGACGTGCAAAGACTCAGGTAGTGGTGCATCATCCAGGGTTACAGGCATTACTACCAGATCTGTACCAGCGCAGTGCATGGTGGGAGGGTTGCGGCGTGCTGCCTTTATGAAGGTTTATGAGCAAGGCCGCCATCTTGTTTCCTGTTTAAAACGGTGGGACAGACAACCGGGAACCAATCGGGTGCGTTCCTCGATGGGGTACGTCACCAGTGGGGAGCCAGTTGAGTCCACTAGCGTCCTCGCCGGGTCTGCTGGACATGCAGCGTTAATTGTCTGAGGAGTCACCTGATCCTCCCAGTTTGACGTGTTATAATCGCCCGTGTCTATATTTATCTCTCAAGCTAATCATAAATCACATTCCTAAAGAATGAATGTCATCTTAAGTACACATGGGTGTGCCATACCTGATAAAGAGCCATTAGCCGGTGGAACGTCTGGTAAACACATTAGAGGAGAAACTTTGATATTTTATGCATCGTTATTTATTCTAAATATTCATAATAAAGGAGTCACGTTTATCGTCTGGAAATGAATTACTTTCATTCTACTAAACCACTTTTGACTGGAGGTTAAATGCAGTAAAACCGCTAATTATAGTGTTTTAAAGTGCAATCGTATCGAGGGGTGGAAGCAGCGGAGATAATTACGGCACTACTAATTAAAGTTGGCACTTGAAGAGAGACTCGTGGAAGGAAGGAAGACAGAACGTGTGCTAGTGCTGAGCAAACACTAGAAGGGAAGCTGTAAAAACAATATTATCTCATAACGGCAAGAAAAAAAAGGGAAATTGTGGAGGTATTACTCAGTCTGTTGCCCTGCATGACCGGACGCTTGAAGGGGTGGAGAGAGAGGGCTTTTTCGCCATTTCATGGAACATTAGCAGCTGCACTAAAGTTTGCCCTCCAAACACTCTGAGACTCTGTCTTCTTACACATGTACTGCAAGGAATGAGGAGGCAGGACTGACCACAGCAGCCCCATCTCTCTTTATTTAGCTCTATTTATAAAGCAGTCTATAAGCCACGCCCCCTTAGTTACTGGTCGTAAACAACAGCAGGATTTAGCAGATTTCATCAGCTGTAATTACGCTAACGTGTGTTCTAAGAGTTGGTGGGAAACGCTGTGACCGGCCGACTTGTTTTAAAACCACAATCTTGCCGAATGGATCCTAAAATACATACTTGGTGGCTTCATTCATTACAGCTAACCGGTTCCTTGTAAAAGTCTGCATCATCCACAGTTCACGATCCACAAAAACAGGCCGTTTGGAAAACGTGCTTGTTCGTATTCCCAAATTGTAGAAGAGAAGAGAAAAGACTTTTAGATCGACGATGAACTGATGTATTTGGGTTCAAATTCCCCAAATGCAATGAGCAGGACAGAGCTGACATGTTAGCCTAAACTCTGATAGCATTCAACAACAGCAGAAATACAACTAGCTAGCTGTGAACACTGCGACGCATACAAACTAATGTAGTGAATAATGTGCTGAAAGTAGCAGTCAGTATTGAGCTAGTTTCACCCTGCAAGTTTCTGGTTGGCTGAGTCGACTGAGTCTGGCAAGAGACACACACACACACACACACACACACTACTTTCATCTATTGATCACACAGATGCAGCCAATTTACTTGAGTTGGGGAACCTTGTTTATCTGCCTGAAGCAGCATAAGGAAGTATGTGGTGAGGGTGTCAGCTCATCATGGGTCACCCTGGGGTTTTTTACTTTTTAGTGATAGGTTGTTTGGCGCTGTCTGGAACACACACACACACACACACACACACACACACACACACACACTGTCCATGCACTGATATCTGCCTCTACACTAATCATCTTTATGTCCGTCACACCAGCAGCTGATAGGAAGCATGTGTGTGGTGACTTTGTGTGTGTGTGTGCTATTCAGATTATCACAAGTGACCCCTATTAGAGTCAGTGTGACCTCACAAACACACACACACACACACAGAGACACACACACACACACAAATAACACCCTCTGTGTCCCTGCTCCCTTTGACACAGCGCTTGAGTCAGCAGATCTCGACACCCTCTTTTCTCTGACTGCCTTTTAATTTATCTTTTCCTTTCCTCTCTTCCTTCCTTCCTTCTCTTGCCAGGTCAAAAATCCATCTTCCATAATATCTCACACACCCTTATCTTTGCTTTTAAATCTCTGCTTCTGTCTGCGTCCTCCCCCCCCCCCCCCTCCAGAGGAGGCAGAGGGAGTGTAGTGATGAAGAGTGCTTTTTGCTGACGTCACTGAAACAAATGGGCCGTTCGCTATCTGGGACAAGCGGGGTTTTTAGGGGGGGGGTTGGCGACTCACACCGCAACTTTACACAGCCGTAAAAAAACACACAAACGTTGTCGTCACACACACACACACACACACACACACACACACACCTTACTGTTCCCTCCCTCCCTCCCTATCTATTACACACACAGAGAGAAAAGGAAAGCTGTGCATCCTGCCACCATCAGCACTTTCACCGCTGTCCTCGCCAGACCGTCCCCGTCTCCTCTCATGTCCTTAATGACTCTCACACTCCGTCTCCTCTCTTCTCCTTCCTACCACCTTTCCCTCCCTCCTTTAATGTACTCCATGCTATGCCTGCATTCGGTTTTGATGTACAGAGCCACAGCTCTCTATCCTGATTCCCGATGCACTTAGGTGCAATCAATCAGACTGTAATTTTCCCCGCTGACACTTATATCCAGTCCTGAAGAATAAAGTATGATTGGTAGTATTTCTGAGGTCTTGACGCCCTTGAAAACAAACTCCTAAAAAAGGGTGTTTTCACAGCGTTGTGCTATATTGTACCTCTGGCGAATCCTTGTGCTGTGAGATTCCTCGAAGTCATGGAGATTCATCATCAAATAAATAGCAATGTTTAAGCACGACAGGTTAGGGTTGCATGATTTTCTGCTGCGGTCAAGTGAGCAGAAGCATTTCATTCTTTGGAATAAAGAATTCTTTAGAAAACTGTTCAGGACGGGCCGAATGCTCGGCCTGTGGCGTTGCCTGTAACCGCACAAACAAACAACTTCACACACACGACACTGCGCTTCCTTTGGTCCTCAGCAATACAACCGGCATGACAAAAGCTGAGTCACACCCAAGTTTCAGCCACTCGCAGTCAAAACACACCAGTGAAATACGCTCTGGTTTGTTGGAACAAACAGGGGCATCACCAACTTAAAGGGCCCCGAATAGTTTTAGCTTCTTATGATCTGAAAAATATTGAATCATGTTGCTATTCCACCTCTTACAAAAGGCCCCTAAAACAATTAAAATGTAGGTACATTGTGCTTGATCTTCACCTGAAGTTTGACTATCAATAGTTAATAGTTTTACTTCAGGGAGAGAGTTTGAAGTACTTCTTCTACGACTGTCGATAGCAACACTCCCAGAAAGAGAAAGGGTGAAAAGTAAAGCTAGACGTTGTTTGCTTGGAGCCCCAAAATCACTAAATACGCACCAAAACTCACCCAAGTAGTTCATCGTGGTGAGAAACACCAGTGAAATACACCAAGGGAAGACCGGCAAGGTAGGCAACCTGGGCCTGGGGCCCCTAACTAAAAGGGCCCCCAAAGACTATGGATTCATTATGATTTTAGATATGAAAAATATAGAATAATGATACTATTTCAACTCATAGAACCCCGAAATAACTTACAAAAGCACTTAGAAATACGCAGCTCAGCTGTATACTCCTGACTGTGTACTTCTACACAGTATGGGTGGGAAACATCTCTCCCAGCCATTGTTTGGGGTTTCCTGCAGGATTGCTTGTGGTACATATTGTGGTACATATTGTGGTACATATTGTGGTACATATTGTGGTACATATTGGCCCATCATACAAAGGCCTGGAAGAGGAGGCACACGCTGATACATAACTGAGACAATAGCAGACAGGCAGTCAGCACTCAGCACATAGCTTGTAGATTAGTCCTAAATTAAAAACCTTATCTATACGTTAATCTGTAAAGACCCAGAGGTACAGACACAACGTGTGCTGGCGTTCCTTTAAAACGGACTCTTAAAGAGGCTTTGTGCCGGCGCCAGAAGAGAAATGGTGATCACAGATATCGACCGACTCTTGATCACTCAAAAGAGTCAGAGAGCCACCGGGGAGCGAGCCAGGACTGCTTCTTAACAGGCAGGCGGAAAAACTGGAGGTGAAGAATTGAATGCGTATCAATACAGTGCTGTCAACTAACCCTGAACACACACACACACACACACACACACACACACACACACACACACACACACACACACACACACACACACTATTACTCTGATCACCAACCCACACCCGTCGAGATACTTACACTTCATTCACCTCTTTGCTCTGAATGGTATATATATATATATATATATATATATATATATATATATATATATATATATATATATATATGATGATATTATTATCTGTTGATTCACATTCAGCTACAAACGCTTTTAATCCACATCTTTAATTTCCCCTTGAACCACTTCCTTTTCTTATTCCTTCCCTACCCCCTACCCCCTGCCCCCTTCATCTCCTATTACTTCTTCCCTCACATACATTATTCTCTCCTTCCCTTTGTCCTACTTTCCTTCTCTTCCTGTCCTTCTGTAACTCCTTTCCTTCTCTACTTCCTCTTTTACTTCTCGACCTCCTACATGTCCTCCTTTCCCGTCTTCTTCTGTACTCTTCTTCCGATGGTATTCATTTCCATGTCCTATAAGCATTCTTTATTCTCATCAGACTCAACGCACCGCACATATTCCTGGGGAGACACCGTCCCAGACAAATTTAATTATTTCAGGCTTAGCAGCTCTTTAAGGCGGGATGAGCCCCGAGAAAATAACACTTGAGAGTGGATCGTATCAGAAGTGGGCCAATGTTTAATATGTAATGTAAATCACCTTTCTGAGTGCTTATATCCATCGTTACATTATCATGCTCTGCAGTAGCCCTTTAAACATCTACTTATGTGACAAACAGCGATTTCTTTTCACGTAAAAAGCCTGAAGAAAGCCGTTTTACTGTAAATGTTCACTGTAAATGTTCCTCACTGTCAGAGCGGTGGACGGACACTGAACAAGGCCAAGCTGGAGCCAGTCAGCGCGTTGATCTGAAAAGGAATGAACAGTCTATTGACCCCAATTCTGTGGGTCTGTGGTTTCTAATTTTACGGCCAGATTTCTCTCCGCTCTGACTGGAACGGATGGCCCGGCCACGGGGGAGCAGGGACACCTGGCCGCCGAAGCCTCCGTCAGCACCGCCGGCCTGACAGGCCTGATGAATGCAGGCTGATGAGCACACACACACACACACACACACACACACTTTAGCAGAAGAACTGCAGCGCTGTAATGTACTAAAGGTTCGGTGGTGGAACAAACCTGTGTTGAATAGTCAGGAGGAGAGCGAGTAACGTTAGCAGCACCGCTAACGGCTAACGTACAGAATTACTGTACATTATATTATCAGTTTCCACTAAAGAGCATCCTGTTGACTGTACTGTTATTAGTAATGCTTTAATAAAGCTTTCAGAGAATGACTGTGGTAATAACATGAGGAACAAGATTACAGTGCATCAGCGTTAACATTTCATATGCACAGCTCGACTTAGGTACACGCTAGAAGTGAAATAGAACTTAATTAAAAGGTATTAATGTGGACAAAATGATGCTTTTTATTACTTAAATATCACTTCACAATGAATTGGAGAGAATAAAATGATAGGAAGACAATAACATGAAGCTATATTAATATTAACTTAGTTATTGTTGAGCAGAATTAGAATAATAAGAGTTAAGCCACAGTGGTTGGGATCTCTGCAAACCCTCCTCGTGTTACGCAGACTTCAGGGATTAACACAGCGTCTCAATGTTTGTTGCTGAGACGTTAACATCAAATAGAGTTCAATATGAAAGTGACAGCTCAGAGATGAATCAGCCTACAGCTTGGGAATACCTCTAAACCACTTCCTGCTGCTCCGCAGTGACCTACTTATGATTTGGTTCATCAAACGATGCGGGTATTTACACATCTTGTGCAAACATTTAGCGCCGAGTCATCCGATGACCACGTGTCTCGCTGGAGTGTGTGTGCAAGTGTCGCTTATGCACCTCTACCGACAACATAACAGGTTATTATTAAGCACCTAAAAGGTTATTTTAGCAGCAGTGAAATCAGCGAGGCTGCTGCTGGGCTGTCAGTGAGTTCAGAAGCTGGGTTTTTTTTTCGTGCAGCGAAAACACACGATGATCTCACACCCGAGTGTTCCTCTTTTCAGAGGAAGTTTAGATTGATGTAATAAACAAGGAACCCACAGAAGGAAGCGTTGCGCAAGAGATCTCCACTAAAACAAGGAAGCACTGCTTCCCTCTTTTAATGGAAACCGAATGGAATGTGGTGCAGGGTGTGTCCGTGTGTGCACAAGAAGGTAGAGAGCGTATTAGCCTTTGCTTTCTAGATGTGTATTAAATATGTATATTGTGTATAGGAGCGTAATTACCCCCTTTTGGTTACAGGGGCCAGAAAAGCTTAGTTCTACAAAGACGTTCATCAAATATGGAAACAGTCTGCAGAACACGGGCTGCTTTTTTAAAGGGATAGTCTGGGGAATCAACATATTTTGGGCAAGAGTTAGGTTAGAGGATTCAACCCGTTCTGGTATCTGTACGGTTAATGTGGAGCTACAGCCAGCAGACAGTTAGCTTAGCTTAGCGTAGCGTAGCGTAGCGTAGCGTAGCGTAGCTTAGCTTAGCTTAGCTTAACGAAAAGACAGGAAACAGGTAGCCCGGCTCTGTTCAAAGGTAATAAAAACCACACGTTATACGTTTGTTTTGTTTGTTCAAAACCAAAATGAAAGACTTTATGCTAAGCTAAGCTAACTGGCAATAGCTCCGTATTTACAAAATGTTGAAGTATTTACAAGAAATGGGAAAAACTGCATTGAAAATAAATGTGGCACTGACTAGATAGTATAAAGTACAAAGTAGAAGGCAAAAACTAATATGAAATTGCATAACAGTAGGTATACTACTGCACATTATCTATTGATCATACATTTTATGTTGTGATCAATGAATATATGTCACAACAAAGCAACATGCTGGGCTGCTTCGGACTCTTTTCATCAACTATACATGAAACACACCAGAGTAGACGGCTCCAACGGGCAGCAGTCCATCCCAATATCAAAGTGACTTCTCGTGTTCCATCAATTGTGATTTAAAGGGTTCTGAATTATTAACAGTCTGCACGCTGGAGGACTGATGTAAATGCCAGCTACAATAGTTTATTTGAAGAACAAAACACTGTTATTTCCATCTTGTTAGAAATTAATAAAACTACAACTCTCACGCTAGAATGAATCTCTCCTCTCGCTTTGAAAAGCTGCATATAAATTGAGACATTTCATTGACTTGGGCTTTGATCAGACCTCTTCGTGCAAAAACTAAAAAAGTTCTCCCAAACATAGCAGGGATTGGTTGATTTTTAATTCCCAATTATTGTGTCGGAAAGTATGCAAATCCATAGAGAGACTGTGTTATTCTTCCAGCTTTCAACCAAGTTCATTCATTTGATTCTTCATTTGCTTTTATCCTCGTCCCCCATCTCCCTTCCAGCTCACACTGGGCTAATTAATTTCCTCCGCACTGCACAGTTATTTCTATTATTCACTCCAGGCGTCCGATGTGTACGCTGCAGCTGAACACGCCCGTTTGTGTCCAAATCATCCTCCCGCCTGCACCCCCCCATGTTGGTCCTAAATGATCCAGCATGTATGTTTGTATTCACCATGATGCGGGCGAGGTAGAGCTAATTAATATCAGATATAAATGTGTTTCCTGCGTGTGAATGTGTGGCGTTTCCTCTGGCTCCTACCTCGTTGCCGTACATCATGAGGTGGTGGGTGGTGATCAGGGCCTTGAAGACCACCACCCAGCTGGAGTTGGCCGTGCGCTCGAACAACGTGTCCGCCAGCTGGGGAATGCTCACGTTCATCTCGTTGGTGCAGTGGATCAGATCTGGTAGGAATTTAAAAAAAGACACACAGAGAGTTACACAACAGTAGTAATGAAAAAGACAGCTGTACCAAGGACAGACGAACACGACGCACCCACTTCAGCTGAATTTTAAAGCGACTAAAGTGTGAAGGACAGGTCTAGCTGCTGAACTTTTGCTAACCCCCTTTCATCCTCTCATACTTTCACTCAGCTGCACCATCTCCTTCTTCTCTTGTTCTTAAAAAGTATGTACCTATGACGATTTCTCCTAAAAATGGACCCTAAAGAAATGTAAAATATATTTTAACTTCCATCAGGGCTTCCTGGCAACTACAACTCTGTAGTATTACCTGCTGAAAGATCATATTTCACTAGTTTTAAGTGTATTAAAGTATTTAATTGGAGCTCATGATGTTGTAAGCTGCTTTGATTTGAATCAATATGTCGAATAAGGAAGAAACAAAGCAGAAGCATGTGACTAAAGATGATTTTTAGGAGAAGCTTTCACTAAATACACTGCCGTGAGGAAAATATATATAATATATACAAACTTTTTCCCCATTTACATGTTGACAAACCCACAGATACACAGACGTTTGAGCCCCAAGATCTCATCGAGCTATCGATGCATTTTAATTTACTCCGAGCCGAGTGTATTTCGATAGGATCGGACCGGACACTAGCCGGCTCGGCACCTCCTCCCCGTTCTCACTTTAGCTGAGATTGATTTGAACGGCTTCTTATAAAGATCCAGTGTCTTCACTCACAACAGGTGACACACACGCATCAATACGGTCACACGCGGCTACAATTGATGCTTCACACCAGATACCGCTACTTCCCCCAGCCGCCTCCCTCCATCACACCTCCACTCCCCCATCCTTTGTTCCTCACCGCAGGACGTTAGGAAGCTGCCGGCTCGCGCACCTGGTAAGAGTCCCGTCGGGGAGGCTGCACGTGTACGAGTGTGCACGCTCATTCAATAACGCCCCATCTTCGCTCTCAGCTCGCTTAAGGCATCGTCTCCCTCGAGCACTTGGCCACACATACAGTAACAAAACAGACTTCTACAGACCAGCATTATTCTGTCACACACACACACGCTATTTATTCAATATAAATGAGTGTCATGTACAAGGTGCATTACAGCACAATGCATCCATTTAGTGGTGTGAACGACAGAGTGAGAGGATTTCATGGCTTTTGGGAATCGTTCCAGCGATATGAATGCATCAGAATGTTGAATGAGTCCTTTTAATAACAGCCGTGCTGACCTCACTAGAGATGCTCCAATACCAAGAAAACCAAATACTTGCTTTGATTAAAAATCATTCTTGGCATTAGCAGTTTCAATTAGGGAAATGATAGGCTGCATATGTAGCTGGTGAGGTCATAATTCCATCTCGAATATCTGTACAATAGAGCTTGAACGCATCATAATGTAACTCAATGCAACCTCCGTTAACGTTACGTTTTTGTCACGCAACTTGCGTACTTCAGTAACGGCACTTACGATCTTTTATCCTAAACCTAACTAAGTACTTTTGTCGCCTAATCCTCACTGAGTTTCCTGTGAAGTCGGAAGTTTATTTTGAAAAGACTTTATATGCACGCAACGAGTGGAAATTGACACGTTTTGCTGGATTTAGCAGGAAAACGCACACAAAAAAAGGATATCATACTGTTGTATGAGGACAAGTTGACGAGGGACATGTGTTGCTGTCGTTTCTGAGTATAAATAATATTATAACGTGATGTTGGATCGGTGCATGGACTCACATATTGGCTGATACCCGATCCAGCATTTAAGGCCGCATCGGAGGCATTTCCTAGACTGGTATAGTTAGCAAAACATCTCTAATCCTCCCCTCTCCTCCTCCCTACTGCCTCCCTACTGCCTCCCTGCACCACACCACCAATGCTGATTAGATACTGAACCAGCGGCTACGTTTTCAATTCATCTCTTTTATTTCTGCAGCTAACTCGTCCGTCCATCTCGCCTTCTGTTTTTAACGGAGCTCATGTCTTTACATTAGGTCTGGAAGTGTGTGGGGGGGGGAGAGAGAGGGAGAGAGAGAGAGAGAGAGAGAGAGAGAGAGAGAGAGAGAGAGAGAGAGAGAGAGAGAGAGAGAGAGAGAAAGAGACAGAGAAAGAGACAGAAAGAGAGAACTAAGAGGAGGACTGATTGGGTCTGTGGGGACGCTTGTGCATGGGTGTGTGTGTGAGTCTGAGTCTGAGTGTGCGCTTGAGTGTGTGTGAGCGCGCATGTGTGTGTGTGTGTGTGTGTGTGTGTGTGTGTGTGTGTGTGTGCTCCAGTGATAATGTAAAGAGGGTACATGCGCTGACTTAATCAGGCAGAGTGGAAAGCATTAGATGCCACTGATCCCAGACCAGGGGGAGGAAAAAAACGGGAAGGGTGAGGCAAACATATGGCACAGACAACAAAAAAAGAAAAGAGGGTTAGGGGTGAGGAGAGAGAAATGAGGGAGGAGACGGGGGAGAAAGAGAGAAAACCAGCGGAGGAGTATGAATAGAGGGAAAGGATAACGAGACATGAGAGACATGAGCGTCTCTTCATCGGGACAATTTGCAGGAATCCACACACGGCTCAACAAGCGTCCTCGTCTCGCTTCCTCTCTCCTCTGAGGGTGTGTGTGTTTATCTTCCCCACCCCCCAAAGCAAACCCTGACAAATTATTCTGACCACAGAGATTCAGTCCTAACTGCAAGACTCTTGACTCACTACACGATACTTCAGAGGAGATACGACTCGATGTCAAAAGTCTGTCCTCACTTCAAAGCCCAGCTGAAGTACTGTACGCATTTAATTAGTCTTAAATATTTAAATAATCAGACTGCATTACATGGATCTGTGTGAGTGTCTTAAGTCTAGCTTAATGTACACATCTCAGCATGATATCAGGTGCCGAGGCTGAATAAATGCTCCAAAGAGACGATTTATTCAGTACAATGACGACGTTACATATCCAAAAGTATTTGATTATGACTCCCACACGTTTTACTTTTCTTGCCGAGAGTTAGACGATTAGCTTATCTTAGCACCTCTAAAGCTCACTGATTAAAAGGTTTTACCTCCGTCTGTTTAATCCGTACACACACACACAACTGTAGAAGTGCTTCCAGTTTAATGCTAAGCTATCGATTAATCAAAAATATACAATATTGACAGCAGAGTGAATTACGAGAGAAAAAAACAACCATTCCCTTGATCCAGCTTCACACACACACACACACACACACACACACACACACACACACACACACACACACACACACACACACACACACACACACACAGTGATCTCATTCCCAACAGTGACCTTCTCTGTTCCTCTCTGATGTGAGCTCCATTGTTGCTGCGCATCGGTTGACTTTTGACTGAACCACAATAGACCGGAGACTTCCTGGTACTGAAGGAACCAGTGTGAGCGCTCAGGGAGCTAGTGAGGGAGTGTGTGTGTGTGTGTGTGTTCGGTACACTTTGGTGCAATAAACCAAGAGAAATCTATCACTATCTACTACGTCTCCAGACTCTCTTTCCATTTCCTTGTCTGTCTGGTGCATCTACCTGGAGAACATATAACTAATTAACCTTGAACACAATTCTACTTTCTCTTCCTGATTGTCACTTTAAACCTCTTCCTTCTCTTTTACTCGATACATTTCTGCCACATGGGATCAACTACCGCTATAAGATGACAAAAGGTGCCGAAAAGAGCTAAAGAATCCCCAAAAATAAACTTTCAAATGTTTAGTCTGAGGAAAATATTCATCTTCATGCTCCACTAAATTCACCAGCTATTAAGAGCTTACTCACTGATGAAACCAAAAGTCAACGCTTATCTATTTGTCACGTAACTGCGTAACACCACTTCTGTAGTTATTCTGACCCAAAACACGATCTATTCCTAAACCTGACCAAGTAGTTTCCTATAAAGATGGACGTTTATTTTTCTTAAAAGACACGTGTTGATGGTCTTCTGTAGGAAAACGCACGAAAAAATTGTTGCGGATACGTTGCAATTCTTGAATTATGGCCACGTACGCGTTTTTTCGTTTTATCGTCCTTTGACCACACAACGCTAATCGGTTCTTCGTTGAATCTTTGTCGACGTTTGTGACAAATGTGAAGAAATTCCCGTCAAAAACCCAGTGACAGCTGTCGACTGTCTGGTGTTCGCATACCTTTTAAAGCTGGTATCAGTCAGGATAAACCCCTTACGTTGACTTCACGTTCTCATTCTCTGCAACGAGATTTGGAAAAGTGGGATCAAGACAATTCGACGAGCCTCCCCGTGGGATAAAGTCCGCGGTGGATTAACCCTCGTGACCAGACCTGCGATCAGCTTCTCAATCTTATCTCGGCATCTTTTAAAAACCCTCCGTCTGGGCGTCACATCAGTGCTTTGCTTTGTGTGCTCGACACAGTCTCAGCCCCTTCAGAGACCACCAGAGGAAGGTCAGCCTCACATAGCTGGAATTCCTAAAGGGACGGCTCGGTATTACAGAACATAATCTGGACAAATCTCAAAGACCTTACACGTTTAAATCAGATTGTTTTTATGAAGGGAAGACGGCATGTTGACACAGTTCTGTGGACACACTGTGAAGAGACACTACCAGTGAAGTCACTGAACATGTTCCTACGTTAATACAACGCCCGTTACTTCCTTCATTGCTCAACCGCGTTGCCCAAAAGGTAATGATTAGCCGTGCAGAATATCACTGCAATGAGTCTTCACACAGTCATCAGAATGAGCAAAAGATTACCATATCTGGAAATGTAAGAACATCCATGATTTATAATAAATACTTTGCTTGATTTGAATATTTAAATATGTTGACACAGAACAGGCTTCACTTGATTGACTTTCTTTCGTTTAATTAAATAAACTTTCCCAGAGCTGGAAAACACTTTGCATGATTTCTTGCATGAACGGGACTAAAACCAATACAGCTCCTTGCTGATATCACGGGAATGTTCTCCACGGAGGTCAGAGGTCAACTACACGGCTCATAGGGACTCAATGTCTCACTCAAGGACATTTTCCCTCAGGGTGGATGCTTGCCAACCAGGAGCTTTAACCGTGGTCATCCAGTTAAAGGACGACGTCTCTTAACCGCCTCGACCGCCCGGCCCTTCCGATCGCTCCGCAGGGGAGTGAGATGACCGAAGGTTTAATAACGTCGCTAGCTGAGAAAGGGCGCCGCCGCCACCTTTGCTCAGAGTCTGAGTATTTCGGGAGGACGCACACGCCAGCAGACACCACAGATGAAAAAGCCAGACGCAGGAGTGCAGCCCCAATCTGTTAAAGATTAACGCGCCGCAGTATCAGCACCTTGTCTGGCATGTAGCAGTAATCTCCTTCTCGGCTCTGTCTGTTTCTGTGTTAGGGACTGCAGACAAGGTTCGCCTCAAAAAAGGATTCCCCCGTCCCTCCTTCCCTCCCTCCCTCTTTCTTCCCCTCTCAAATCCTTGATAGGAGGTGGAGAGGGAGGACAGAGAGAGAGACAGAGAGAGAGAGAGAGAGAGAGAGCTGTGAAGAATTGTAAGTGAATTGTAAGCCTGCAGAATTTAAGAAAAGAAGCATCTTTTCCCTTCTTCTTTTGGCTTTTACAATCACGCTAAGCCATGAATAACAGTGCTTTTTGTAAATACTGAATAAAAAGGGAGTTATGAATAAGGAAAATTCTTGTTTTGTAGTCAGGATGCTCGTCTATCATGGTCTCACCTCGCTGCCAATACAATCAAGGGCAGCAGCACAGATTAACAAGCCACAAACAAATGATTCTTTCATTCTCATTCAGTAGTTTGCACACAGAAACAGAAAAATGGGAAGTCGTGTTTTGGGAAATGTTAAAGTGATCACGGAGAGGCGGAGGCAGCAGAAGGAACGCATTATTTAGCGTTTTCTTGCCACTTTCGGGCCTTCAGAACGCCTTTTTCTGGCAGAAAAGCGGTCGCAGTGCGCTAGTTAGCTGTGGGAAGAAAAGAGGCAGCGAGTGACAAAATGTCACCACAAGTCCGCTCTACTAATGGACTTGTTCTATAGCTTTAATTATCCGCTTGAGGTCTGAAATAAGAGTGCTTCTCCTCTGTCTCTCTGAGTCACACACAGATATAGATATATCTATATATATATATATAGATATATATATAGAGAGAGAGAGAGACGGAGATTTGGGGACAGACGAACTCTCTCGTCTCCAGCTGCCATGTTTTCATCGGGGGGATTCGGGAAATCTTGTGAAGTGAATAGGATGGAAGTCTCTGCACAAATGTCTCAGAGTGACGCAGACAGAGACTGACGTACATGCACACAGGTAGACTACAGGGATAAAGACAAGCAGTGAACCCAAACCAAAGGCTCCTGAGAGAACGCGGCTAAAAATAACCATCAGAATGAGAACAGGAGTACTGAATGTTCCCAAACACACTCACAGACAAAGCTCATTTAAAACCACGTACTACCTGTACTCAATCCACTAAATGGAGTTCATTCTCACTGCACTGAGAGACCAGATGCTAGAAAAGGTGCACTCAGTAGAGAGACAATCTCAGCCAGGTGTGTCTGCAACAACCACTGCTGTAGTGTGTGAGCCAATGAACACAGCACACTGTTGTTTAACCCCCCGGCTACACACTAAGGCGTCGTAAAACTCACTTCATTCAAAGTCACAAACAAGCGACGAGGTATGCAGGGGACTGGAGCCAAGTAGTCGTGGAAGACGCACTAAACAATCCAGCCAAAAACTAAATGAAGCATTTAGTTTGGAGCCAAACAGGGTGAGAGTTCTGGACCAGAAAACTACAACAATGAGCTAAAAGATCAAAGGGAAACTGCATCGTTGCGTGATAATTCTGTTAGTTTAGTATACGAATATTGATGAGTGCAGCTTTAAGGTCTAATAGTAACCTGCCACTTGCTCATTGACATTTATAATTTAGGTATATATGGAGCAGTGACGTCTGTAAAAGTGCAGACTGAGCTTTTTTTGGCGGCTGGAGGAGAGGGAGGAGGATTTGGGATGTGGGGTAATGATGTGGTTTGATTATATTCTAAATAATAAATTAGTATATGAAAGGAAACGGTGTGGAATTCAGCTAAAGAACGTTTATTACACTGGGACGTTTCTAGCCATAACATAACTAATGTAATGAAATGCATCCAGACAGTTTAAATTGGTTACTTTTGAAACGTGCTTCGACGTGCAACTGTGATATTTGTTCAAATCGATCACTACTGCGCAGTAAGTAGGATGTAGCGCGTCTGCAACTGATCCCGTACACACTCACGGGAGGCGCTGTAATTCATCCCTCCCCCCCCCCCCCCCACCACACACACACACACACACACACACACACACAGTCTAGCACACTTCACGGGCAATCCCTTGGGCTTCACTTGAAACGGCCGTATCCAGACAGTCAGCAGTAAGCCTTCTTCTTCTGTCTTGCTGCCAGCTAGTCTAAACTGGGCCTATCTCCGCTCTGCAGCCAGGGAGGAGCCCCCCCGCTCTGTTTGGATTGCATTAGACTCGCCAACAATCGCTCGAGACACAGGCGACCCCACCGACCCCACCGTGTTACTAACCAGCTCCACCCTGCTGCACATCTACCAGGGCTGGAATCAATGGAGCACAGATAGCACAGGAAATAAGAAGAGTATTTGTATTCTTTCATGTGCTTAAGTCCCATTGAGCCCTTTCTGGTCAGGAAATAAACCACTGCGTGCGTGTACACTGTGTAATGAGGCTGCAGGATGAAAAGAGGACTCAAGATTCAACAGAATATATATTGATCTTTAAAGTGGACCCGACATGTTGATTCTTCACACTGTGTGAAAGGAATAATGATTGATGATAACACTGCAGCTATTGTGCATATTTTTCCATTATTCAAGAGAGGATAAAACAGAAAATATGTGTAAACGTCAGGTGTTTGTAGTGGGCTTCCCATGATGGAGTTTGATTGACATTTAAGAGCCAGGGTTGTGAAGCTAGGTAGCTAAGCTAGCCAGTTAGCGCTGATTCCCGCAGGACGTTCATCTTTCTCTCGCGTTATTTCGACACCTGCTTAGTCATCCTCGGTGGTTTGTGGTGTCTCACGTTACAGGACTAGCTAGCGCTAACGCCCTCTCTTTCACGGGTCCAGCTGTGGCGATGACGAAATAACAAGACTGTCAAAAAGTCACAGCGACAGGTGGAGTAACTGAATCACAGAGACACACGAGAGCTGCAGGAAGGAGTCCTGAAACCTGGAAATGAGTCAATGGGGTTTTTGTTAGAAGCCTGGAATAAAGTCTGTGATTAACACAAGCTTAAGAGATGTTAAGGTTTAGCTCTAGGATATATTTTCACGTTAGAAAATAACCCGCCTGTGTATTTTGAAGCTTTTACGTGTCTTAAAGAAGGCGGGTTGCTAACAAGAGGCTAAATGAGACGACTAAACATCCTCTCCGTGGTGTAGTTTGTTACATCTCAATAACCTAAACAGTGTCTCCGTCTAAACTAACCCCGAGGCACACTGCAGCCCAGACAGAGCCAGGCAAAAAGCATCAGTTTGTCACGCAAGTGTAACCTAGTTTAAAAGGGTTTGGCTAAAAATGGCCCCCCGACACGACATGCTGTCAAAAGTAGCTGTGGGGCCAGCGGCTCAGCCGGCTGGTGAGAACGATGTGGCACGTTGTGTTAAGCTTCCATAACCGGGGCGGTTACCGAGTAGAAAAGGCCTTAAAAACGGCCTGACTAAAGGTGCTTTCACACCTGTAGTTCATTTGGTGCGGACCCAGGAGGAACATTGTGGGATTTCAGCTCTGGTCCAGCTCCTGGGAAATCTAATTCTGGTGACTGACAGAAGTTTATGCAGCACTTGAATGCTTCTAGTGTGTTTATTTATGAAGAAATAAGGAACTATAAGCATTATAAGACAGCAAATCGTTTTGAATAATGACTAACGGGTGGAGACAGGGCGGTACGAAAGCTCCCAGAAGCACAGACTGGCTGTACGGTAACGTTCAGAGGCTTATTACTGCTTATTATTATCTTTTTAATGGACTTAATGAACAGATACAAGCACAGCACTTTTAACAGCTTTTGACCCATTAATCAGAGAGAATACCCCATACAGATGATTTATACGGTTGCTTCATGAACAGATTTCACAGTCAGCAGATGGATTAAATAAACCCCTGTGGTTGGTTTTCTTTGCTTTCACACCACAAACCAAAACACACCAGAGTCCGCTTGGAAGTGAACCGAGACCCACCTGTGTTTCTGGTCCCAAATGAACCGTACTAACCGGACAAATGGACCCCAGTTTGTTTTTAACGGCACCAAACTGCTGAGCTTGAACCTGTGGTGACCATTTCTGTTAAGAATAGCATGAAGGTTGGTATTACACTGCCTGACCAGGGCACCAGACAAACGGTCATTCTAACTTCGGCTGGCAGGCCGGACATTTCTGCAAGTCAGCCACTTTCAGAGATCCGGTTTCAGTCGCCTTTACAGGGCTTTAAAGTTATACTTCCTGCGTATATTTTGTCATGTGTCTATGTCTGAAAACAATAAGAAAATCCATGCATGCAGCCAGCTAATGTAGTGTGAATATAACCATGTGCAGCGCTACTTGTGGAATAAAGAGTCCAACCAGCAATGCAGACGGGTGATGCATCTAGCAACAGCCGACAAAAGGGTCAAAAACAACACGTCAAATGTTTCCTGCCAACAAAACATTTCACTTTACCGACACAGGAACAAAGAGGCCGACGCTCCACGAGAAGTGCTGCACAGCAAACATGCATCACTGGGGTCACAGGTCAAGATGAGCTCCATAGAATCTCTTATTATGATATTATATTATGTCGTGCTGTCATGCTGCTATTTAGTTTATTCCCTACACAGCTCCAGGGACTTAAGGTCGGGGCATGCTCAGTGCTCGCCATGTGGCATCAGACCACGGCTGGAAGAAAGTGGTTTTAGCTTTTGTGTGGGGAACTACGCAATAATGGCTCAAACGGAGATAGCGGCGCACATGTTTTTCCACCCTTTAACACACAAAAAGTGACAAAAAGGTGAGCTCCAGAGAGACGTTTAAATCAGAAAGGTTCTCAAGTTGTTCGACTATCCGAGCGTCATAACGTCTTTAAACCTCTGAAGTTGCAGCAACAGATTGATACTCATCATCCATCATCACCCGTCTGTTATTACATTGTTGAATGTTAATATCATTAAATTAACAACCGACGACTCAAGATTTCTGCCTGGATGCCTCAGGTTTTTCTGAAGTTGATTTCCTTCCTCTCATTCACCTCTTTGCAGACGACGGACGGCACTTTTCCGACAGCAGACAGATGGTCTAGATGAGGCGTGAAGAAGGCCATCAGCAGCACATCGAGCTGAAACAGCAACCTCTGAACAAAGCTCGGGGTTTTCACTTTACCAGCCGTTTACATCACTTCGTTCTCACCAAGTGTGTGTGTGTGTGTGTGTGCTGCTAAGAATAATAAGCAATGTTGACCGATTAGCAGAATCGATGAGTACCAGTATCGATATCAATGCTAACGGAACCCAAACCATAACGCTTCCATGCAGGAACAAACAGGGGAGAGGGACTTCATTCTCTGCTCGGGTAGACACTCTACATCTTTAAATAGTCTGCTGCTATATTAATACTCTGAATATCACATTTGAGATGATTAGATATTCCATTATCTGAAGCTTCATTAGTCTCGTTCAACGGTTGTAAAACCACGGCTGTTACCGAGGCTGCAGCCGGTTCCACCATCAAACTTCCCCTCTCCGCCAAATAAAGTCCATTTAACACTAGCCAATTGGCTGTTGGTTTGCTGCCATGACAACAGAGTGCTGGTAAAAGGCGGGGGGGGGGCTAGACTTCAGTTTAAATGCCACAACTTCTCTCTTAACAGCTGTAAGATGGTGAAACAATCGGCGATTCAATGATGCCAAAGTGGAAAGAAGTGGCCTCCTAAAATCTGCATGTGTGTGTGTGTGTGTGTGACTTTGCATCACTTAGCTGCTTATAAAAGACCTGGATTAAAACACACACACACACAGTCACTCTCATCTTGACAACCTGAAGACTGCACGCAGGTGTGCATCTGAACCCTTCTGTCTTTATGACGATAATTCCCATAAATAAAAAAGGAGCTGTTCAAAAAGCTGATGAAGGACTCTCGTCCGCTAACTAGGGGGGGGGGGGGGTAATTGAGGTGGACAGTCATGAGTCATGACACTAAATGTGCTTTAAAAAGAGACACTTATTGTTCACCAGCAGTGTGTGAATGTCACGGCCCCCCCCCCCCACCCGGGTTATCCGGTTATTGGGTCTAGATGCAAATATGCCGGTGAGATCATTCACAGCTTGCTGTCAGACGGTCACAGCTGCTTGCGGTGAAATTGTACCACGGGGAGAATGATAGTTGTGTGTGTGTGCGTGTGTGTGTGTGTGTACGATAGCTGAACAGACAGAGTTAGCAACAACACAAGCTAACCTCGATGAGGTCGTTTGGTTCAGTGTGGAAAAAGCAAAGCCGGCGTAGTGTAGCGGCGGATATTCTTTCACAGCAGTATTTACGCAATCCCCGTGTTTAAGGGGGCTGTGGTGTACAATAGTTGAACATAAAACCTGCCTGTGTTCATCACATTAGCTGGCTGGCTAGCTGACTGAGTAACGATCGTAACACGCCGCCCGCCGGCCTCCCCGGCTCGCTAACCGACTCACAAATTGACTAAGCTGCCCGAGTGAATGACGACCTCACAGATAACCCGCCTTCATCCCCGCCCTCCGGCCGCCCGTCCTCACAGCACAATGAACTTGACAGCCCCGATGTTACCTTCACGGGGGAAGTCATCAACCGCACAAACAACATGACAATCAGGGCCCATCCGTGCGACGCACACCGCATCCCTCCCCCCCCCCCCCCCCCCGGCTGCACCGAGGTCGTCGCTCTCACTGAGAAATCAATACCCTACAATGATTAAGCTTGACGCGGCGTATTGGCTGCGAGGGGTCTGGCCAAGTTCACTAAAGGGAGCGGAGGCAATGCATGACTTTTGCTGAACGTCAGCAGCCGAGTGGAGGAGGAGGAGGAGGAGGAGGAGGAGGAGGAGGAGGAGGAGTTGACAGATGTGAGGCCGCTGAGCCGAAAGCATCGATCAAACATGCGCCGGTTCCCAGAAAAAGCAGAACTTCAGCACATTTCGGTCGCAGCGATGGTGCCGAAACACAAACACCGTGCACACGACTCCCTCTTTACTTTTTAACATCCTTTTCTTTCCTTTTGTCGTTGTCCCCACTTGCTTCACCGCCACCTCCAACGTGACTCAGTTAAATTTCAACGTCAGCGACTGAGATCTAGGTATTTGCGGTATGCGAGAGGTTTCCCCCCCAAAAAAACACCAGGAAAGTAAATATGGAGTTTGTTTTTTTGTCTCAGTCACAGTCTGTCCTTTGCTGGCTCGTCTGATGAAAGACCGATTTTCTGTCGTCACGAGTGTTGTTATCTCTCTCTGTGATTTGCTTTGATGTCCGTCCAACGATAACCTGCTAGAAGAGTTCCAGGCACTGAAACACAAGATGTTTCTAAGAGTCGTTGGTTTTTCTTGGGTTCCGTTTGAACATCGAATGGGAGAACTACTTTGATAATAATTGAACATCTCGAGTAAATCTACAAGTGGAAAAGTCTGAGTTAGATTAGTTTGCAAGACTGTGAAGGCCGACTAGTTCGATGAGTTTCCATGTTCGGCGTGATGACGTTGAGTCAAATAAAAGCTTCAAAATTCCCAAGATGGGTATTAACTAACATATTTTATATCGTAGAGCAAAAACAACCACAGACTTTGTCACGAGGGATCCGAAAGTGCAAAACTTGACGACAAATTTCCTGGTTTTAGGACTCATCTCTGCAGCAATACATAGATTAGTCATTTATCAAGCAAATAAATAGACACATATTTGATAGTCCCAGCGCCTCAGATTTAGCTTTTCGCTGTCTTATGTAGTTAAAAATGTATTATATTTAGGTTTTGGACAGTTTCGCCGCAAATATAAGCAACTTTGAAGTAGAACTGAAACAATTGGTTACAAAGTATCCAACTTTTCGCTCATAAAAAGCCACGTCTGTGTGCTGACGTGTTACGATTTTTAGCTTTTTTTTATGTCCTATATGATTGTAAATTAAGTATTTCGGACTGACGGTCAGTTAAAACAAGTCACGTTGAGCTCACAGAAAATACGACGACCATTTCTGACATTTCATAGATAAAGTAAATGCATACTTGGCTGCTGGTTGTGACATTTCCGGACATCACTTTGGGCATTGGGGAACTTAATAAGGGGCTTATTATGTGGTTATAATATGGTTATGCTTCTTATGTGGCCTTTGAATACTCAAGGATTGATCAAATATATATTAATAATAGATTCCATCATCACAACAGCTGTCTACTGTTACTATAACAGTTGCTGCAAATAAGCTAAATGCACAGAATACATGAAGGTTAAAAAGGTAGTGAAAAGGTTCATAAAGGTAGTGTGTGTGTGTGTGTGTGTGTGTGTGTGTGTGTGTGTGTGTGTGTGTGTGTGTGTGTGTGTGTGTGTCAGAGCTTCAGGTGCAGTGTGTGTGTGTGTTGCTCTGCTTGCATTTGAAAGCCTCTTTAAAGAAGAAGAAGAAGAAGAAGAAAGGAGGATGTATACTCACAGTCCAGGTGTTTCTTCTTGGGTCCGCTGACTTCATGTGTGGTGGCTTTGCACACCGCCTTGCTGATGGCCGACCCGGTCATGCTGTGCTGAGCCGCTGCGATCCGATCCGTGATAGATTGTCCCGACATCTCTCTCTCTTTCTATCTCTCTCTCTCTCAATCAGCTGAAATAGCACAATAACGATCCGATCAATGGATCAACTCACACGTGACTTCACTGTCAAGTGGAGGGAAGCGGGTCGCGAACAAACACCCTACTGTTGTGAAAACACAACCTGTGCAGTAATCAGATCACTGGTTGGTTTAACTATGAAACCCACAATCAACAGCTGATTTTGAAATATATATATGTAGTTTATTCCGACTATCTATATCTACCTAAATAAACACAACACGACGACACTGATCTAGTCTGTGTTAGCTAATGTTTCCGTTGCAGGAAAGAGTCCCACTGTGGAATGTGTAAACACTGTGAATTACTTTATGCCCACTAATAAACATGCTGGTTTGTTGTAACCTGGATGAGTTGTTTCGAGAGAGAACACACATTTAAAAAAAAAAAAAAAAAGGAAAAGTAATCCGTTTGGAGAACATCAACAATCTCGACAATCCTCCCCAAAAAAAAAAAAATTCTTTGAGTTCCTCCTCCACGTCAACTTGTTAGCTCGGGCTGTTTTGAGTTAGCTATCACTGGTCGCTCGGCAAAGCTCGGGCGTGAAAAAGTCCTTCGGAACAAAGCGGAACATCGTTTTTGAGTTTATAGCGAGATACGGTGTCGCTGACGACAGGTGCGGCTTTTTTTCTGACGGTGTCGAGGTGTTAGCCGAGGAGCTAGCGGCGGTTAGCTAACCTGCCAGCCGAACCGAGCCGAGTCTCTCCGAAGAAAGCCGAAGCCGGCGGAGCCGTTAAGTAAAAAAAAAAAAAAAAAAAGAAGAAAAGAAAAATGACAGCTCCTTTTTGGCTCGGTTGTTTCCTCTTTTAGCGGTTAACGGCTCAGTCGGTGCTGTCCTTCGGCTGCCGACTCCACATTACCGGCCCGGTTTCTTTTTTGGGTGCTGCTGTCTGAACTGAAAAGTCTCGCCAGTGGTTTCTTTCTTGTTACGGACTGACTGACTGACTGGCTGGTTGGTTGCTGCTCTGCCGGACAAAATGGCAGCGTAAAAAATCAGCTGATCTCACAACTGTGCTGCCTTCAAGGGCCCCCTGCTTGGCTCGGAATCTAGACTACTACAATTCTATTCTTTTAAGTGTCTTTTTTTTGTGTTTTTTTTTTGTGCTAATTATTATCTGCTGAACAACTTTTTACAGACTGACTTTCATGTGATGTCGTCGCTTTTTTTTATTTTTTTTTTACTTTTATTTGTTGATTTTAGTAAATAATTTTACTAAATATATATATATTTAATTTTATTTATTTATTAGTTTATTTTTCTCGTATAAACTGTCTCACTGATCTTTCTGTTATTGTTATTATTGCCTTGCTTTTGCTGCTTTGGCTGTCAAAGCACTTTGTAAACTCTGTTTTTAGTTATTATTATTATTATCAGTGTCAGAAGGAATACCCGTATCATAACCCTGTAACAGCAACATTAACTGTACCTGTAATTATATATATTTATAGTTTATTAAATGTATTAAATACACACTGCTTTTAACACATACACACATAGCTAAAATATAAAATATATTTAAGTACTGTAAGAACTATCGACAACAAAGAAGAAAAGGAAAAGTAAAATCCAGTGTTTCATGACTTCTTTTGTATTGTTCACGTAGCCTTCAGGCTTAATTGTTCTATTTCTGACAGCTCTTGAACGCCTCTTTAGTCTATTGGGCGAGACCTGAGGAGTGAGTGTTGCCTTTAAGGTGTCACGGTTTAAATTGTAGTGGAATTTATGAAACAAACGTCTCAAATTTCACATCTTTTCACACCATAAAGACGTTTTCTTGCCAAAAAACAACAACATCAAACTGACTTTTCAAACCGCATTCTCTCTTCACAAACGCATCTCTCGTGCCCCTCCAATCCAAATTTAAGGTCGTATTTTTAAATGATTCCTCAGACGCCGTGTCCTTGTTTGACTCCAGACTATGTGGAACACGGTGTGCTGAGAGATCAGTGGGTGAAACCGCTCGTGTTGGTATCAGACCGGATCCGAGAGCTGAATAAATCAAAAACTCTGATCGTGTTTCACACTCCGCATGTTCCCAGTCATAAGATAAGTGGTTTGCATTGATTACATTACAGCCGCGTGTCATGATGCAATAAACCATATATCAATATCATATGTGCTCGAGGACAAGAGGTGTTTGAGTTATGACAAAGAGAGAGAGAGATGATAGATGACTATAGGTGCATTTTGTTTTCCTGCAGGGTGTGTGTGTGTGTGTGTGTGCGTGTATATGTGTTTCCTTTCAGTTTCAGAGCTGCAGTCTTAAGTATTTCCCACCCGGGTGAGAAATACTGCAAATTGCCTCCAGTAGCAGCAGCAGCAGGTGAATTCCTGGAACCCACCGCTTCTTCTTCTGACCTCCAATGACCCCGCCTCTCTCTCTCTCTCTCTCCCTCTCTCTCTCTCTCTCTCTCTCTCTCTCTCTCTCTCTCTCTCTCTCTCTCTCTCTCTCTCTCTCTCTCTCTCTCCACAGCCGGAGAGAAAAGCCCCTCCACGCGGCGATGATTGATATGACGAACTGTCACAAGGGTGATGAGGAACACGTCTATCTGATCAGCACTTGGACGCTGAAAGTGTGTGTGTGTGTGTGTGTGTGTGTGTGTGTGTGTGTGTGTGTGTGTGTGTGTGGGTGGATATGGTATATTTGCACTTTTCACCTGATTACACACCAGCATTATGAGGACGTAGATGGTATAGGCGGACCATGCCGAGGTCCGCATAAAACAAAGAGTGTAAACGCCTTATAAGTGTCTAAATAACATACCCTCTCTTTTTCGGGGAAAGTCCTTTTTTACCACCTGACCTGATTTCTGTGTATCCCAGTGTATAGAACAGCGCTGCGTAGTGGCTTGACCATGCAGTGCAGTTTCATACACATTTTGATACACACGGTTAAAATTTCGCGGGCTGCCTTGTGATTGGCTGGTTTTCCCACGTCGGAGGGACGTCGGAAGGACGTCAGAGGGACTTACTGACGTCAAGTCCATGGAGCTCAGACTGGCCAGTTTATGCCTGTGGGAGGTAGCTAGTGAGAATTCAAGTCCACGCCCCCCTCAGCTCTTTAAACACGGAGACAGGCATGGAACACATGCATGGACTCATGGAGGATTAAGCACCACCAGGTAAGCATTTCTATTTGTAAGTATAAAACAGAGCTAGCAACAGGTGATTCAGTTAAGACTGGGGGAGATGAGACAGTGTGAGGTGAGCTATGATGGCATGCTTTGTGATTTTTAAGGGCAGTCGAGCTACATGGTGTGTTAGCTAAGGTTAGCTAGCCAGTGTCGAGCCACATGGTGTGTTAGCGAACGTTAGCACGAACGTGCTAACGTTCGTGCTAACGTGCTATCGCTAGCGAACGTGCTATCGCTAGCTAACGAGCGCTAGCTAACGATAGCGAACACACTATGTGGCTTTACACAAAGTAAAATGTTCGCGTTAGCATGCCATCGTAGCTTACATCACACTGTCTCATCTCCTCCAGTCTTGACCGGATCACCTGCAGCTAGCTCCCTTAGCCGCTAGCGCTAACCTTAACGCTAATTTTGATAGTGTGTTTACTCTGCCTGCAGAGAGGATGAGGAGAGGGCTGTAGACAGTTTTGGAAGAAACAAACAAAGCAAGGGACTTACTTAAATTCTACAGTTAATCTTAGATAGTCTAAAGATATTCTTAAAATGTAAACCTGTGAAGCAGTGTCAAATTAAAATATGAATGGAGCAGTTATGCATTTTCTTCATATTTTATCCCAGTATATTACTGGTTTAAATGGCTATAGAGTGTTTTCTGATCACGCATGTTCTATAAATGAAGATAATAATCCTGACAACCATCTCCTTTGGTGATTTCAGCAAAAGAATATGCAGCGGCGAAGACGCATACATCCAAAGGATGATGCCAAATTTTACACTGATACTGGAGGAGACAAAGTGGGACTTGATGTCAAATACATCAATGCCTTCAAAGGTAAGTTGAATGTTCTGATTTTGTAATCATGATTAAAGTATGAATAAACTTAACAGATGTTTTTTCTGTGTGTATGAAATAGGTCGCGGCATCTTCACCTGTGCTCCATTTGAAAAGGGAGCATTTCTGTTAGAATATAGAGGTGAACTAATAAGCCAGCAAGAATGTGAGAGGAGACAGAGACTTTACCACGACTGCCTTAAGGTGTTCATGTTCGAGTTCCATTTTAATGGAAAACTATGGTGGTGCGTATTATGTCAATGCTTAGTCTAATCAAAATTAAATGACACATTGCCTTTATTTTATATATATACTGTTATGAAACTAATAATTACTTGTGTTTTTGTAGTGTTGATGCAGCAAAAGAGGATGGGTCGCTTGGAAGACTTGTAAACGACGATAATGTAAACCCCAATGCCAAGATGAAGTACCTAACCATCCAAGGGAAGCCCCATCTGTGTTTGTTTGCAGCACGAGACATCAGTCAAGGAGAGGAGATCACCTATAATTATGGTGACTCGGACTGGCCGTGGAGATGCAAGGTAGTCAAAATTTTACTTTGTGAAAATGAAAGTTCTCCTAAAGGAAATGCTCTTACCATATAATATGTCACATACATTAATAATGCTTAATGATGTCCCAAGTAGCTTTGATTTTACAATTTTGTACAATATTAAAGCGGTTATTGACATTGTTGGTTGATAAAAAATGCTGCTACATACAAATATCAGTTTCTGCTGTATTGATTATTCAGTTTTTACTTGATCCCGTTGGTTTGATGTTTATTGTTAATATCTTAAGAAATCTGGAGGAAAGTCTTCGGAGGGGGAGCATGGTGAGGGTCCATCCACATCAGAGCCTTCTAAGAGTACTCAAAAGGTGTCAACAAGTCAGCGGCAAGAAAAGAGATCTCCAGGTGCATCAACTAGTCTGCTCAAAAGATACAAAAAGGTAAGTCATATTAGTTTTAAAAGGTTTGAAGCTACATATTACGGGTGTAAATCTCTATGCACCTTTCAATTCCGATTCAGAGGGCTATGATGCGGTTATAAAACAATTATCGATTCCTCTTTATGCATCAACATTTTTCTATACATGATTCATTTTTTCTCACTGACTATCTGATGATGATTCATAATTAAAAAACAGATTAATTTAGTAACATTATCTTTTTTTAATTCAATATTAGTAACAAATAGAAGAGATGTGTCAAATGGAGGGTTACATTTCCAATATTTGCAAAGAGAACCAATAATAAAATCGGGCCTGTAGCAGCATCCTCGTAATAAAAACACAGAATTCAGCATGTTCTCAATCATTTGACATAAAAGCTGCTGTCATTCACAAACTAATAATGAAGACTTTTCTTTTATAACAAATCCCTTTGTTATAGGCAATGAGCATTCAGCTCTTAACGCTTTCTGGAACAGTTGACACAAAAACTATACATCGATAAAGTGCACGTTTACGGTGACACAATATTCTGTGGCAATGGATGTCACGCATAGTTTGTTACAACCATCCTACCCGCTTTCCTCAGTGATTCCATGACTTCAGCTTACATGTGGTTGCAGAGTATCGTGTCCGTAAAAATGTTGAGATGAACTTTGTATTTCGGTTCCAACGTGTTCAACATAGCTTGAAAGTTCTGATTTGCTTTGCCCTTTCCGAGTTGGTCGGAGGAAGAAGATAAATGCTTCCATACGTTAGCTTTTAAGCCATGGGGGTACCGGTCGGATTGTATCCATATTCGGCTGCTCAAGCTCAGCCGCCCTCACAAAAACGCTGCTAGTATTTAGCCTAGTTTAGAACGTAATCAAGATGCAAATGTATTACGTCTGTTGCATTCAGAGGCAGCGGTGAGGAACGGACATCCCGGGATCACAGGTTTATTACAGGAGATCATAACGTTGACAATTTAGTTTTCTGCATCTTGTCATTCTTTCAAGAGAGAATCGCGATGCATCCAAGAATTGATTTTTCTTTCCCCCAACCCTACTACATATGGGTGTAAGGTGTCAACAAATTTAACTTTTCCATCCCATGTAATCTTTTGATGTTGCTGGAGTTGTGCAAAATTACACAAGGCTGAAATTGACAACTGGACAGTTATTTGTTTGTAGTAAACTTAGCCTTTTCAGTCAGGTGTATATAGTTTTGATTTTGAATTTTGGTCTCTGTCTTCCAAAATGATCTAGTTATATTCAAAACAAAGTTTTCCTCATTCTTTTTGTCAACAGTAGGATGGTTCTCTCATTCAAAACCCAAATATTCTCTGTAATGGTCCTGGAGTTGGATGATCTCCATTGCTAGATCCTCCTATTAACACCCGATAGATTGCAATACACGATGCAATTGCCAGTGGTGGCGGGTGTATTCTTTGTATTTTGGAATAGAAGGGGGACTTATGCTAGAAATGTTGCTGTAAGTTATTGATGATGATGATAATTTCAATGTTAATATTCTGAATGAAGCTTTGAAATGTTCAGTACAGCCCAATTTATTAGATATAGGTTATATCTACAACGGTGTGTGTCAGTTGTATGCGGGGCATGGCGCCGTGAAACTATGACGGGGAAAATTCAATATAGCCTAATGATGATAACAATAATTATGATAATAATAGTGATAATTTAATACACTCTAGGGAAGTGAGCCAAATGCAGTTTTACACTGGCAAAGGCATCGGCAATAGGTGTTCGCTCTCACCTTCATCATTCGCTGAGATAATCATCTATTACTACAACCCTTAATGGTACATTCCCAGATCCTCTCTATTCATTTTCCCTTTCCTCCCCTTTTTATCTGCTACAGATGATAACTGAGAGTGAGCCGATTGAAACTGCTGAGAGTGACGGGACTGATAAGATTGAGACCTCTGTGGATGGCCTGAATCAAACATGTCCGCAACTTGGTCCCCTTAACAGGATTGAAAAGGTAAACTTAGTCTAAACTTAATTTTAATTACATTACTTGTAAAAAAACATTAAATCATGTTTCATTGGTGTGTGTGTGTGCAGTTGCCTCATATGGTGTATAGGGACAGTGGTATGTAAGGACATTAGACATTCAGAATTAGAATCAGAATCGACATTCTCTAAATCTACTTGGTGTGTGTGTGTGTGTAGTCGCCTCTTATGGTGTATAGGGACAGTGGTTTGCGAGGACATGAGGCATTGTATGAGTCTACCAATATGTTGATAGTGTGTGTGTGCAGCTGCCTGTGTGTTATATGTTTTATAAGGACAGCCGTCTCATTAAATGCTTTTCCAAGTGTAAGTCAGTATTGTGTGTGTATCAAGCACTTCGATTTTTAAGAATATTTGCACAACCTGCATGTGATCTGTATGTCGGTTTAACTTATCAATCATAGCTAATATGAGAACTATAAAGGCAAAAACAGTCATAACTTCCACATAATGTTACCCAAGAAGCACCTAGTCTTGAAGATATATATGATAATACCTTTTTGCCAGGTCTTGATAAGGAAATGCCTCTGGAAACTTGTGGGGCCACAAATTAGTTAGGTTCAAAACATAGTTTTAGCAACAGTAGGATTGTTTCTCTCATTAAAACCCCAAATATTCTCTGTAGTGGTACATTTCCAGTTTCTCTCTATTCATTGTCCTTCTTTTTTATCTGCTACAGATGATAACTGAAAGTGAGCCGATTGAAACTGCTGAGAGTGACGGGACTGACAAGATTGAGACCTCTGTGGATGGCCTGAATCAAACATGTCCACAACTTGGTCCCCTCAACAGAGTTGAAAAGGTAAACTAAGTCTAAAATTTATTTTAATTACATTACTTGTAAAAAAAACATTAAATCATGTTTCATTGGTGTGTGTGTGTGTGTAGTTGCCTCATATGGTGTATAGGGACAGTGGTATGTAAGGACATTCAGAATTAGAATCAGAATTGACATTCTCTAAATCTACTTGGTGTGTGTGTGTGTAGTCGCCTCTTATGGTGTATAGGGACAGTGGTTTGCGAGGACATGAGGCATTGTCTGAGTCTACCAATATGTTGATAGTGTGTGTGTGCAGCTGCCTGTGTGTTATATGTTTTATAGGGACAGCCGTCTCATTAAATGCTTTTCCAAGTGTAAGTCAGTATTGTGTGTGTATCAAGCACTTTGATTTTTAAGAATATTTGCACAACCTGCATGTGATCTGTATGTCGGTTTAACTTATCAATCATAGCTAATATGAGAACTATAAAGGCAAAAACAGTCATAACTTCCACATAATGTTACCCAAGAAGCACCTAGTCTTGAAGATATATATGATAATACCTTTTTGCCAGGTCTTGATAAGGAAATGCCTCTGGAAACTTGTGGGGCCACAAATTAGTTAGGTTCAAAACATAGTTTTAGCAACAGTAGGATTGTTTCTCTCATTAAAACCCCAAATATTCTCTGTAGTGGTACATTTCCAGTTTCTCTCTATTCATTGTCCTTCTTTTTTATCTGCTACAGATGATAACTGAAAGTGAGCCGATTGAAACTGCTGAGAGTGACGGGACTGACAAGATTGAGACCTCTGTGGATGGCCTGAATCAAACATGTCCACAACTTGGTCCCCTCAACAGAGTTGAAAAGGTAAACTAAGTCTAAAATTTATTTTAATTACATTACTTGTAAAAAAAACATTAAATCATGTTTCATTGGTGTGTGTGTGTGTGTGTAGTTGCCTCATATGGTGTATAGGGACAGTGGTATGTAAGGACATTCAGAATTAGAATCAGAATTGACATTCTCTAAATCTACTTGGTGTGTGTGTGTGTGTAGTCGCCTCTTATGGTGTATAGGGACAGTGGTTTGCGAGGACATGAGGCATTGTATGAGTCTACCAATATGTTGATAGTGTGTGTGTGCAGCTGCCTGTGTGTTATATGTTTTATAAGGACAGCCGTCTCATTAAATGCTTTTCCAAGTGTAAGTCAGTATTGTGTGTGTATCAAGCACTTTGATTTTTAAGAATATTTGCACAACCTGCATGTGATCTGTATGTCGGTTTAACTTATCAATCATAGCTAATATGAGAACTATAAAGGCAAAAACAGTCATAACTTCCACATAATGTTACCCAAGAAGCACCTAGTCTTGAAGATATATATGATAATACCTTTTTGCCAGGTCTTGATAAGGAAATGCCTCTGGAAACTTGTGGGGCCACAAATTAGTTAGGTTCAAAACATAGTTTTAGCAACAGTAGGATTGTTTCTCTCATTAAAACCCCAAATATTCTCTGTAGTGGTACATTTCCAGTTTCTCTCTATTCATTGTCCTTCTTTTTTATCTGCTACAGATGATAACTGAAAGTGAGCCGATTGAAACTGCTGAGAGTGACGGGACTGACAAGATTGAGACCTCTGTGGATGGCCTGAATCAAACATGTCCACAACTTGGTCCCCTCAACAGAGTTGAAAAGGTAAACTAAGTCTAAAATTTATTTTAATTACATTACTTGTAAAAAAAACATTAAATCATGTTTCATTGGTGTGTGTGTGTGTGTAGTTGCCTCATATGGTGTATAGGGACAGTGGTATGTAAGGACATTCAGAATTAGAATCAGAATTGACATTCTCTAAATCTACTTGGTGTGTGTGTGTGTAGTCGCCTCTTATGGTGTATAGGGACAGTGGTTTGCGAGGACATGAGGCATTGTCTGAGTCTACCAATATGTTGATAGTGTGTGTGTGCAGCTGCCTGTGTGTTATATGTTTTATAGGGACAGCCGTCTCATTAAATGCTTTTCCAAGTGTAAGTCAGTATTGTGTGTGTATCAAGCACTTTGATTTTTAAGAATATTTGCACAACCTGCATGTGATCTGTATGTCGGTTTAACTTATCAATCATAGCTAATATGAGAACTATAAAGGCAAAAACAGTCATAACTTCCACATAATGTTACCCAAGAAGCACCTAGTCTTGAAGATATATATGATAATACCTTTTTGCCAGGTCTTGATAAGGAAATGCCTCTGGAAACTTGTGGGGCCACAAATTAGTTAGGTTCAAAACATAGTTTTAGCAACAGTAGGATTGTTTCTCTCATTAAAACCCCAAATATTCTCTGTAGTGGTACATTTCCAGTTTCTCTCTATTCATTGTCCTTCTTTTTTATCTGCTACAGATGATAACTGAAAGTGAGCCGATTGAAACTGCTGAGAGTGACGGGACTGACAAGATTGAGACCTCTGTGGATGGCCTGAATCAAACATGTCCACAACTTGGTCCCCTCAACAGAGTTGAAAAGGTAAACTAAGTCTAAAATGTATTTTAATTACATTACTTGTAAAAAAAAACATTAAATCATGTTTCATTGGTGTGTGTGTGTGTGTGTAGTTGACTCATATGGTGTATAGGGACAGTGGTATGTAAGGACATTCAGAATTAGAATCAGAATTGACATTCTCTAAATCTACTTGGTGTGTGTGTGTGTGTAGTCGCCTCTTATGGTGTATAGGGACAGTGGTTTGCGAGGACATGAGGCATTGTCTGAGTCTACCAATATGTTGATAGTGTGTGTGTGCAGCTGCCTGTGTGTTATATGTTTTATAAGGACAGCCGTCTCATTAAATGCTTTTCCAAGTGTAAGTCAGTATTGTGTGTGTATCAAGCACTTTGATTTTTAAGAATATTTGCACAACCTGCATGTGATCTGTATGTCGGTTTAACTTATCAATCATAGCTAATATGAGAACTATAAAGGCAAAAACAGTCATAACTTCCACATAATGTTACCCAAGAAGCACCTAGTCTTGAAGATGTATATGATAATACCTTTTTGCCAGGTCTTGATAAGGAAATGCCTCTGGAAACTTGTGGGGCCACAAATTAGTTAGGTTCAAAACATAGTTTTAGCAACAGTAGGATTGTTTCTCTCATTAAAACCCCAAATATTCTCTGTAGTGGTACATTTCCAGTTTCTCTCTATTCATTGTCCTTTTTTATCTGCTACAGATGATAACTGAAAGTGAGCCGATTGAAACTGCTGAGAGTGACGGGACTGACAAGATTGAGACCTCTGTGGATGGCCTGAATCAAACATGTCCACAACTTGGTCCCCTCAACAGGGTTAAAAAGGTAAACTAAGTCTAAACTTAAGTTTAATTACATTACTTGTGAAAAAACTAGTGCTGGGCAACGATTACAATTTGTAATCGCATTGTTATGGCAAAGTTCAATAATGAATTCAAAAGTAGTGTATTGTGCACTTTTATTTTAAAAGTACTGCTATATGAACAAAGGGGCAATAACATTTGGTTTGCAAACACTTATTAAAACAAATAAGGTTCTTTTTAACAGCAGTATTCCCTTTACACAGTAGCGATCATATTTCTTGCATATATCTGTGCTCAGTGTGCTGACTGTATTTGAAACGTTCCACTGCTGTGCAACATGAATAAAATGTTTCAGCACGTTTCAGCAAAAATGTCTGTCTTCATGACAGTCGGAGCATGTGAATGCAGCTCTACTGTTCATCAATATAATGCTGTAACTCCGAGGTAATTATGGTTACCCAGCGATCAAAGAATAAAGACACTTTACGCACAATTTAGGTGTATTTTCCCTTTAACTCACGAGATATAGGTAGCATGTTTTATACTTAATGTGACTATAATTCATACTTTGTTGGCATCTTATTCTGAAAACCTGATGTTGTCTCACGTTAATCTTTCCGCTAACTTTCAAAGTCCTTCGCTCGCTCACGATCTGTGCCATTTGAATGCTTTTACTGTGAATTTCAGCATATAGGTGCACTAAAATGTCTGCTGAGTTGACCACGGAGATCTGAGTGTCTGCTGATTTTACCGCAGTGATGTCCAGTAGTCTCCATTCCTCCACCACTGCCAGTGAGCAACGGACTTTCTAAATAAATGCGTTAACGCGCTATAAAATAATTGTCGGCGTTAATTTAATTAATGCGTTAACTTGCCCAGCACTAGAAAAAACATTAAATCATGTTTCATTGATGTGTGTGCAGTTGCCTCATATGGTGTATAGGGACCAATTACAGTTCCTAAAAGGAAAATCGGATTCGGAAGGTCAATTGGAAAATGTAGAAAACTTAGTCGATGTCAATGTGAAACTGTCAGAAATAAATTATACTTTTTTTTTTAACAGTGTCAAAAGCATCGCCTGGTGTGCACAACAATATCCTCCTTGGACAAGTGTGTTCAATGTGTGGGACCTGTATCCTCCTTCAAGTGGATTGGCTATGAATGCAGAGGTGAGATACTTTGTGAATTGGTACAGAGTTTGTCTTAGGGTATTAGGTCGGTATATTTGCTGTGTTCTAATGTACAAACTATTCTATAATGAAACACTTATGACAAATAATCCTTGGTTCAGAACATGGGCTAATATATCAACTATTTCTCAAAATTGTAGGATGTGTAAACATGTTATGATGAAGTTGAAGTAGTTAAAGAGTCTGGGATATCATTCAGATTACTTGAACGTGTTTTATTTTGCCTCATTGGCACTGACAAGATCTGTTATGTTTTAACACTCTGGGGTCTTGGTCATTTTCTCGATTTTTAAATGTTTTCTTAAACTCACCTTTTAATGCTAGAGGTTTTTCTCCAATACACCTGTTATTACACTTACAAGTGCAAACATGGGCATCAATTATCTCTTTAAAAGGGAAACTTTTTCAATAAACATGTGGTATTGAAACTTATACTGTATATTCAAAATGTCTTACAGTTTGTTCAGGAGTCTGGCATAAATCCTGCCTCAGAAGAATTACAAATGATAACCTCCAAGACCCATCACAGGTGAGTTGGACACAGAAAACAGAGAGCACATATGGTTTGTTGAACTCTTAACTGTCTGTAGCTGTCCATCATCACGTGAAATCCTTGTTTTCTTTCCAGTTTCTGGATCAAATATCAGATGATGATGAGTGCATGTCCGATGAGGAATATATACCAGACTCGGAAACACAAGATGATGATGATGATTATTCAGATGCAAGCATCCCCATTATGCCTAGTCAGTTGAAAGCCGGACAGATTCAAGCAAAACCAGTACTACCTGATGTTGGAACATCTTATGGGTCAGACACGAGCGTCCCAGTTGTGTCCAGTTCATCAAAAGGTTGCCCACCTCTTGAAGATCACATGGTTTCCAATGCTGCTGAAACATCTGATTCATTGAATTCTACCAAAGACTCAACAAAGGAAAAGTGTGAAGTTGCGCTTCACGAACAACAAGTAACACATCTGACTATGACCAAAAAAAATTACTGTTATGTTTGTGGTAAGCCACAAAGCAAAATTTCCCGCCATTTGAAAACACACAAGACACATGCTGAAATTGTAAAAGCATTTTCCCTCCCTGAGCACTCAAAAGAGCGCAAGATGTTAGTAGAAAAGATGAGGAATAAGGGAAATTTTAGACACAACACTGCAGTTTTACAAGATGGAACAGGGCCACTCAAAGTGAAAAGAAAACCAAAGGCTAAAGCACTGGCTGGAAAGTTTATTCACTGTATGTACTGTCAAGGCATGTACATTCGTAAGGAACTTTGGAGACATGCCCGCAGATGCCCCTTTAAGCCAGAAAACAAAGATCTGGATGAAGAACCTGGGAGAACCAAAGTACTGGGTTTGGCTGAAGCTCAACAATCTGCATTCTGTCAGCAGGTCTCAAGTGGAGTGTGGAAGATCCTTAGTGTCATGAAACAGGATGAGGTTGCCTCAGTTGTGCGAAATGACCTCTCCATTATTAATTTAGCTCAGTCACTCTATAACAAACATGGACAAGATCCTACCAAGTATGAGTACATACGACAAAAGCTCCGTGAAGTGGGGCGTTTGTTGCTATGTCTGCGTACAGACTTCTCTGTACATAACCTAGAGGAGGCTGTTAAACCTGCTAACTTCCAGAGGGTTGTGCAAGCTGTAAAGAAAGTTTCAGGTTTTGATGAAGAAAAACACTCATACGCAACACCAAGCCTCGCGCTGAAATTGGGACATGCACTTCAGAAAATCAGTGACATTGTTCATTGTAGGGCCCTCATGGCAGAAGATGAAGAACTGATCAAGTCCACTGACATGTTCAAGAAGCTGTACACCACCAAGTGGTCTGAGATGGTGTCTCACAGTGCCCTGAACACACTGAGTGATGCAAAATATAACAAGCCATCAACATTACCCTTCACTGAAGATGTTCAGATCCTTCATCGGCACCTTGAGAAGTCTGCAGAAACTGCCATTTGCAACTTGAAGGAGAAGGCCAGTACTCAGAACTATGCTCAACTTGCAAAGAGTACACTTGCACAAATCATTGTGTTCAATCGAAGACGTGCTGGGGAGGTTTCAAAAATGCGCCTCAAAAGTTTCCATGAAAGAGATGATACAAAGCTTCATGAAGATGTTGCCATGGGGTTGTCGAAGACTGAACAGAGACTCTGCAACTATTTCAGCCGAATCGAAATCATGGGAAAAAGGGGCAGAAAGGTTGCAGTTCTGCTCACACCAAGCATGATGGATGCTCTGTCACTCCTTACCAGTAAAAGAACGGATTGTGGTGTTTGTGCCACAAATGTCTTCCTGTTTGCAATACCCAACTCGATGAGCTACTACAGAGGACAGGACTGTTTGCGTGTTTATGCAAGCGAGTGTGGAGCAAAGCACCCCGAGCACCTCAGGTCGACACAGCTCAGGAAACATGTCGCCACACTCTCACAAGTCCTTAATTTGCAAAACAACGAACTTGATCAGCTTGCAGATTTCCTGGGTCACGACATCCGTGTTCACCGGGATTTCTACAGATTACCAGTTCCCACAACACAACTGGCCAAGATTTCCAAACTGCTTTTATCGATGGAGAAGGGGAATCTTTCCAGCATGCAGGGGAAATCACTGGATGAGATTGAAGTGGAAGGTTTGTAAAGAAATTAACACTTACAACACACTCATGGTGTTATGTTTTGAACACACCTGATACTGTTTTAAATTTTACAGGGCAAACATTGCCAGAAGAATTATATGTTCAGATAATATCTGCAAATAATTGGTTAATCCCCACCCCCAGACACATAAACACACACTTGACAACCCCAGAATGGGTAGGAAAGGGTTAACATTTTGATAAGTAAAAATTAGCCAAATTAATCTTTCAAATTTGTTTCATAAAGCCATTGCATTCCTCACAAAGATTGACTTTGGCTTTAGATTCTTAGTTTGCCCTCTCATCCAATAAGCTCCTCTTTAGTTTACACTGTGTAGCCAATTACAGAATTGTGGCCTGAAATAATGCTACTATATAATAAGCAAAAATATTTCCAACTTTGATTTGTTTTTAGTTTGTTTTCATGTCCAGCTATTCATGGGAGGACTACTAATATACTACTGTTTTCCAGATGAAATTGCGTTAAGCGGCACTGAAGACAAGGACAGTGGGAGCGAATCCGATGACTGTGGCACAGCATCAGACTGTGAAACTAGCGAGCCTGTAAATGCTGCAGCCGACTCTACAATCACAGAGCAGGTCCATGACTTTGAAGATTCAGGTAGGTTCCCTCACTTTATAGTTGTCGCTGTTGACCAAATGTTCTTTAAATTAAATTTGAAAATAAAGTATTGTGACATTGTGTTTAGCAGGAACAGTGCCATCAGTGTCGTCCACAGTAAATGAGACCGCCCCTCTCTCTGAAGGTAAGCCAAGTTTGATGGTAGAGCACCTTTTAAAGTACTTAAATTAGACACAAAAAGGCATTGATGCAAGGTATAGAAGAAAGAAAAGGCAAAATAAGAAGACATACGATTTAAAAAGAGTGAGGAGCGCCCAAGTAGTTCACGCTAAAGTTCATATATATATATATATATATATATATATGTTGTAGTCCATACATATTTATACAGTGACCGACTGACTCACTTTTTATCGTTTTGTTTCGGCACTCTTGGAAATTGCTTTCAGCGGGTTTTAGTAATAGAGTTTTAAGGTTTATCAGAAGCCATAACCTTCACAATGGTTAATACTTTATGGAAGGATTTTGAGAAGGAAGTTATCACGGCAACAACCCCATTATCATTCATGTACAAAAAATATTAATCTCATGCAAGGAGACCGATGCATTTTACCAAGAGATCTGCAGTCTCAGGACAGACACAAACCGTTAAGTATAAAATGTCGTAGTAAATAGCTATTAGTACCAGAAATGCTTGCACTTATTTTGCTGGATGAAGTGGCATTGCATTTCCCCTCTGTGCTAGCACCCACACTAAATCAACACAGCTGTTCAAATGAATGATGTCTCTCTGAATTATACGCAATGGAAGTTCCCATTTTAAAAAGTGTTTGAGGATGAAAAGAAAGGATGAGGGACCGAAGACTATATAGTATAATTAAAAAGAGTATAGTGTACAAAACATAGAATATAGTGACTGTTATTGACCTGACCTGGCTTTTTAAAGTCCTTAATAACTTAAATTCCACTTGCCTTTTGCCAGAGCAGAACATAGTCTGTTTGAAGGTTGTAAGACTATTATTTTGAAGGTCAATATTGAACTTTCAGGCCCAATTCCCACTGTTAATTCAATGTGGATGTTAATTCAATCATTTTTTTTAACTGGATCTTAAAGTTCCAGTGTTGATTGTTCATTTATTTATTGTTGTATGCCAAATATATGTAAAACAGTATCAATATCCAGGTAACTTTCATCAAAATCCCCATAAAGTCCCTTTCTTTTCTCAGCAAAACGGTTTCAAATGTTTGAAGTCTACAAAATGATTCCGATCAAACAAGACTTTGAGCCACGAAGTAGCCACACCAGTGATATCACCTTTTTGTTGATCTTGGTAACAATGTGGAGACAGACAAAAAGAGATGTGCGTTTGAATATCAGTGGGGAAAAAAAATGTATTTTTTTTCTTTAATTTCCAATCTACTGTGTTAGACTACAGAACCAAAACAACTTAAATGGTTTTGCACTGTAATTAAAAGGTTAAAGATGTTATCACAGTAATTTGTTGTAAGTTTTACTGCTTAACACATTCCTAAGTGTCCGTACTTTATTGCTTAATTTTGCTTTCTGTTTGTGCGATTGTTTTTGTCTACTTTGTATATCTTCCAGGAAAAGATGCTGGGTCCAGAAGACGGACAAAGAAAGCGTGGTCCAAGGCTGAGGTTGCAGCGGTAACGCGGCACTTCAAAAATCACATTCGTAAAGGTCACCTGGCCACCAAGAACGAATGCAGTCACTGCAAGTTGGTGGAAGGACCAGTCTTGGAACAAAGAACTGTGCAAAATGTCAGAGACTTCGTTCGGAACCGGGGAACAGCTGAAAAAAGACAGTCACAGAAGCTTTGAAGATTTGTTTTTGTTATTTTATTTTTTTGACAGGAATGTTAATGTTCATGTGTTCTCTTTTGCATTGTGTATGCTCTCGTTCGCTCTCTCTCTCTCTCTCTCGTTCTCTCTCTCTCTCGTTCTCTCTCTCTCTCGTTCTCTCTCTCTCTATCTTTCTCTCTCTCTCTCGTTCTCTCTCTCTCTATCTTTCTCTCTCTCTCTCGTTCTCTCTCTCTCTCTCGTTCTCTCTCTCTCTCTCGTTCTCTCTCTCTCTCTCTCTCTCTCTCTCTCTCTCTCGTGCTCTCTCTCGTTCTCTCTCTCTCTCGTTCTCTCTCTCTCTCATTCTCTCGTTCTCTCTCTCTCTCTCATTCTCTCTCTCTCTCGTTCTCTCTCTCTCTCTCTTTCTCTTCGGTTGTTTATATGTCAAACAAGAGTTGTGTTTACAAAAAAACTTAAGTCTGGTTCCTCGTTGCCTGAGTTTCAACTTAATAAACTTGACTGAATGATAAAGCGCCCCAGCTCTTTGTTGTTTTTTTCATGTTAAATGAAAGCCAGAGATTGAAAGCAGGTTGTTCAGGCACTCGCTGATTCTCTCTGTGTAGATAGATAGATCTATCTACACACATACTGTCTCACTCTGGAGGGGGCCAACTTGCATGCCTCCAATTTGGTCATCCATTAAGATTAATTTTGATATTAAATTGACTGTTCCAGTAATGCTGTGTCCTGTCAGGTTAGTGTATTTATGTTAATGAGGAGGGCGGGATCATTGTCCCTTTAAAGACCCAACAGTGTTTTTTTGGTCCTTATAAGTCACACTTTTGTCAAAATAGAACTGTCTGCCTATACCACAATATAATTAGGTTGCTGTGTATGAAGTTGCGTAGGTTGTATCTGAAATCTAAAGTGAGCTGAATTTTTTTCAGATTTTTTGAAGTGTTTTAATCTAACTGCCAAAGCTGTGGGACCTCAGGAAAGGGTAGTCCATCCAAACCACAACCGGGCCTGTATGGCGAAAAAGTCCACCTATTACATATCCACCTGTATGTGTGTGTGTGTGTGTGTGTGTGTGTGTGTGGATGCGATACACCTATAAGCAGCTGTCGAGCTAACTGTGCTCATCTGGTTTCTTTTCTTCACACGTTTGCATAATCTAATGAGGTGTGTGTGTGTGTGTGCGTGTGTGTGTGTGTGTGTGTGTGTGTGTGTGTGTGTGTGTGTGTGTTGAGAAGAAGAGAAAACGTGCATGCAGCAGAAGTAAGAAGTGCAACCACAGTAGATGGAAATGGGGCCACCAAAGACGTTGTGTGTCACAGCTGAAGGTGCGCCAACATGCGTGTCTTTTATGTGACAGCTGCGACTAAATCAACTGTTTTTCATTATTTAAAAAAAGGGGATTTGCAGTTTTGTTCCTGCAGCAATTACAGTCGTTAAGTACATGCTGCCTTTCTCAAATCTCATGATATGATATCCAAAAAACATCAAATCATGTAAAAGAAAAACAAATCAGCAATGCACATGAAGGATTGATGCAGCCCTCCAAAAAACAAAGCATTGGTTTGGCAGACAGTCACTCCGTCTCCGCCTCGACTTAACTGAGAGGAACTGCGGCACCCAGAGGACACCACGGTGAACTCGGGGTGACATCGAACCTCCACCCTGGTCTTCATGAGGCATCAGAGCCAAACAACTGATTCTGGAGTGCTGTGTCTCCATCTGCAGGCGGAACGGCCGAACTCCCCTATTTACATGTTTAAATGAACTGCGTGGAGAGGCCGTGGATGTGTGTGTGTGTGTGTGTGTGTGTGTGTGTGTGTGTGTGTGTGTGTGCATGCTGCAAGAACTTCAGCCTGCTGGAGATTCTCTCAGATCACTTATTCATTCATCGAGCTGTTAAGAGATACGAAGCTGATGAATTATGAGACTGATGAAATTTAATTGGACCCGTTAAGATGCGAACTTGCAGTCTAGCAGAGACGCTCCGTCCATTATTCAAGCAGACTGTGAGGCGACTCATCTTTCATCTGAAATGTCATTTCCTTATTTATCTGAAGACAGATGCAGAGAGTTCAGGGGCTCCGATAGAGGGCTGTTTAGTTTATAGAGGCTTTCATTTACAAATCAAATGAAAGAAGACCAGTAGAATAGAGCACTCAGACCGAGATAACGAGTTGACTTCATTACAAAATAAGGAATGAATCCGTCTCAAACCTTAAAAAACACTGCTGCGCTGTAAACTAAATATTTAAATAACTTTCTGTTTTCTTTCAGATCCATAAAACATTTTAATATCACTTTTTTTTCAAAAGTTGAACACATTTTTTACTCCATTTCTGTTATAAAAAAACAATAATTATTATAATACAATAATGTTTCCGACAGGGAAGGGGACGCATCTTTAAGTTACAACATATTAAACATCCAGTCTCTCGGTTCAGGTCCGTCCCTCCTTTAGTCGTCGTCCCCGTCTCTGGGTCGAAGCGAGGGGCATCCTGAACACCCACTGAGTCCTTTCTCCTTCGTGCTGTAGTCGAAGCGAGGCAGAACCAGAACGCTGCCTTCCGGTTCGGTTTTGGCGGCGGGCGACGTGGCGTCACGCAAGGCTCTCTCATCCTCCGCGGTCAGGATGTTCTCCACCAAGCACGTGATGGCGGCATCGATGTTGGTGTTGTCCTGGAGACAGAGGACGGAGATGGAGGGATGAACGGAGATTATGCGTTTTTCATGAAGATTTCTGTGAATACAAAAAAAGCTCCGACAACGGACAAAGATTGAACAGATCTACCACAATAAGTTCCTCGTCTCCAAATCCTTTTAACTTCTCCTCAAGTGTTGCTAATGTCAGCTGCATCAGATCAGCGCACGTTGGTGGCAACAAATTGCGGCAAAATGGACCCAGAAACCAAGAAATGAGAGCAAATGACCTGAAATTGTACTTTAAAGTGTAAGTTTAAAGTAAAGTCTTACCTTGGCAGAGGTTTCGTACCAGCCGACGAATCCGTACTGTTTGGAGAAGTTCTCCAGTTTGGGCAGTTTGGGGCACAAGCCGTGACTCCGCTGGTCGCACTTGTTGGCCAATAGCACGGCCGGAACCGGCGTCCCATTGCTAAGGGCGACCTGACGGACGCAGACAGCCGACAATCAGTCGCTTACTCACATACGTTAACCAGAGGTGGAACTTGAATAAGTACATTTTGTACCTCAAAACGTATGCTACTTCATACTTCTACTCTACTACTTTCTGCTTGACAACCTTAGTTTGCAGAATACAAAATATAATCAACTAGGCTGAACTATTTCAATAGAAATGTCTACGTTTCTGTTTTACATGCGTTTTCTGTTAACCGCTGAATGGAAGGTTTCCTTTGAAGAGACACTAAAGTCTCGTGAGCTGAAGTGAAGTGACTTCTATCACCTGAAAAACATCAGAAAACTGAAGAACAAACTGTGGAACAATATCCAACACAAGCTTACGTTACTCTGTCCATGCTCCTTGTTCTCTGTGGAGGCTATTCAATGACTTCCTGGGTAACGCGGCTAGTCATGACTGAAGCAGAAGTGCTGATAGAAAACAACTTTTCGTAGAAAAGAAAGACCTCCGAGTCTGTGGCTTCCTCCTGTGGTCAGATACAGGAGGTCTATTTGATGGTATATACCAGAGGGTGTAATCACGTCCTCCTGCCTCCCTTCAACCCGTTCAATCCTCTTATGTCATCGTATTCACCTTCGAGTCCAGGTCTCCCTTCCACTTGAGGACGGCCTGAAACGTGGACAGTCTGGTCATGTCGAAGACGACGAGGGCCCCGACCGCCTCCCTGTAGTACACACGGGTCATGTGGCCGTAGCGTTCCTGCCCTTTTAAAGAAGAAGAAGAAGAAGAAGAAGGAGAAGAAGAAGAAGAAGAAGGGTGACAGAAGAAGACAAAATTTGACAAAAATATTCAAATATAACCAAAAAGAAAGCATCAAACACTTCCTTTTCTTTACATTTGAGAAGATTTGCTTGTTCTGTTTCTATCCATGAACTGACTAATTAAAATAAAGATTTGTTGAACCACGTGTGTGTGTTTAGAAGAATGCATCTTCTGTTTGCATTGCAAGTGTGTGACCATGTGTGTGAATGAATAAGTCTCTATACTGGACGCTAACTTCCTCCGCATGATCCTAATATAGTCGTGAATCAGCACACACACACACACACACACACACACACACACACACACACACACACACACACAGCTAATGACCTACGCAGCAAGACTAGCAAGCTGTTTCCTAACAGCAGATGTTATCTCTGTCTTTCACTCGCAGAGAGACTCTTTCTTACCACCATCTGATATAAGATGTCACAGCTGAAGACCAACAGTGTCAAACGTATTACTTTAAGATATTTGCTCTGTTTTAGTAGCTACAGGTGTCAGTATAACATACGTAAGGTCACTTTCTACACCATCTTTCTAGAGCGTCAGCACTTTACTACAAACACGACAGAACTCCAGGTTCTGTAGGAAACAACGTCACTGATGCTACGTTACAAGAACTCAACAACACTTTGTAGTTCTCACTGTCGATGCTAACGTCGCTAGCTCTGAGTGATGCATACTCACACGGACGCGTCACGACAAAGGATCCTAATTGTCGTGGTCATTGCCGTCTGTAGCCTGATACGAGTGCTGCTTACTCACTACAAGCTAATCCAACTTCCATTGGAAATAATTTAGCCGTGAGTCAAGCTAACTTCCAGGTTGCTCTACAAATAGACGTCCAAACTTCACAAGTGTTCTAAACAGACTTTTAAGCAACCTTTTTGTGCTACGTTTTTTTATGCAAAACAGCCTCGACTTGATAACACTCCAAAGAGTCAGCTGATGGACCTCACGTCATCCATATGAACAACCACTCACTGTGATACAATCATCACTCTGACGCACTGACGAGGATAATCTGCCAGCCGTCAACATTCACCCAGTTGAACAGCCTCCCAGTGACTCCGGTGTGAAGTCATCCCTGGCTACTGATCTAGTCAGCCGGACGTCTTCATGTAAATGACGGCTCTTATCAGCGACCGTGTCATTCAAACACCCACAAGCTCAGCAAGTGTGTGAGAACAATTGCATGCAGTAATGGAGACATGATGGGTTTTAGAAGCACAAAGAAACAGAGGTTAACCACATGTTCGAGGCGGTAACTTCCCATATCATGCACCGTCATCGTTGGATGAAGTCAGCAGAAGATGCAGCCAACGTGTGAGAAACAGCAGAACACCAAATAGAAGAAACTAAATGTGAAGAGTGTGGAGCTAATTACAACCGAACGCTGGAGGCGACCAAAATGTTACAATTCATTTCTGTGAACTGAAAACACACCGTGAAAGGGTTAAAGTTATAAGTAGAAACAGCAGACAACTCCCAGACAGGACATCCTTGTGGTGTGCCCTAAAGCATCCCCTGCTTTATGGTCTGTTTGACTCTAAATGGACCATAATGTACTAAATGAACATCATTCTGTATTGAAGAAGACTTGAAACTAGAGATTGAGACCATAAACTCATGTTTACAATGTTTACTGAGGTAATAAATCAAGAGAGAAGTAGAGTCATTTTCTCATAGACTTCTATAGAACCAGAGGAGTCGCCCCCTGGTGGACACTAGAGAAAGTGTTTCCACCACTGAGAACACTAGAATCGAGCTCATTTAAAGCTATTGTCTATGGAGCAGCTCCAGACTTTACTCACCTAAGCCATGAAAATAACTAATTGGAATTCTTAATTAAGGTGGAATTCTCCTCAAACGATAAGGACATTTGTTTTAAACGTTGATGTGCATAAAACAACTTAATAAATAGTAAATTACAGGCTACATCTGGTTATCTTGAATCCGGTATATATTTACAAACCTACCCTAATGTTTGTGCACTAACATGTTTCTATGCCCTTAAACAGACAAGTGAAGTCTTATTTGAACATCCAACCCCAGTGTGAACGTAAACTACTCTTTAAACACAAGCTGGGGGATAACATCTCCGTTTCCAACCACACTTTTACGCACCGGCGATGTCCCACAGCTGCAGCCGCACCACCGTCTTCTGGTCCCAGTTGAGCACCTTGAGGGCGAAGTCCACTCCGATGGTGGCGCGGTAATGCTGGGAGAAGACCTGGTGCACGTAGCGCTTTATCACGGACGTTTTGCCGACTCCGAGATCGCCGATGACCAACACTTTGAGCAGGCGCTCGCGCTGCATTTTACTGCTCCGGTGGAGGGCGCGCGGTAAAGTAGGGTGGCGCGGTGAGGTCTCCAATTATGGGTTCCGCGTGAAGTGGAGGGTTTGGAGGCTGAAACACCGAGTACTTGTAATATTTGACACTTAAATAAACAAATAGGCTCTATGAGTAACTCCTTAAGCACAGTTTATAGAAATAACACCGTAAAATGCACATATGATAGTGTCACTCCGGAGTCCCGCAGATACAAAAAAGAGAAAAGCCTGTAAAGATATTGTAGTTCAGGTTGTAGTATTATCATCGTCACCGTCCCTGCAAGTGTTCATGGGACATTAGTCTCCTTCAGCTCCGTGCAAAAACTAAAAGTAATAAAAAGTTGCTGGATGTTAAACGCTGTCGTGTCCAAGTTAAAGAACAGTTTTAGTGTTGTCGTCTGTTCAGCCTGCGGTCTGTGTGCACATCATCTCCTGCTGTTCGTCTGATCCGCTGACAGACGAGGACCGTCAGCTGTCTGGACGACCACGCCCCCATACTGTGTGTGTGTGTGTGTGTGTGTGGCCGCTTTATTAGATACACTTTAATTTTAATGAAAGCATTAGTGAATCATGTGGCGGTGTTATGCTTCAGTTTAATGTTTTACAACTTGTTTGTGTTTTATGTTATAATTTATAAGTTGAGAAACAGAAAAGAGGAATTTTAAATGAACTGTCTTAAATGCAATAAATGTATTTTATTTATTTTTTATTATTTCTTTCATTGCTTTAAAGACATAGTGAAACTGCATGAATGGGGAAACGTCAGTATCTGACGCTATAATATGAATTTCAGAAAGGTTGTGTTTGATGAAACTGTGTCTACAATATCTTGAGATAAACGAGGGCTTCATGATGACATGTGTGACCTGGTTGTGGTTGTTAATTTAAATACTTATATTTCTGGTAAGGGCATTTCTTTAAAAATAATAGTAAGAACAAAAAAACACAAAGATAAAACTATGCAAAAAACTACACTAGAAATTACTTTTTCTTTTAACTTCAAACCACCTCACATGCTAACTCGAAGAACCTAAACAATAATCCCAAATCTTAATCGTATCCTTAAATCCACATCTTGAAACTCCCTAAAAGCTAAGAAACTCTTAGTCTTTATGAAGACAGCTGACCCTCACGAGTAAACACAACAAACGCACAAGGTCCAGAGCTGCGTGTGGGAAAAAAACTACACCTCCCATGGCTGCAGCTCGTCTATTTCCGGGTCTGCGCACTGACGAGTGCGCACATGGACGGCGCACTGGCGCAGTGAGTGTGCAGCTTCCTCTTGCACTGAATAAACAAACAAACAAACAAACATGGTATTAATAAATATATATATATATAAAAAACATTTCCCTAAACTAGAGTGTCTGTTTTTCTAATGTATGTTCTTTAATCATGTATTTACTTGTACTCATACTGCAGGAATTTCTACTTTTTATTATATTATTAACTAAATCTAATAACAAGAATACAACCATCCACAGTATTCTCATTATTGCTTTAGAGTAATGTGTCTGTTATTGTGTTCACTAGACTCTATTCTAAGGTTGCCCGTGGTCGTTTTTCTTCAGTGTTGCGCCTCTCCACGGTGCTTTACGGCAGTGGTACTGATGCGGGATGAGTCAGGCGATATGATGCTGCTGCTCCTGCTGCCATTTCATCAGCAGCGAAACCCTACAAACACACCACCAAACACAGAAGTGATACCGCGGGATTCCCCCCCTCCCTTCTCTCTGACAGCGAGCCTCCTGCATTCAGAAACGCATCCACGCGTCTCGGGTGAGGAAACTGTTTTTTGTCGTGGCTCCGGGTGAACGCGCAAGATCCGGTTTTTCCATTTCCATTTTATTTGCACCTGCTTTGAATGCGTTTTGCCGTTCAGCTCTCGGTCGGGCCCTGACATCAACAAGGAAATCATCCCCGGGCCCTGCTGTGCTCCAGCGTCCGTCTCAACACCGAGGCTCCCGAGGACCAGGATCCAGACAGACTCGTCGGTGCCATGGAGCGCACGCCGGCCTGGTCCTGAACGGCGCGAGGAAAACAGCGTGGAGAAAAAAAAAGAGAGCAACCATTCCGGCCTAAACTCCACTCCTGCTCCAAGTAGGCTGTTTTTCTTTTAACCATTCACTGTCTGTCAGATAAGCATCATGTCACGAGCGTTCGGCCTATTCTTCTCTCCGTCATGCTGTGCACTGGTCTAATAATAGCCTGCAGTAAAAACAATCTCTGCTATAGGACGTTTTAGAAGTCTAAAGCGTCTGCCATCTTGATTTAGACTCTCCATCAGATTTGCATTTCAGCAGAAAGTAAAAAAGAAACATTTAGGAACAAGAGATCATGAAGCCTCACATGAGGATGAATATGACAGTTTCTTTGGTGTGTAAATGCACGTGATATGCGATATGCATCCGGTGTGAGAGCCCACAAGGCTGCTATTCACCGGGGATTCGGCCACTAATGTTTGCATACCGACCGAGCGACGCAACCCGACTCCACGGAGGGTGTGATGGGAGGCGGCATGTGTCTGGCTCCCTGCCCGCCGGATGATGGCCTGGTCAGGGAGTAATGCAAATACAATGTAATGTCCTCAAAAGATCATCCTCTTTACCGCAAACCCCACTGCTCTATGAAAAGAAGAGGAATAAATGCGAATTAAAAAGGTTTTTAAAAAAAGATATTCTTCCATTTTTTTTATGTTACTCAAGTAAAAGTACATAAATATTATCAGCTAAATGTACTTAAAGTATCTGAAGTACCCATGATACAGAACTGCTCCTTATAGAATATTTTATTATTCTGTTATCCGAACCAAAATACACGTATAAGAGCATTTTAGTGTTTTAGGTCATCAACGTGGAGCCAATCTTATATACTTTGTGTACTACTGGGTAGAGTACTGCTTCATATCATATAAACATATTGTGTATACCATTTCAAATATATGAATGGAGTTTGAGATGTGGAGTATAAGTATAAAGTAGCATGGAATAAGAAATACTCAAAATACAAGTATGTCAAAGTGTATTTTAGTACAGGACTTGAGTACTGCAGAGAAGTACACAGAAGAGGTTCTCTTCTCTTTGCACAATTACTGCAGGTGACCAAATACAGACATGAACATAAAGCATGAAAGCTACAACGAATAAGAACATATTTTATGTTTTGTATATTTGCAGCCCTGTTTACAACAAAGCTGCAGTGATTTCCTCCCAGCTGGTCTCCGTTTTAAACACCTTGAAACAGCTTGAAACACGTTAATGTTGTGAATTGAAGCAAAACATAAAACTCTACAAAAGGACTTGGTTATTGGGATGACATTAATGGTCTTTTTCAATATTTTATACTACGTCACTTGGTACGACCGTTGCATATTCTCACGTGGATGCGTTTGATTCGTGTCTCCACCACGAAAAAAAGGATCCTGACTGACTTTCCATTGGTTTTGTTTTTGTGCTGACGGAAACAAAAAAGATGGACAATCCGTGTCCTTGTACACAAAACCAGTAGACGGCATCTCGGGACTATTTCCAGACCTGCCACGATACTGGACTGTTCTTTGACCCAAACACCACATCAACCTCCCGACGAGGACTTCCACCGACTCATTTGAAACGTATTTGTGAAACATTAAAGATCCTCTTGCATACCAAAGTTATTTAAGATTAGACTAAATAACCTGGACTCACTTATTTGGGATTTGGATAAAGAGTAGTTCTGACTGAAAGGTGTCATCAACACCAGATGAAAAGCATGTGAGTGTTCATTTATTATTTATAATGTGTCACAGCTCATATAGGGGATGAAACAATGTGGAGGATGTTTGTTGAGCTGTTGAAGTGTTGGGTCTCCTGGTGTGGTATTCAGAGCCTTTACTTAAAGGACAAAAGTATTACGAGCAAAATACAAAGTATCAAAAACAGAAGTGTTATGCAGATTGGCCCCATTAAGATTGTTAAGTTATTACTTTACATTCTCAGATGCTTTAACGTGAAAATAATATGTTATTGTAGCAGGAGGTACAATAATACTTTCATACGTTTTGTAAATAGTCCAAAAAGTAACTATGGTTCCACATTTAAATGCTGAAGCCTCGTGTCACAAAGGGCATTAGGCCAATAATCCAAAAAGCAGACTTATTACAACTTCAATTGATGGAGTGACGAGGAAAACATAAGAGGATTTTCTCTCATATCTCGTGGTTCCACTTGACTCACGCACTGCAGACAATGAAGCACAGTTATGTGTGTGTGTGTGTGTGTGGGGGCGGGGGGGACAGATTGAAGTTATTCGTGGTACTTTTACAAAGAATACCACGACTTTAGGAGAGTAGAAGCCTCGTGACGCCAGTGGAGAAGATACGATTAGGGTGGAACTTTTCACAGATGGGTCTACGTATAACTGTTCATGTTGGGTTCTAAGGAGAAAGGGTTCCAGGTTCTACCAGGAACCAAAAAAGGGGGTTCCTATAGGCAAGCAGAAGAACACTATATATGGTTCTAGTTGCATCTTTATTGCTAAAAGAGTAGTATGCAGTCAAATGAGTAGAAGATGTAGTTAGTTGTATTATTATTATCACAGATATTATAGGAGTGGAGTGGAAGTATAACGTATTATTGCTGCAGTTGTCAAATATTAGGAATATCATGGATATATTTTGAGGGATAATCTAATGTTCTCTCTTTCTCTCGCTCTAATGCACGCACGCGCATTACGCACAGACAGACAGACAGACAGACAGACAGACGCACCGCTGAGAGCGACAGACGGGCGAAGCCAAGTCATGGAGGCGATATGGCTCTATCAGTTCCGGCTGATCGTCATCGGGGACTCCACGGTGGGCAAGTCGTGTCTGATCCGGCGGTTCACGGAGGGCCGCTTCACGCAGGTGTCGGACCCCACCGTCGGCGTGGACTTCTTCTCCCGCCTGGTGGAGATCGAGCCGGGCAAGCGGATCAAGCTGCAGATCTGGGACACCGCGGGGCAGGAGCGCTTCAGGTGAGAGCAGCTGTGTGTGTGTGTGTGTGTGTGTGTGTGAAAGTTATGGTTGAGATATATCCTAGAGTATTACATCATGATAGTACTATAATAGTAGCAATACACCTGAAAAAGAATACTCCTCTGAGACCCACAGCCCCCTTTTGGCTTCTGCTCGAAAATACTATACCCATACTCAAAGGGGCTTATCTCTCCAACTATCTCTATTTGAATAATTTAAATTTCATAATGACACTAAAATGTGTGAGATGTGTTAATATGTGTACATATCAGTGTTTATGTTACTGGTTATTGCTGAATGAACATAACGCACAGCTCACATTGAACATTTTTCAGGTTCGCCTGAAAACAATGCAATTTTTTAAAAAATATTTTTTTTGCAGATACATCCAAATCACCCCTCACAAGTCATAGCACAACATAGCAGGAGTCTCTCTAAAAAAAATGGCTTTGATAAAGTGAAGCAGGCCAGCGGTATCGATGTTTTCCTACAGGTCAGCCAAGGTCAGCCGGCGTCAATTCTGATTTTGGAAGCAGCACTTTCAGCTGTTTTATTGTAATTTTATATACTATATAACTATATATTTCACTTCTTTTATCACTAATAGTGTTCAATCTATCTAATAAAGCAGTTTGGCATAATTTTTTGAGCCTGGGCCTCATATAAACCTGTAAAACAGGGTTTTCCTCGTCTGATTATCATTTTTACAGACTTCACTTGAACCTCACAGAGCCTTCTGATTGGCGGATTTTCGCATGTGACACAGTGTTAGATGCGGAAATGACCAGGGATTGTAATTAAACGTTCTTTGAGTTGATTGAAAGAATTTTAAGCCAATAAAAATCGAAAACCTTGACGCGCCCCCCCCAAACCATGAGGCCGAACAGATACAGAACGAGATACAGAGAGCAGGAGGACATGCTGAAAGGATTACTTTTGGACTCATGGCGAATTTCTTCGGAGAAATCTGCAAAAAGGTACGGTGCGTTTCAAATGTTGTACTGTTTCGCTGTGTGGCTGATGGATTAGTAACTGTTGAATGGTTTGAAGGAGAGGAATTTTGAAGCTTTCGCCGGACTCGGGGTGGAATCAGCATGCTCTCTGATATGAGCTTTGTCTGTGAAGGTGCCGTAGTTTTTGGTTGGGATCGGTAACTGAGAACATAGCTCGCCGTGTCCTGGCGAAAAATAGGTGAAATGATGGTAGTACTTGTAGTATGTTGTAGTACTTTGTGTATATATATGTTTTTGAGTGAGTAAAATGCCATACATTGGCCATTTTATCAGAATTTGTTACGTAGGTTTTTGATCTCTCATAAAATATCATTTCATGCATTCTCAGAAGTGATTTGAACTACATGTGCGCTCTGTGTGCACTCTGTTTCCCCATGGTAGGCACCCTTCAGGGACCCTCGCGATTTAAAAGGGTTAAGTAAAAATATATAGGCTTTTACTAGCTAAATGTATTAAAGTTCTCATGTAGAATGACTCTGTTCAGTATATATAATATTATGATACTATTACATATAATAATACTGCATAATGAGCTCACTATTTGACATATTGTTGGGTAGTTTGAGAGACTATGAATACAAATTATGGGAGTTTACAGATACAAATTCCTACTTTGCAACACTTTTAAATCACATAACTGATGTAAAATGACGATGAAACAAGTACGAGTTTTGCCGTCTTTTCTGGCTAAAGAGAAACTCAACGTGATTCGGCAGAACGTTCACAGAGATATGTGTCAGAGCGACAGCTGATCTCTGGGAATGAAAACCACAAAATGTCCCCAAAAACAAGGAACGTAGCAATTTAGAAACCGAAAGAGTCATCCGATCTTGTGGGTATTTAATTTACAGAACTGAGAAACGGGAGCTTCATCAGTAGCTGACCTCTGAACTCTTTGCTGAAGCAAAGTAATTATTTAAAAAAAAAAATCACATGATTACAAGATTATATATCTGATTAAGACCTAACATCATACAAATATTGTGTAAAATAAAGTATTATAGTACGTCTATCAATGAAGAAACCTACGTTATATTTCTTAAAAAGACAATTTAGTTAATGTTCGGGAATGCGGGAGTTTAACGACGTAGCCTGGAGGTCTCAAAACGCAAATTGCTACCTGTGACTAACTTGTTTGCCTGCAAAAAAAGACAGAAAAGGACCACTTATCTTTCAAAGATGAGGCATGTAACAATATTACCTTTACTGTACATGTTTTACATCTAATTTTGATGCATGACTCACAGACAAATGTTATTATATATATATATATATATACACTAAATAGAGCAAATTAGATATTGCCTCAGAGCTGTCCAGGTGTCTTCTGTGGAGTTGTTGAAAACAGAAGGGGCAGGTTCAATTCAATTCAATTTATTTTTGTATACACCAAAATCACGAATCACAAATTTGCCTCAGAGGGCTTTACAATCTGTACACATACGACATCCTCTGTCCCAGGACCCTCACATCGGAACAGGAAAAACTCCCCCAAAAACCCCTTTAACGTGGAGGAAAGAGGAAGAGACCTGTGGGAGAGCAGAGGAGGGATCCCGCTCCCAGGATGGACAGAAGTGCAATAGGTGTCATGTGTACAGAATGAACAACATTTACAGAGTTACAACACATTCAATGTATATGACAGAACCACGGCAGGAGGCAAGACCAGGGTCCAGGTCTCACCAGGATCGACGGGAACCTGTGAGGAGAGAAAGCACAGAGACTCTGGAAGTACCGGAAGTACCTTAAGGCAGGCTGTCAAGATTACTTGAAGAATTGAAGGGTGACCACCCACATTGACACGAGCTGACAGCAGCCCTATGGCTCGCCCAACATGTCACCATGCAGGACTTAAGAGACGCGACCGGCCCTTCCCGCCAGTTCAAACGCTCACTTTCAGCATTGGTCCGAGAGGTCAGGGAAACTTAAGCTTTCATTGACAGAACTAAGGCAGCGGCAATACCAGGGTCCAGATATAACGATGTTAGAGTACCTTACCCCATCATCCTACATCGGACACCGGAAGTACCGCTAACGCATGTTGGCATATGATTTGAAGACTGGCCGCCCACATTCACACTATTGAAACGGCAGCCCAACACAGCTACAGTACATGTCCTGTGCAGGACTTCAGAAACGTGGCTGTCTCTACCCGCCAGTTCACGCTCACCGTCACGGCTTCAGGAGGCCAGGGAAATTAATCTTGCATATGTCACAACTACGTCAGCGGCACGACCAGGGTCCAGATATAACGATGATCCATAGAAACCTGTGAGGAGAGAAAGCAGAGAGACTCCGGTGAAGGAGCAAAGTCAGTAATGTGCGTTAATGGTATTGGTAATAAAAATAGTAATGTGAGTAATTATAAAAAATGATATTAGCAGTGGGAGTCAGCAGGGCCACGGCAGGAGGAAGGTCCAGGGTCCAGATATAACGATGATCCATGGAAACCTGTGAGGAGAGAAAGCACAAAGAGTGAGTGAATGAGAGCATGAATACACTCCTACTTACAACTGTATGATTATAAATACTACATTTCAAAATATCCCTCCTATAAGCAAAGCTCTCCAAGTTGTGTGAGTGAGTGAGTGAGTGAGAGCATGAATACACTGTCCTACTGTTCATCAGACACACAGCAGTGGTTTGCTTTCAAGATCACAGGTCCTTTATGACACATCAACATTCTAATTTATTTGAGAACATGCATGTGCCATCCGGCATTCCATTCTATGCTCAATGGCATTTCATGAATTCTTTCATGAATTCACTATTTGCTAGTTCAGCGATCACCATGTTTTCCATGGCACAGTTTTCACAAAACTCCATGTTGTTAGTGAACCGATGTGTGCTATTTCATATTTAAGGTAAATTATTGATGAGAAAAGATGCATTAAAAAGGGAAAGGAGTTAAAATAATACAAACTTGCGACTTGAACTCCCTTTTTAAAGTGAATGACACAAAATGATGTAAGTTATTTAAATAACACTTTCCTTGCTCTGTTCTGTTATATATTTTGCTATTTAAATCATCAAAATAAGCAAAACTGGTCCCAATAGCTGGCAGAATGATCTAGATCAGAGGTCTTCAACAGGGGGGTGCGCGGAGGTACTACAGCGGGTCCGCGACATTTTGGTTGATTAAAACCTCTTGTTGACGAGAAGGACCCTTAAGGGTACCTACGGGGGGGGGCTCTCCTTCAAACCATTCAAAAGTGATCAATTCGTCAGCCACACAGCAACACACAGCGAAACAGTACAACATTTGAAACACACCGTACCTTTTTGCAGATTCCAAGAGTCCAAAAGTAATCCTTTCAGCATGTCCTCCCGCTCTCTGTATCTCCTTCTGTGAAAAACATCCCTGGTCATGTCCGCATCGAACACTGTGTCACGTGCGAAAATCCGCCAATCAGAAGGCTCTGTAAGGTTCAAGTGAAGTCTGTAAAAATGAACATCAGACGAGGAAAACCCGTTTTACAGGTTTATATGAGGCCCAGGCTCAAAAAATGATGCCAAACTGCTTTATTAGATAGATTGAACACTATTAGTGATAAAAGAAGTGAAATATTTAGTTATATAGTATATAAAATTACAATAAAACAGCTGAAAGTGCTGCTTCCAAAATCAGAATTGACGCCGGCTGACCTCGGCTGACCTGTAGGAAAACATCGATACCGCTGGCCTGCTTCACTTTATCAAAGCCATATGTTTAGAGAGACTCCTGCTATGTTGTGCTATGACTTGTGAGGGGTGATTTGGGTGTATCTGAAAAAAAAAATGTCATTCTTTTCAGGCGAACCTGAACATTTTCAATGTGAGCTATGCGTTATGTTCATTCAGCATCAACCAGTAACATAAACACTGATATGTACACATATTAACACATCTCACACATTTTAGAGTCATTATACAATTTAAATGATTCAAATAGACCTTGTAGTTGGAGAGATAAGTCCCTTTGAGTATTGGGGAAACTATTTTCGAGCAGAGGCCTAAAAATGGGGCTAGGTAGGAAAAGGTTTTAAACAATTCACATTTTTATTTTATTTTTTTTAAACATGAATCTGTCCATTATTGTAATAGTTCAGTATTGTATGCAAGATAACAGGTATGTTTATGCATGGCAGTGGCACTAATAGGCCATCACTCATTTTTCGTTTCCACATTCATGTTTAAAATTTGAATAGCTTGTGTGCATGATTATCGTGCAATTAACAGACAATGTTGATATTGGCATTGGTATCAGCTGACAAGGTGTGTTTATGAATGGCACCCTGCTCACTGTACCTCGCACATGCTTAAAATAAAAACATCTAATTTGTTCCAACGTCTCAGCTCCGTCACCTCACATCACTTCTGCTCCTTTTTCTCTTTCTTTCACACGTCTTGTCGTCAGATTCTCCCTCTGAATATCTTTCCCTCTGGATTGGTCTCGTTACACCTTTCACTGAATGTGTCATAGCCATCATCCTCTAGACCCTGGACAGAGAGAACAGTCTTTGCATAAAACACCAAGAGTACAACGTTAGGAGCAGCAGCTACTTCACAATGAATCACTTGACACATTCATTCCAATCTTTAACCTTCCCCCTCCATTCTTGCACCCTGTGCAGGTCCATCACCAGGGCTTACTACCGGAACTCCGTGGGCGGGCTCCTCCTGTTCGACATCACCAACCGCCGCTCCTTCCAGAACGTCCACGACTGGCTGGAGGAGGCTCGCAGCCACGTCCAGCCCCACAGCATCGTCTTCCTATTGGTGGGCCACAAGTGTGACCTGGAGGCCCAGCGCCAGGTGTGTGAAGTAGAAAAGTGAACACGACACTATTAATAACGAGGCTGTGTTGAGGCTGCTTTAAATGTTACGTAATACACAATTTAACAAAGTCTGCGGCATTAAAAAATAACCTTGTGTTCACATTTAGATCAGCACACATTTGGGTCAGACGCAGGTTCTCTTCAGCTCCCACATGGGGAAGTTTCATCTCATCTCATTTTGATCTTCTAGGTGACCCGCCAGGAAGCAGAGAAGCTCGCGGGGGCTTACGGGATGCGCTACGTCGAGACGTCGGCCCGCGACGCCATCAACGTGGAGCACGCCTTCACCGAGCTGACCAGAGACATCTTCGCCCTGGTGCGGTCCGGCGACATAACAATCCAGGAGGGCTGGGAAGGCGTGAAGAGCGGGTTCGTCCCCAATGTTGTTCACTCCTCGGAGGAAGTGACCAAGAGCGACCGCCGCTGTCTGTGTTGATCTGGGAAGAGTTTTGGGACTGAAGGTGAACAAGGGGGGAGGGATCCGGGGAGGATTCAGAGGAGAGTAGCTGACGGACTGCAGGTGTCAGCCCTCCGATTAAAACTGCTGGTGACCCTCTGTTGTTCTCTGTTCAGACCGGATACAGAAGAGGGTGTTTCAAGGACTTTCAATGAAGGAAGAAGATACGGACGAACACCTTGAACATGGGTGGATACCTGAAGGGTTGTGCCCATTTCTGTATAGGTTTAATTTCTCGGAGAGGAAGGATCACAGATGCTCATTTACTTGCGAGGGCTCCCATGATTCAGTTCCTTTAGTTTTTGGGCTTCCTGCTTGGAAATCCCTCCCTAAACGTCTTAGAAAGAGGATCCATTTTGGTTTCTTGCCAATCATCAATACAAACTCTAGACTAATCTGTCTCTCTCCCGTCACCTCGCATCCCACTACTTCTTAATCGTCTCCTCTCCTCCAATATGCAATTACATGATCACATACCAAACGATCACTTTTTACGTTGGTCCTAGCACATATCATTTGAAAAAAAAGTTACGTCGGCGCCCTCGTTGACAAGAGTCGCGATCCTCTTGTGCCGACGTTCCACCATCAGGAGGTCAATGGAGGAGTCCAGGAGGTCCTACATTTAATGAGGGAAGATTTCAATGAAATTGACAACATGGTTAAATCCACACTATAACAAACATCGTCACTCACCCGGGTCCTAATAGAGAGAAGAGAGAACGTGTACAGCTTAACTGACCGAGGTGGACTTGTTAAGGTGGACTAAAAGGAGGGTTGGAGCCAGAAAGCACCTTAACAGCCAAGTCCACCTTAACTGTGGAGCCTCATTTGGGACTTTTGAAGATGCACACGATGGAGATTCTTGAAAGCAAAGCAAACACAGAGGGACCAGACCACCACGGACTCTACAAAAGAACAATTATTATTATTATTATCGACAATGCACGGACGATATAATCATGCAAACAAAGTCCGATTGGCCGACATCAAATCAACCCAACACAGACACCGGCACGGGGAAACAGAGCAAGTGGTTTAAATGCCTTTTTCTTTATTTGTGTGCGCAATATCTCATCAAACCTTTACTTTCATTTGAATAGACTGCAGTGCTACAGGTTGATGTATCCGGCATAGTTACTGACACTGACACTACACATTTTGTACGGATCAGGTCACCAACTAAGACGCAACTAAATCGGATTTGGAAGGCGCTTTTGGATGCATTCTAGCCAGATGTTGAAATGGTGTAAATGTATCTGTCTTGGAGAGACATACACTCAGTTGCCGGTGTATTAGGTACAGCCAGATCATTTTGGAAGATGTATTTTGTGGTGCTGGAGTTGTATTTCATCGTACAGTGAGGCGTTTCTGTTTAGAGAGGTTCTACCCTAAGGAACCCTTTCTTAAAGAAAGAGGTGTTCAAGGGTTCTTTGTGAGACTACGGGTTAGATTAAGAACCTCTTCTAAAGGAATAGTGTACGAGTTTGCCTTCATTGATATAAATGGCTTCGACATAATATTAGAAACACCTCTCAGTATGATGCAACATCATTTGACGCCTCTCTAAAACGACTCCACACTGAACCTGAACATTAGAACCGTACAGACTTCTTGTGCCCAAGAAGATGAGCAGAACGTTGTGTTGAAACTATAACACGGTTTCAAACTCAATTCTCTGTCCTCTGTGGTTCTGTGTGAATTGATCTTTTAAGTCGGTTTTATTTGATGTCAGGCCAGTAAGCTGAGGTTTCTTTAAATGCCGAGTAAAACCAGTGACTCACAGCGTTACATGACACTCGAGAAAACTGAGAGTGCTCCATCTTTTCACACGGTATGCCTTCTTTGTCCCCAAAGAGTTCCGCTCGTGTCATCTCATCTGTACATGAATGTATCAGCAGGGACAGTCGTCGTATGAGAGACGTTTAAATGAGTCAAAGCGACACGCTAGATGTTTTGAGACTTGATTGAGAAATGATTCAAATGATAGTCCACAGAGTTGAACACGCTGCATTGACTTTCTACTGACGCACTTTTAAACGTTCCCAAGTGAACGTCACGGAGTCGACGGTTCAGAAGTCTCACGGTCTGCGTGGGTGGGTGTGGAGTTAGTCCTCCTCACGGTCTGCCAAGACCCTCTCACCAGACGTCAGCCAGCCGGTACACCGGCTCTGCTGTTGGAAATCTCTCAGCGTCGTTATGTTCACTCTGGTTCTGGCTTCACTGATGTCACAGTACTCATCCAAATCTCACCAACAGAGCAAATAAGCTCATTTCCCAAAATGTAAAATGTTGGCCTATCGAATGTGTCTCTTCTTAAATGTATGTTTCTGTTTGTGGCTAACGAGCCGGCCCCAATTTCACTCTAGTAATCCGATGATAAGTTTGAATATTTAAAGAAAATTGCACATGCAGCACCTCATGACTTCCCTTTCCTTTTCTTTAGCGCAGATATATTGTTTAAAGGGGATAAAGTTTGACCTGTAGCCGTGTTTTCTACCGATGTGTCATCAAACGCATGCGTCTGTTGGTTACAGCAGCTATCGCCGCCCTCACAAGGAGCCGTGGTGCAACGACGACGACGATGTTTCACTTCTTTTCAACCCTTTGAGCTGTACAGACAGAACTGTATCTCACCGTCTCTAACCCTGCTGGGTGGAATCCGACAGTCTCTCTTCCTCTGCTCTAGTTATCTCAACAAACTGAAATGTACTAAAAAAAATGAATAAAACGTGACTGGAACAATGAACTCATTCTCACTGTTTGTCTGTTTACACACGTCTTATCCTCGTATCTGTGTAGTTGAGAGGAAGGATGTTGGGAATAAAACTAAGATTATTATTGTTAAATATATTTAAAAGCAGACTTTTGAAACATTTTTCAAGGAAACTTTGACATCTTCCTCCAAAACGGTCTAAGAGAGTTTTGATTTCTGAGTAATAGTGTAAAGTAACATTAGTTCTGTATTGGAGATGAACCAGAGAGAATCCTAGAGAATCCTCTCAGGTGACCCATGGACCCACCTGAAAACACCTGAAGGGTCCCGCTCTGCAGGAGGACGATGGAGGGACTCGCTGTCCACTGAAGACCTCTACCTGGACCTCAAGACCACCGAGGACGTGTGCCGACAGACCTGCAGAAGTAGTTCCGAGGTCGTGGCCTTCGTCCCGTCTTTTGCAGGCCCACGTCACAGATCTGCTCCGGGTCCTGGAGGAGGCTCACTGGTCACCGGTGTGGCTTTACAGTTTGTACTCGCGTCATCGTGGATTTCCTCACACACTCCCAACATGGACAATGAACAGGTTGAAATGTATTCTTGATGCCTAAACTTCTTAAATTTAGAGTTATGAGGCAGATATATCATAGAATACATATTATAGAATTGGCAGCATTTGATTCTGTAATTTAATCTGTTTAAAAGGTAATGTTGAGAGTTAAAAGTATCTCAGGAGGACCAGCTTGTTCTGATGTTGACTGAACACACTTTGTTGTTAAGATAATATTCACACACATCCAATCATAGAACATATTATTTAAGATAGAATTGTGTTCCCAAAACCAAACAAATCTCGTCTTTACGTCAATTCCTCGATATCTAAAAACCAACTTTACGGCGGTTTCCTCTCGGTAGCATCACCACACCTCCTTCATGTGCTGCATGCTTCGTGTAGTTCCACACATCACCACCGGGCGGCAGCACCGAGGACACCAGCCGCTACAAAACACAACCAGTCAGCTGATCTGCTTAACATCACACGCAGAGAAGCAGCTTAAAGTGTTTCCCTCTACAAGCTGCTCGTTCAGGCTTCTCTTTACAAAAGCGTGAAGATGACGAGGTGGATGAGAGGAAAAGGACGAAGACGAGGGAAGAACTGAGTCTCTTTTAACCGTCAATGAAAAAACATGTGAGGTCTCTAAAAACAAGACATTTTTAATGTTAATCCATCAAAAATAGACCAATTTAAAATGGGATTTAGTCTTTTTATTTATGGAGCAATTTATTTATTCATTTGTAATAAATAATCATTTTCTAATTGATGCTTTATAATTATTTGTTCGACACTCGTCCTCCATAATAAATCTTCTGCATCGTTTACTCTCACTGTATTAATAATAATTAAAATTAAATCACCTTTAAACTGCTTTTGTAACCCGAGTTCACCAGAAGAATGAAACACACATCACGTCAACGTCTCGTCTCTTTGCCCAAATGTTCTGTTTACTTCATTCGTTGTGTAATGAGTACAGTGAGAGACAAATAAATACAGACAGAAGAGCGGCGGCGAGGAGGAGGAGGAGGCTGAAGAGGAGGCTGTGGAGCAAGACCGCCGTCACAAAGGCCCGACTGGTCTGATTCTTCCGTCGTGATCTTTGTCGTCCGACAAGCCGGATTCTACCGAGTGCGACGGCGACGACGACTCACCGCCTTTCGACTAAAAGAAGTCCCGTATGTGTGAGCGGTCAGTGAGGAGGAAAGAAAAGGCGACGCGAGACAACCCTCACTCAAGAATCTTCCAAAGATAAATCATTAAAAAGAATACAGAAAATGGCCTCGTTGACTCAGGTTTTTTTACTTGAAAAAATACTTTAAACAAATCAACAGAAACAGAGAGGAGAGAGCGTTCCACTTCACAGAGGACACGTTCATGTCTAACGACCCTCTGATCAGCTGAGCTCCGGGTGAAACATACACATGACTTGGGTTGCTTTCTTTATTTGATGAAGGAGAAGATGCTGAGCAGAGAGGTGTGCGTGTGTTGGTATTAAGACTTGTCTGCTAATTTGAGGATGTTCTCTTTGCTCCGTCTCTTCACGTCCCAGTTGTAGACTCGAGCCATGTCTGAGGGGAGCAGCGGGTTAAAGGAACAAACAGCAAAACGCTTTCACGTCTTCAGAGTCGGAGCTGGACGTGTGCAGTACGCTGCAGTTATTAAGAGGAGCGCTGACTCAGGCACCATATCTCAACTGTAGGTGTATAACCAGCAATTTCCTCACATTATTTCATATATCCCACAAAATAAAATGTGCAATCAAACCGGATTTTCGTCCAGGAGACCGCCGTTTGCATCCCTGTGGAAAACAACCATGAAACAGAGCTGCACCGTGGAAGGATACTGACTTCGGTGGTGGTGAACTGGTCTCGCAGGAAGTCCAGGTCGTCCTCGAGAGTCTCCAGGTTACGAGACGCCGTGGTCAGGTTCTTCTCTAGCAGCGCCTGGGCTTCGTCTATGTCGTACTCTAACATGACGTTCGCCTTTATTTGGGGAGGATGTGGAGATGTAGAGAGGACGACTTTACCCAGAAGTCACTGCTCAAACACCACATGCTCGTTTTGTTTAGTGAATAAAACGTGAACGTGAGCTCTACTCACCCCCAGCCATAGGCAGACTTTGTCGGTGGGCGGCACCGAGGCCTTGCAGTAAACGTTGTCGGCCAGCATGAAGTGTGTCTGCATGGGCGCCGTGGTCTCCTGAGGAAAACAACATCGGTTAAAATACCACCAGTTAAGATAAACCCTGAAGATGAAAGATCTAAAGTCTACACAGACGATACACACCTTCTTCTTCTGCATGTGTCGGAGGATTTCTAGCGTCTGTGTGATTTGTGGGATCTGGCTTTTCAACCTGAACATCGAGAGAAGTGAAACATTTCAGCAAGAAGCAACAAAGGCTTTAATCAAGTTATTACATTGTTATAATGTGGATTGTATTTCTGTTTAATAAAACATTAAAGCTAACGACTAACGGCCGATGTTGTGCCGTTACAAACCAAAAATAACACTCATGACAGAACAATGCACCAGACGATTCCCCTTTCACTGGTGAGGAAACCCTTCTGCTCACGTTTAAACACTCATCAGTCCTCCAATAACAAACCAAACGGTCTCGTGTCACAGACGTGTCTTTCGGTCGGTGTTACCTGAGTTTCTTCTGCGACAGGTTGAGCTCCATGTACTTATATTTCTGGTATTGTTCGTCCAGCTTCCTCAGCGCAGAGTCCGCCGTCTCGTTGCCCGGCTGCTTCAAAAAAGAGTCGACATCCTCCTGGAGGGGGGAGAGAGACAAAGAGAGAGAGAGGCAGAGAAAGAGAGAGAGAATTAATAAATTTTCCAAGTATTAAAGATGACATAACCCAAAATCTAAAAATTCACCAGAGCATAAAAGACGTTGTCTCATTTTAATTACATTTTACTGATACATTAAACTGCATACCTTTAAGGCCTTTTCCTCGTAGTTAATTATTGTCAGTGTGTTGAGTATCTGAACACTTCTTCTACAGTATTAATATCAGCAGTGAATGGAGGAGATTGGAGGAAGCTAAACGCTATTATCGAAAGAGATGCATTAGCAGAGCAGCTAACAGGCTAACGTGTACCTAACTAAAATGCTTTAAAAACCCAAAGAAGAAAACAAAGTACAGTGAAAATGAGAAGCAGCTCGCACACTAACAGTTATGTCCATAGATGGAGGCGAGGAGCCGCCCAGCCTGCACACACAGCAGGATTAGCTCTCATGCTAATTGAGCTAACTAGCTCGTAGCCAGCATGACGCGCTGGCTACAAGTAGCATAAACGTCTGTTTTTAACGGTCTAACCTCTTTGTGGACTTCTTATGATAACAACTATATTGATGTCATCCTTTACACACCACAAACACTGCTTCGGGGATCCCGAGGTGCTTCCTCTTTGTCGCCTGAACGGCATTGCTGTTGTCTATGGTCGCCGCCATCTTGGAGAGAGAAGCTAACGCCTTCCTGCCTCTTCCTTCCTTCCTTACGTCCAACCGCCTCAGGAGCAGCGTGGAGGCTCGGCTGCCTTCTAGTGGCGACAGGCTGCAATTGCTGTTAGTGCTACTTCCGGTTGGAGTGGTCGAAAGGGTTTTAAATAATTATTATCATTCTCTATTTATATTAGATGATACATACAAGCCCAAAACAATTGTAGGAAAGAAGGTTTTACATTTATTTAAAAATATATATTAATTGAATTGTCTCTGCTACCATATAGTTGGACGGGTGATTTGCTGACTGCTGCCCTCTAGTGGCGACAGGCTGCTGCTACTACTTCCGGTTCTAGTGGTCGAAGGGGTTTTAAAGAATTATTTTCATTCTCTATTAATATTAGATGATACATACACGCCCAAAACAATTGTAGGCAAGACGGATTTCATTTTTTTAAATGTATATTAATTTAATTGTCTCTGTTGTTGTCATGTGGGTGGACGGGTGATTTGCTGATAGGGTGATATCAGTTTTGTTGTGTAAAGAAATCACTGAGGACTGTTACATTGAATGCTGGAATGTGAAGATGCCTCGTATCATTATTTGTATCATGTACATGCACTATTACTTTCTTTTTCCCTTGCTGTTTTGAATCAGTTTATATTGTTTGAGGAAAGAAAAAACAATATTCTTACTAGAAATTGTACTTTATTGTTCTAAGTTCAAAAGTTAACTTAAGTTTTCAGATCTGTACTTCAGTAAGAAATATGCCTACTAATACCACACTGATGAACTACTCTGTTATAAGTAAACGTCCTGCATTGAATATGTTATTTACAGTAAAAGTATACAAGTATACTCATAAAGTACTCATTGTGCAGTACAATGGTCCCAGTCATTGGCTGACTATGATAAAGGATGTTTATGGGATTAATATTACTGCTGCATTAATATGTATGTTGCTCAAAAGTCAACTTTTCATGAGCTCAGAGAAAACAGCAGTTAGTGTGATGATGCATTTTCAAGCTAATCTAAGAGGCTTTTTACATCCTTTATTTATCTTAACACACAAAGGAATACATTCTTCAGTTTGTCAGAAACATTGAAATAAAAACATGTATCTGTGTGTTTTTAATGTATTTGATGAAATGGTGGTAAACAGAAAGGTCTTCTGCTCTGAGCTGATGTAAACCTGCAGTTTTCTGTGAGTCTGTTCTAAAAACTGAAATCTGCTCCTCTTTAGTTTTGACTCTGGAGACAGTGAGCAGTACTGTCCATAGTATCTTAAAGTCTCTGACACAACGTGTGAAGATCTGGGAACAGGAGCGATGATGATGATGATGATGATGATGATGGATAGTACACAGAAACAGAAAAGTGTTATTAAGTTTTAAAATGTTTTCATGTGAGAAACCGTTTAGATTCACAACATGTCAGTTTATCAGAAAACTCCTGATTGTAAATGTGCTGTGATGTGTTCAGAGATGTGAGAGCTGCTACGGGTTTAAAAGGAAACAGTCTGCTGCTGAAACAATATAAAGGTTCATTTAATAGACATTAATACACATGAGCTTGACTTTAAAACATATGCAATGAAATGTATGACAATAAATAACAGCTCACTGTAACAGACACACATGAATTAAAAGATGAATTCATGCTCCTCAGCAGTGTCTCAATAACAAGAACAGACTGATGGTTTCAGATCTAAGATGAAGACGAATGAACTGATGAAGAGTCTGATCAGAATAATGAACCAGAGCTCTGATTCCTCTGTGATCTATCCAGCTCTGAGGTCAGTGATGAAGAGGAGGATGAAGGAGGAGATGAAGACCATCAGACAGTGATGAAGAGGAGGATGAAGGAGGAGATGAAGACCATCAGACAGTGATGAAGAGGAGGATGAAGGAGGAGATGAAAACCATCAGACAGTGATGAAGAGGAGGATGAAGGAGGAGATGAAGACCATCAGACAGTGATGAAGAGGAGGATGAAGGAGGAGATGAAAACCATCAGACAGTGATGAAGAGGAGGATGAAGGAGGAGATGAAAACTATCCGACAGTGATGAAGAGGAGGATGAAGGAGGAGATGAAGACCATAAGACAGTGATGAAGAGGAGGATGAAGGAGGAGATGAAAACCATCAGACAGTGATGAAGAGGAGGATGAAGGAGGAGATGAAGACCATCAGACAGTGATGAAGAGGAGGATGAAGGAGGAGATGAAGACCATCAGACAGTGATGAAGAGGAGGATGAAGGAGGAGATGAAAACTATCTGACAGTGATGAAGAAGAGGATGAAGGAGGAGATGAAGACCATAGATAACTCCTCTCACTCCATACGACCAGCTGTGACTGAGCAGCTCATTCAGACATCAGATCATCACAACGAGACCTTCAGACGCTGCTTTGGACCTCCGACCTCTGACCTCTGAGAGACTAGAATCAAGTTTGTCTACATGGAGTGATTCATTGGATCTAGTTCTGTAGATGGAGAGTGAATCATTTGACCTTGTTTTATAGGCAGAGAGGAAATCATTGAATGTTTTCTACGCAGATAGTAACAAACACCCAGCAGAGCTCCTACTACTATCAGTCCCACTACACAGGAGAAGAGTTCGATCCATCCCGGTCTCTCTGGTTGTGATGGACTTCCTGTCGGTGAAGGATCTCTTCCTCCACTTGTTGTGTTTGGTGTCTCAGGTTTGGGCCGATCCCTCTCTGCTGTAAAGAGACCAAACAAGTCTGAGTCATTCATGAAGAAACAACATCTCACTAAAACATGAACTAAACGTCCTCAACAGATTAAACTGAAACATATTTCACAGATCCTGTAAGAAGGAAGTGTAACGACAATAATCAGGTTCTTTTTAGTCCAGGAAACTTCTACTGAATCAACTCACCTGTGACGTTGAGGTGACATTTCTTTGATCCCTCATCTTTACCTGTGAGCACATCACACAGGTAAAGACCCGAGTCATTAGTCCTGAGTCTGGACATGTGGAGTCTGAGTCGTCCTTCTCTGAGGACGTCTTCGTCAAACTGGACTCGTCCTGAAAACCGTTCATGCTGAGACTCTGGAACCTCGTCACCTTCATGAAGATGAAACAGGACGAAGGATCTGACATCAGTGAACATCTCACAGATGATATTAATGGACTTGATGGAACCGTCTGTTCTGGTGGTGAAGGTCCATTCCAGAGTGATGTTGTGGTTCTCCTCTGCCTGATAGGAGCTCTGTGTCACATTCACTACTAATGATCCTGTTGAGGAGACAGAGAGGGAGAGTGAGGAGCAGACAAACTGACAGCTTTAACATGAGAGCCTTTAAACTGCACCTGGAGATGTTTACTGATGCTGAGCTTTAAAGACACAAAGGTATGAAGAAGGTGCATGATTGTAATAATAACTAGAGTCATGTTAAAGTGCGTTAGTGAGGCTGAAGGTGTATTTCGTCTGTGTGGAGAACATGAAGCTGTAAACTAACCAGAGACACAGGAGGTCAGTGTGATGAGCAGCAGGATGCTGCAGATCATCTCCTCCCTGTGAGAGGAGACAGAGGACCAGAGTCATGAACACATCACATCACAGTTCAAGAGAGACCAGCTACCGTCTGTCTGTAGTCACTGCAACACTTCTTCTTCTTCTGTGGTTCTTGTGACAACGTGACTGATCAGAGGACTGACACCAAGAGAGGAATCACTGCTGTGTTTCTGTCACTAGATGGAGCCAGTTAGGTAGATTATGATTATTACTCTGAGGAAGAATGAGGAAATTCTGGACTGGTTCCAGATGAAGGGCACAATAACAATGAAAGAGGAAGATGTCGTCCGTTTCTCAACAGAAACTCACTGGACAAAATGTCACCAGACCAATCGTAGTTTACTTGATGTCTGTTCTTCTGTATAACAGTAGACTATTTAATGCTTTATTATCTCTCTGTGATCATCATGTATTTGTGGTTTAACCTCCATATTATTTAGATATGATTCTCATGTATTAGTTTTCTGTCTAGACTTGATTTCTGGCTCAGACCCTCTCAAACTAGAACACATTTAAAAGATCAACCAGCAGCCGAGTCTAAATGAACCAGAAACACAAAGACGTGGATTTCACTGTAGGTCTGACGTGATATATTCAGAGTTTTATCAACATCACTTATTGATGTTATGATCATGAAGAGACACTAAACTTAGTGGGACTCTTAGAATAAGTTTGAGGTGGATAATCAACACTATTGTCTTGTTTTCTGTGTGATTGTGATGCTGGTTGAAAACGTCGTAAGCGTGACTACTGCTGTTACTTTCATTTTACATTTACTGTAACAGAGGACTATCACAACCATCACATGTAAAGAAGAAAACATCTGCTGACGTCTGGTCCACATTCAATTAGTGACCTCCACAGAGGAGGATTCATTTGAAACGTCAACTCAGATACAGCCGACGTGTTGTTGGACCAGTGAGATACAACACGTCTTCTTTGGAGCGTCCACGTTTGTTTCAACGTTACAGACTATACAGAAGCGTGAACGCGCGTACTGGTCCGCTGTTCGAGTCCGTCATGAGGACTAAAAGTTGAAAGTAGAGAAGAAGGAGCCTGTAAATCATCCGGTCACACTTTGAACACTGGGTCCGTAGAGATCAATAAGTCCAGACAGAACATCTTTACAACAGGGTTAATTTTCTGTATAGTACAGGGTTTTGTCGCCAGACAGTATATATATATGTCCCATTTGTGAGGACTCCTCTCCGAATTGTGAAGACTCCTCTAAATGTATAGTACGAGGAGCGTGTAGCCTGCAGACAGCAGATATATTAGCAACGGTATTTGTTGCGGCATCTGGCTCTGCACAGGGTTCCTGTTTGCAGACTAAGCTCCTCCCACTATAAATAAACCGTTGCTAATATATCAGCACTCCTGCTGCTCCTGCCTGCATTCAACATTTGCTCATATGAAAGTTGTACAACCCTGCAGGAAATAACCAAAAGGGCGTTTCCTGGCTTCACACAAAAAAACAAAAGTACAATCATTATTATACTATGTGATTTGTGTAGATTTAACCGTATACATCTGCACAAATCAACAAAGGTGTAAGCTGCATTTCCTTGTTGCACACTTTATACAAACGCAGCAACTAAGTTGATCATTCAAACTAATTCATCTAAATCATTCAGATCAATAGAATTAGTTCATGCAAAAGTCAGCTCAGTGAATTTAAATACATTTAATTTATTTAGAAAAAAAACATACAAATCATTCATCAACTGATTCTTCAAGTTGTTAAACTAAAGTATAGAAATACACAAGAAACATTTTAATGTTTGACAAATTGATCAGATCAGAAGTCAGATGACTCATGAAGCAAAAACCTCACAAGTAAAATAAAGTAAAAGTGATCATCAGTTATATTTAAAGAGCCTGATGGTCTCATGATCACAGCTGTAACATGCTGACATAAATCACTGAGGACTGTTCACATCTGATAACTTAACATCAACTCTTTAAAACTCCTCAAACACTTCTCTCATGTTTCCTCCAACACATCAAGCTTCTTATTGTCATCAATCACACTATGAACATCTATGTACCAACATTTATAACAAATACACAGTGAACACACACAAACTCATGTTATTGTTGAAAAGTGTAATTTAAATAATACAGCTGTTTATTAATGGATCAGGTTTTATTCTGATGTGTCTTCAATGCATCGCATCTTTTTAACTGTTCTTCACTGAACGAACCACCACGTTATTACCGTAAATATCTTGTCACATACATCAATCCTCACATAATAGAACGGTTCAATAATAATCATATAATGACAACATGACGACGTTCATAACTTACCTTGTTTGTGTTCAGTCGTGTAAAACTCTGAAGTCTTCTCTCCTGTTAAACTCTGTGAATCCTCATTTCAGGTCCATCCTGCACGTTGTTACATGTTGAAAAACACCTTTAACAGATGGTTACAACAGCGTGCGTGGGAAAACGACGGTTGGCGATTCAGTACGAAGATTGCAACCAGATCTGCCCACTTAGTGTGAAAAGGAGGAACTCTTTGTTTGCTAGCAGCTGCTGTCCAAGTGTGTAAAACGGTGACAGTGGCACGAGACCAATGCGGAAGTGAACGAGTTGTAACAAACGGAGAGTTTGTAGTATCGGTGCATAAAGTGATCTGTGACTGGACTAAAGATGCAGGGAATAGTGATGAGAGGGTGGGAGTGAGGATATGGATTACAATAACGACTGAAGTACGGAAACAATAAACGAGTCAGGAATCGTAGTAGTGTATCTGGTGTAAGAGCTTATGTCCCACCACCTTTGTGCAAAGAGAAACAGAAGTAAGGAAAGGAAATGTGAGGACGGGACAGAGCTCACATTGTGGAGGTGCACATAGTCTGGCCTATGGTGGGTGTGAAGTGGGAAAGAAGGCAGTGGAAGTGCAGCAGCTATAAGTGAAAATGTAAATATCATATGCAGAAGCAACAAAGATGGTTCAGAGGGAGAGTAGAGTAGAGAAGGGGGGGGGGGGGTATATCAAGGAAGGATCCGTCTCAACAGTCAAATGAACAACTTGTGACAAAGAGTCAAAGGGGAGATGCAAAGGCTGAAAAGAGGAACAGAAGAGGCAGAAACACACACAGCTGAGGCCGACACTGTGACCAAGTACTGCAGACTGAAGAACCGCAGCAACAAGGAAGTGTTCACATAGTCAAAGTCAGTCACATGAGTGAAGTTAAATTCATTTTATTTAGTTAGGAAAGAAAAGTACAAATCATTCAGCAACTGATTCTTCAAGTTGTTAAACTAAAGTATAGAAATACACAAGAAACATTTTAATGTTTGACAAATTGATCAGATCAGAAGTCAGATGACACATGAAGCAAAAACCTCACAAATAAAATAAAGTAAAAGTGATCATCAGTTATATTTAAAGAGCCTGATGGTCTCATGATCACAGCTGTAACATGCTGACATAAAGGCTCCTCCAGTGGTCTTCATCATTAATACAGTGTTCACTCAATACAGTGAGAATGATGATCAATAACAGGAAATAACACTTTCAACAACAATACAAGAGCATGTGTGTGTATATATATAAACATTTTTAGAAATCTTCCATCTGCTGATTCCTCAATAATACTCAAACATTCATCACATAAAGCTTTAAGTGTAAAAGGTTCATGTACAGAATAAATATACATGTATACACATGTGTAACATAACTTGTACTACTTTTCTACATCATTCATAACATCACTCCTCGATATACTGATCAATATTTGAGCTTCTATTAGACACTGATGTCAGTATTACTTCTGATGAACTTTATCTATTTAATTTACTCTTCATGTAATTATTTCCTTCAGGATTAATAAAGTTCTCTCTCGTCTTATTTCAATAAAGTGAACACAGTGCAGATGTTCTGTGGTGGACTAAAACAAGATCAACATGTTGAAGAGTCAGTTTCTGTGAACTATGTAAAACACATTGCCTCGTTGATATCAGCTCATTGCTCACTTTGTCACTTCAATGAGCTCCTTAATGAACACTGATTATTAAATAGCATTGTTTGATTACAGTGTTGTTAGTTCAGTGTGGATACATTACTAGTATTGTGCTGAATCTCATATTGCTCAATCATATTTTTTATTTCCCTTCATACCTTAATGCTGCTGTGAATCCTCAGATATATGAGTCACACACAGATCTAGTGTCTCAGACTGACTGAAGTCCTCCATCAGACTCTTTTTGTGCAAACATTTAAAGGCTTAACATCACAGACTATATATGGTGTGGATGCTATCTTTTGTTGTGCCGAGTAGAAATCTTGTTTTCAATGCAGAGAGCAAATAAATACAAAAGCAGTAGAGCAGCTGTCAGTCCCAGTCCACAGAGGAAGCCGATCCGTCCCCAACTCTCTGGTGTTCCACTTTCTGTCGGTGAAGGATCTCTTCTCAGAGGTGTTGCTCTTGGTGTCTCAGGTCGATCCCTCGCTGCTGCAAAGAGACCAAACAAATCTGTTTCATTCATGTGAAGAAAAAACTTTTTCACTGAAGAGAAAAGTAGATATCAACAACAGATTAAGTTGTAACACATTTCACACAAACTGCAAGAAGGAGGTTTAGAGATGGTGGAAGTCCACAATCCTTTTCTTTCAGGTTCTTATTTATCTAAACGAAGCTGCTTCATTGAAACTTCTACTGAATCAACTCACCAGTGACTTTGAGGTGACATGTCTTAAAGTTCCTCCCATAACTTGTGAGCACTTCACACAGGTAAAGACCCGAGTCATCAGTCCTGAGTCTGGACACATGAAGTCTGAGTCGTCCTTCTCTGAGGACGTCTTTGTCAAACTGGACTCGTCCTGAAAACTGTTTATCCTGAGACTCTGGAACCTCGTCACCTTCATGAAGATGAAACAGGACGAAGGATGTGACATCAGTTAACATCTCACAGATGATATTAATGGACTTGATGGAACCGTCTGTTCTGGTGGTGAAGGTCCATTCCAGAGTGATGTCGTGGTTCTCCTCTGCCTGATAGGAGCTCTGTGTCACATTCACTACTAATGATCCTGTTGAGGAGACAGAGAGGGAGAGTGAGGAGCAGACAAACTGACAGCTTTAACATGAGAGCCTTTAAAGTGCATCTCTAGATGTTTCTGTGGAGTGTTTAGTGATGCTTCAGAGCTGTAGTGCTTTAAACATACTAAAGTCAACTCACCACAGACACAGGAGGTCAGGATGAAGAGCAGCAGGATGCAGCACATCATCTCCTCCCTGTGAGAGGAGACAGAGGTGAAGAGTCACAAACACATCACATCAAGGTGTTGGAGGTACACATCTACAGTCTGTCTTTACATCACAATACTCCTTTGTATTCATCATCCTGCTCATTACACACAACTGATGACACAAAGCCTTGATGCCAATGCAGCGTCAATGTGAACTACAACCAGCTAAAGCTGGTTTCACTGAAGACGTTTCATTCATAGTCAAATAAAATAAGTAGAAGCTGCAGTAATATGTTTCAAGACAGCGCCAGATGTTCAACACTACAGGAAACAGACAACAAGTGTATATACAACACTACAAGCTGTGGAAAGACCCGCCCCCTGCTCTGAATTTAACAGTAAGCAGCCAAATAGAGGCAGAGTGGGCGGGTCTGTCATATGATGTGTGATCAAGTGACTCAGGCTCTCAAACTGGTTCTTGTTTATTCAGTCCTCTCACTTGTTGTCTCTCCCTTTGGATCGTGTTTCCATCCAGAGTTAGTTTCACATCTGATAACTTAACAGCAACTCTTTAAAACTCCTCAAACACTTCTCTCATGTTTCCTCCAACACATCAAGCTTCTTATTGTCATCAATCAATCACACTATGAACATCTATGTACCAACATTTATAACAAATACACAGTGAACACACACAAACTCATGTTATTGTTGAAAAGTGTAATTTAAATAATACAGCTGTTTATTAATGGATCAGGTTTTATTCTGATGTGTCTTCAATGCATCACATCTTTTTAACTGTTCTTCACTGAACGAACCACCACGTTATTACCGTAAATATCTTGTCACATACATCAATCATCACGTAATAGAACGGTTCAATAATAATCATATAATGACAACATGACGACGTTCATAACTTACATTGTTTGTGTTCAGTCGTGTAAAACTCTGAAGTCTTCTCTCCTTTTAAACTCTGTGAATCCTCATTTCAGGTCCATCCTGCACGTTGTTACATGTTAAAATGTGAGAACCACCTTTAACACGGACTTACAGTGTGTGGCTAATGAGGGACGTGATATCCGCCCAACGACGAAGATTGTAACCAATTAAATGTAGAGATACAATGGTCCGCCCACTTACTGCCAAAAATAGATATTTAAATATTCATGTGTGACGGCTGTTCAGGAAGATCTTAAAAACAGGAACAGTTAAACAAAGAATCATGTTCACAGGATTAGTCATCATGTTAATTCTGCAGTGGAATGCAATGAGTCTGTTGGCAAATGGCCAAGAAGTTAAATATAAACCAGATATACGTGTTGAAGAGACAAAGCCTAAAGCAAACTTAGATGTTGTGATTCAAGGACATGTGTGCATAAGAAGGGATAGAGAACGGGGTGATGGGAGGATGTGCTACCTTTGTTAGGCAAGGAATGTCTTATAGAGAAATAGAAAAAGGAAAAGACCTAGAACATGTAGTTGAAGTGTGGTTAGGGGTGAAAGTTTGGTCGGGGTGAATTTCTACAATCCGTGTCAATGATTGGAGTTAGAAGCATTGGAGGCAATAAAGGGACAGAAGAAGAAGGGTCATTTGGTGTGGTGATGTTAATGCATAGTAGTCTCTGGGGACGGGAAAAGACTGATAGAATGATAGAGGATGTGATGGACTGCTACTGCTAATAACCACACCTCAGCGACTTTCTCTGAGGGATTAATGAAGGTTCATCTCGTCACTTTCTTTTCTGAGAGAGTCCTTGTGTTTTTATACAGACATCAATGAAAGAGGAACATGTTGACTGTGATGAGTCAACATGTTATATTTTAGATACCAACGTCTCCAGCTGTCAATCAAACATCCAGAACTGTGACGACCCTGTCTGCCTGTGTGGTTGCTTTCCTTGCAGGTGTGGCAGAGGATCGGCAGGCAGAGTGGAAACACCTGAGGCAATTAGCAACAATGGCCCTGTGTGCCAGTGCACCCTTTATAAAAACCCTCTGGCTCCTCGGTTGGCCCTCGCTCCTTCCTGAGACACCCATATTGGTTTTGGTTGGTTTCTACACTATACAACACTGCATATACACCTTACACCCACCCACCCACTCACTTACACTGCTGAAATGACTGACTTCACATGTCACTGTTAGTTTATGTTTGTCTTTTATATTACTTTAAACTTAATAAATAATTGATAAACTGCTTCATTGAATGCATCTTCCTTTTTTGTGGAAGATGCATTCAGTGGGGACTCGTCCGTCCAAATTGACTGGTTTGAGGCTGATATTTGGTTCTGAATAATAATGGTTTTGTCCGGCACACAATGTGTTTGGAGGATGCATGTTTTTGGCAGCAGTGAGTACATGGTCCTCTAGTGTGTTATTTTTGACTTTTGTCGAGTGTCCCTGGATAGGTAACGCAACGTGGTCCGTTTTGGCTGCGTTGTTGTTTTTTTTGTGTGGTGTGCGGTCACAGCAGTTGTCTCGGGGACACATCCAGAGCTGTCAGGTGAGTAACCAGGGCTACTGGTTTAAGTGTTTAAAAAGCACCGGCACTTTCAGTTCCATCAGGGAACATTACCTTAGAGCAGCAAAAATAATTGCTTTTGTTACAGTTTTCTCATGAGAAGGAGAAACAAAGAGTGGAAGTGGATAAGCAAGTGAAAATTGAGCGGTTGCGGTACAAAATAGGAACAGGAAAAGATAGCATTGCAGAATGCGAAGTTAGGCTTAGTCAGAGAAGCTTTCTGGAGATGTTTTGCACGCTGAAAATAGTTCATCATCACGTTCTCGCGATATTGTGAGTAATTTGCATCTCTTTCCTAAGTTTAACGAGAAGGATCCAGATGTGTTTTTCTCACTGTTTGAGCGGATTGCACAGGCAAGAAATTGGTCAGACTCTGAGCAAACCTTGGTGTTGCAGTGTGTGTTGTCAGGAAAAGCCCAGGAGGCATATGCAGCTTTAGATGATGATCTAACTTATAAATCAGTCAAGAATGCTGTACTGAAGGCATACGAGTTGGTCCCTGAAGCATATCGACAGCGTTTTAAGATGTTAGAAAAAAGGTTCAACCAGTCTCATATGGAGTTTGCGAGGGAGCTGACAAATAATTTCAATGGAGGTGGGAGAGTGGCACGGTGGGCATGCAGAATCTGGCGTGGTTGGTGGCCCCGATGAGTCCTATCGGCCTTTTGTCTCAGAAGGCTTTGTAACACAGACTGGTAGTGACATTAAGGTGCCCGTTAAGATTTTGAGGGATACGGGTGCTGTCAACTCCTATGTTCGAGACTCCATTTTGTCATTTTCAGATGAGACAGATGGCTGCATCACAAGCTAAAATGAAGAAGAGGTATGATCTCCAAGCTGAGATACGTGAGTTTAGTGCCGGTGATCGAGTTTTGGCCCTTTGTCCGGTGGTGACTTCACCCTTCCAGGCTAAGTTTTCTGGTCCGTTTACAGTGGTCAAACGCATCTCAGACAAGAATAATTTGGTTTCAACTCGTGGTCGCAGGAAACCTATTAAATTGTTCCATGTGAACTTGCTGAAACCATATTATGCTCACTCTTCTAGTACACCTGGTGGTGTCCAGCAGGAACCAATGGCAGTGAGTCCTGTGTTGGGGGCTGATACAGTGGATGCAGTTTCAGTTGAGAATATGGACGATGCTGTTCTGGAGCCTGATGAGGGGTTGCTGTCTGGTCGACTGAAAAATTCAGGGACCCTCTTGAGGTTAAAAGGGTTGTTCAGCCATTTGCCAGAAGCACAGGCTGAGGAATTGGAAGAGCTGATTTTGAAGTATCCAGAATTGTTTGGTGACGTACCATCCCGTACTAACTGGGTTGAGCACGACATTGAGGTTGGGGATGTGCAGCATTTTTATAGAGTTTCTCCTAAGAAGCGTAAATATTTGGATGGTGAGGTAAAATATATGATTGACAATGACATTGCGGTGCCTCCATCATCAAGCTGGGCTTCTCCATGTTTGTTGGTGCCTAAAAGTGACAAGACACCCAAGCTCTGCTCAGATTTTCAGAGGCAAAGCTTACTGAAGGCTGCTGTAGACATTTACAATTACACTAGAGGTACAGGACGTTGAAGCCGTGCTGTTTACAGCTTTGTTTCATGCGACAGTCAATGAAAGTACAATAGAAGACTGATGTGTAGTGTTTATTAATTTAGTCACTGCTGGACAGTCATCGCTGTTATTACAGAATCAATTAAATGACTGTACATGAAGCTGCAGGGGAGATTACGTAAGACAATTATCACTGATAGTTTTGCTGATTTGTTCATCATCAGAACAGCCGATTCGTCCCACAGTCCACCATCTTGTTCATCATCTCAGGAGGAAGCATGATGTCCAGAGATCTAATGGTCATTCTTTAGAAACTGGTATCAAACCTTTGACCTCAGTTTTTATTTCTACAACACTTCTTAGAGGCAAATATGCTCTGGAGGGAGAAATGAGTTAGTTAAATGAAACCTCAAAGAACCTCAGCTTCTCCGACTAAGTGAAGCTGGATTGACCTGAACTATATGCTGATGTGGAACGACGTTCACCATGCTATGGATAAATGTATTGTCACGTTTATTTAAATAAACTAAAACTGTACTTAGCAAAAAACTCCCTCCACAGCGGACACATTTGAAAATGCCAGACAGACGTTTTCAAATACACGGACGAATGATCGTCAATCTTCAACATATTTCATTGTAGCAGCAAAAATAAAAACTGAACTTCCTTGTTGCTATCTATAATACAACACAGGCTGTTATCAGACATATCTTCCTGTTTTTGTTGTCAGATGACTGCAGGAGTCAGAAATGAGAGGTGCAGTTAGGAGCTCTAGCATTTCTCCTTCTCCGTGGACATCCTCCCATCATGCCATGCTTCTCTGGTGCTCCTCAGGGCCTTGGTTCTTTTGGGGTCCACCACCACGTAGTCCACACGTGTACGCTCGCCCCGTGCGCGCTCCTCGCCTGCTCCGGCCTCCTCGCTGCCGACTCCGCCTTCTGCCGTGCAGCGTTTCTGGTTATGGTAAAGATTAATATTTGATCACTTGGTGTATCGATTTATTGACGCAAGAAGACAACTTGAGAAGAAGAAACAAAGATTATGAATACATTATACAACTTCTAAATGTATCACAATGATTTTATTAGGATGAGTGTTGACTTGGCTCCCTCTAGTGTCTAAACTCCCACCAGACATGAATGATCATTTTTATCTGTAAGAACCAATTATTGGAGAATGAGGAAAATATACGTACATGCCAACAGGGCTGCACAATATATACAACAGAGAGAAGGAGAGAGAGTTGTGTCACCTGTCTTGTCGGTGTCGATCGCCCGGTGTGGAGGTCCAGGTCCAGGTACTCCACCTGTTTGTCGCCTCTGGCTCGCCGTAGCATCGGGCTGCTGACTCCGCCCTCTGAGGCCCGGTGCAGCATGAGCCTCAGAGACTGTAGACACAAAGTTTAGTTCAGCAAACATTAAAGGTGCTACATACTTCTGTTGCCTCCACACGGCTCACAACATGGCGACGGCTGAGCCTGCGGCTTGCAGCTAACAGCGTTAAGTGCGCTAACGGCGTTAAGAGCGCTAACGGCGTTAAGAGCGCTAACGGCGTTAAGAGCGCTAACGGCGTTAAGAGCGCTAACGGCGTTAAGAGCGCTAACGGAGTTAAGAGCGCTAACGGAGTTAAGAGCGCTAACGGCGTTAAGAGCGATAACGGCGTTAAGAGCGCTAACGGCGTTAAGAGCGCTAACGGCGTTAAGAGCGCTAACAGTGCAACGCTGTCTGTCAGGGCGGCTTTGACGAAATGATTTAGGGATGGATGGAGGGAAAGATGATAAATAGGAAGACGGATGCAAAGAAGGAAGGATGGAGAGCAAAGACATTAACGATGGAAGGAAAATAGGAGGAGAGGGGGGGAAAGAAGACAGGAAGTGCAGTGGAAATGAAGGAGTGTTTTACCGGCTCCCCGGCGCTGAAACTGAGGCTGGGGGTGGTCATCATGGCGACGTAGCTGTCATCGGTGTCATCGGAGTCGGAGGAGGGGGAGGAGCTGTGAGCGGAGGTCGGCCTGAGCGACAGACAACTGGACGGACTGACACACAATGAAAAACAGGAATACATGTTAGAGCGGCAACAATTTGTTGATTTTCATTATTAATTAATTTTTTTTTTGAGTTTGTGGCAGTTTGTCAAGACACATTTGACAAAATTAGAATTATTAGTCAATTAAATGACTAGTTGATCGACCTAGTTTTGATAACCGATTCATTGTTTTAGTTAAAGATCCAAACATAATGGTTTTACTTGTCTTGGTATTATAATACATTCCATATTTTGGACAAAAGAAGACATTTAAAGACTTTGTAATGGGCATTTTTAATGTAATAAAGTCAAAACAATTAATCAATTAACAAGACAATAACCTGCAGATTGATTCATTATCTGCAGCACTAAAATAATACAATATAATAAAACAAATTAATTAATTGTTTCATCATTTGATCATCAAATAACAACACTAGCATTAGATCATGTGTCAGTCTCTTCTCAGTGTAGCGGCTACTGTTTCTGCTTTAATCTGCATTACATCTTCTACCTCCACACCTCCAGCTACTGTGGTTGGTAGTAATAACGTGTTCAGCACCACAGGGAGGCAGCAGAGCACAAACACAGCTGAATGCAACTGCTCACATATTCACACGTCATACTTCTCTCTCTGGTTCTGTAGGAGACCTTAAATATTCATGTTTTCTGTTGTGTTGACGCTGCAATAAAACATCACACACACAAACATACACACACTTACTCTCGCGTGAAGGTTCGAGTGACAGGCGAGCGGACAGGGGGCGGGACTTCCTGCCAGTCCTGCTGCACTGGGGTGATGTCCAGAGGAGCTGGTTTCACTGGGAGGAAGAGAGAGAGAGAGAGAGAGAGAGAGAGAGAGTGAGAGACTACTTTAAGAAACACAGTTAACAAAAAAGAACAGTACAGTGAAGAATTGTTTGTTTGTCATCTCACCCACAAGTGAGTACAGATTTAGGACCAGGGCATTTTAAAACATATTTTAAAGCCTGCAAGCAGTATGAAATTAATTCATACTTTGTAAACACTGGTATATGCTGCATTTTGGGATAAGAGAATATTGAATAGCAGTGAAAAAAGCAGGCTACTTTTAGGCCAAAATGAACTTTTTCCTGTTGACCTACATTGAAAGAGAGACGTCTCCGGCCAACAGAAAGTGTCTTGAATCTCCAAAAGACATAAATGCTAATGTGACATTTTATGTCTGAAAGCAAAAATCTTTTTCCAATGAAGCAGCAGTGTTGCAGAAACACCTCCCGAACTGTCAACCTTTACTAATATTTAATGAGTTTCTATAAGCTACAGCTCCGTGTATGGAGCCGTGGCTTGTTGAGCAAAGTGGGAGCAGGTGAATAATTCAAACCAAAAAGAGGTTGAAGGGGAATAAGTGACAAACAGAGAGCGACACAAGGGGGACGTGGAGAGAGAAGAAGAAGCGACTTCAGGAACAGAAATCACAGACTTGGTGGTTCGTACCTCTTGTTTTGTGCGTCGGCTCTGCAGCCGTCTGGACGTCCGCTCTCTCTGCAGGCGGACCGACACCAACTCCTGCAGTGATTCAGAACATCAGACGGCAGAAAGCATCAAACCGGCAGCACAACTACAATAACTAAATCAATGGGGATGCTTCTGTTTATGTGCAGAATTTACACTTCAATCTCAATGCAAACCAACAACAACGATCACTAGCCGAAAGAGCTCCTACTCACCTCTGCGTTGTGGTTTCAGGTTGCGGTGGATCGGAGGGGGCATCGCCTCCACTTCCACTCCACCGGAAGAGTTCATAGTGTTCCTCCGGAGCGGCGGGGTGAGGGGGGCCACGGGAGTCAGGGGGCAGTTACGAAAACCCATGTGGGCGGGTGGGGGGACCTGTCTCCCGAGGGAGGCCAGGTCACCTGTGGCAGGAGTGGGATGAATGGGAAGGGAAGGGGTGAGGGGGGTCATGGGGATGTAGTTGGCCTCCTGGAGCTGGACGGAGGGGTCAGAGGGAGGATGTGGAGGCACCCTGGAACAAGAGAAGAAGTCATTACAAATTGGGGAAGTGGTTTTCAGTCCCGGGGAAGTCCTGCGATAAATAAGGGTTTCCATGAATCTGAGAGGGTTTCATGCGTTATACAAAAAGAGTCAGATTTGGTTGTGGACGCGAGTGGGTGTCGGCCTCCACTAAGGGTTGTCCCTTGTCATCCTGCTTGTGATTTTCATGGACAGGATCTCAAGGAGAGTGTCCACTTTGGAATTGCGTCTCTTTTCAGGCCGTGAACTTCAGCCAGCACTGGGGCGGTTAGCGGTCCTGATGAGAGTCAGTACCTCCAAGTCTGAGGTTCTCTGCTTGGAAAACAGTGGATTGGACGTCCACCGGGTTAGGAGTGAGTCACGTCCCCATGCAAGGGAGTATCTCAGTGTCTTGTTCATGAGTGACTGCTTCTTCTAGTTGCTGTCCTGGTATCCAAGAAGAGGTGGGACAATGTCCTGCTTTAATCCAGGTTCTCACTAAAAGGCACTGGATCAAATTTGTCCAAAGGGAGTCCATTTAGGTCCACAAACAGACGTGAAGACAGGCTCGCCTGTCTATATAAATGTTTATAAAGGTCTCAAAAGAAACATATTATTATGATTACATGTTGTAAAAATCAAGCTTTTTGTTTCAACTGCAGGTCAAAATGTCAGTTGAAAAGCATGATTCTTTTAAATTACATGAACACAGTTTATCATGTCGAGTATCTTCTGACTGACCTTGGTGCAACAGGAGGCTCAGTGGTGGCAGCGCTCATGGGAACATAGTTTTCGTCCACATCATCATCTTCAGAGCAAACACTACCCAGAGGTACCATGCCTTTATTAAACTGAGGGAGAGGAAGAGAGACTGACATTTTGAAATGATATGGTACATTTATTGTGTTTTATTCTTGAGGTTTTAAGAGATTTAACTTACGAAGTAACTGTTGAAGCTCTCGTTGAACTCAAACATGCTCGCTCTGTCGGACAGAGACCGAGGGATGTAAAAAGAGTCACAGCCTGAAACACAGAGGATAGAAATACTGTATATACATAAACACACAGAAGCTCAATAGTTCAAAACCATCAACTATTTGGGATTAACTCTTACATTGCTGAGAGTTGAATCTGTGCGTTCAGTACAGAGCTGGAGCCCAGGAGGTTAGCTTAGCTTAGCATGAAGCCTGGAAACAGGGGGGCTACAGCACAGTTCAAAAACTGCCTACTAACAACTCTAAAACTAATTAGCATGCAGTGACTTGTTAATTGAATAAAAAAAACTAAATGTAAAAGGTTTCCCACTGCTTCCACTCGTTATGCTAAGCTACGCTGTTTTAGTACAGACACTGTTGTCTTGAATATGCTCTAAAGCGCCATGAAAGAACTTTGGAGAATTATGGAACATTTTTACCCACCAGGCTTGAAACAAAAAGGTCTTTGTGCCGTTCAGGGGCAAAGGTCTCGTCTCATTAATGAAACTAATTCCAATCGAGTCACGGTGCAAACGGGCACGAATAGTTTCCGCTGTGGACATAATCCATCAACACTGCCAGCTCTGCACAATAAAGCTTGATCTCCTCTGAGGTTTAAAACTCTCCGCTGAAGCTCTCGACAGGGATTTCACAGCCACTAGTACTACATATTGAACATTTATTTCCAAAATACTGATTTACACGACAAATACTAAAAGGCTGTCGTCTGTGAGCTGAATAACCAGATCGTTTTTTGTCAGCAGTAACCATAAGACATAATTGACCACAAAGAGACGAAAGATGACCTAAAAAGACACAAAACAACATCAAAAAGAGGCGAAAGCATCACAAAGTCTGTGTGTCTTGCTCCTATAGAAAAGGAGGAGGGGCTTTTGCATGTCTGTGCCCATGCAGGGTCACATTGTCTCATGTCTCATGTCTACAGCGAGCAGCTGGTTAGCTTAGCTTAGCATAAAGACTGGAGACAGTCAAAATCCAGCCCCTTTTGAAGCTCACGAACATTAGATCTCCTTTTGTATAATCCGTAGAAAGAAAGTGTCAAAAAGAAACATATTGCTCAAAACTATCATTTTAAAACAAGACAGGCTGCTCTCTTCTTACCGGTCGGTGTGCGTCCCGGCGCAGTGATGGCGTTGCTCCTCGGCAGACCTCCTCCCTCCACACATCCATCCCTCTTCTCTGGCTCTGAGGAGGAGCGGGGGAGCGTGGCCGCGGTGGTCTGGGGCTTGGGCGGCCGTGGAGGGGGAGTCGGGGTTGAGGCGTGGAGCTCCGCCTGGGTCATGGAGTCCACGCTGGGGGTGGAGGATGGGCGGCGAAGGGGTCGTGGTAGCGTGGTGGACGCCGGACGAGGGATCTGGTAACCACTGGTGGTGTACGAGTGGGTGTTTGGATGCGCGGCGGAGTGTCTATCGTCACTGAGAGGTATCGCCACGGGCCGCAGGTGGAAGTCCAGGGAGTGCTTCCTGGGATGAGGAGAGGGGTGACAACGAAGTCGGCCGGCTCGTCTCTGGAGGTCGGAGGTCCCGCCGGCATCCAGAGACGTCCAAGGAGCTGTCCTGAAGCCGGAGGAAGAGGAGGACGATGGAGGCGGGAGGCCGTTGGGGAGTAGGGAAGGAGAGGAAGAAGAGGAAGAGGAGGAGGAGGTGGCGGAGGGGAGAGGGTTGTCGTTGTAGTCGGTTTCAAGAGAAGTGGAGGAACCTAAAGGAGGCCTAGAGACAGAGAGATACCAAAATAAGAGTTTTCAAACAACAATACAGGAAAAAACTGTTCAGATTAAGTTGTTTTGGTTTCAAAGAGCTCCACACCTCAATCCAAACTACCCGGACTCATACAAATCTGTCCAACTGTAGAGGAACATTGAGCTTTCATTGTGCTGTTCTGATGTCGCATGCAGGTATGTGAAGACATCTGTGGGCGTGATCCAGACTAAAATAAACCTCTAATCCCTGTTTTTTTCAGATTCAACACGTCTAAACCTGTAACTCAGACTGTTAGTCTGGATGATTTACCTTCACGCCGGGTTTCTTTAGTCCGAACCAGAGTGGAAAAGTAAACTTTGTGCATTTATATATTGTTAGTCTTGTTTCCTGTATGTGTGTGTCTACCTGATGTGACTCTGGCAGTGCGATAACCACAGGTAATCTTCCTCTGCATTGCGGTCGTGAACCAGGCCCCTGACATTCACCGGGTCATAGGGGGGCGGGACCGACCCCGATACCGCTGCGATGCCGGCAGTGCGACTGGCCATGGTCATCGCTGTGATGGAGGACGAGCCAGAGACCGGAGGTCTCTCCGGGACTGTAGAAAAGAAAAGTGACCCACATGAGAAAAGGAAAAACTTAGGATGAAACCTTCCAAGTTTCTGTGTCTCTCCCTGCAGGGCATCGTGGGTTTTGGAGTGTTTGTCATTAGAGAAATTGAAATGGCCAGCAGTGTGACAATCTCAGCTAACATTAGAAAACCAAAGACAGAGTTCAAATGACTGCAAAAGGCAAAACTGTTGTACAGAATATCTTTACATCTGAGTCACCGACGTCTTTTCTTTCTGCATGTTCTGTCTCTTCTCTCCTCCCACTGGTTTTCACACTGACTCAGCCACAACCCACACTCCTATCTATCTATCCATCCATCCATCTCTCCGTCGTACCGTCATCAGTCGGGTTGAAGCCACAGAGCAGGCAGATGGAGGACACCCAGCGGTTCATGTCCTCCTCAGACTCAGCCACCAGGTACCAGGTCCTCTCCTCCGTCCTCAGGTCGAAAACAAAGCTGCTCTCCAGCTCCTTCTTCGTGAACGTCAGGCCGGCATCCACCTGAGGGAGAAGGGCATACAGCGAGGCGGACATGGTGAAGGAGTGATGGAGCATTTATGGAGCACACAAATGTGCAACATTCAGCTAGCGTCAAGCGACAAAACGTGAACATTCAATGATCTCACGACACACAAACGTGCTGAAATGAAAACTTTTAAACATGCACAATGAGGAGCATTAACTCAGGTCATTAATGGCGTCCGTGTACCTGTTCACACAGGTTCAGGTTGATGGTCCTGATCGGCCGGCGGGACTGCTGGTTCTTGAAGTACTGCAGGACGTCCGGCTCCCCGCTCAGCCGACCGCTCCGCAGCACGAACCAACGCCTCTTCCACGCCTGGAGACGGGAACACTTCCTCCTTCAGTTTATCTCATTCAACATCACCGGCATTTACAGAGAGCATACAAGCAGATAAACCCTTTCTATTTCAGAGGCGTGGGCTGAACAAACTGACAGTATATCTGATCTTTAGGACTTGTAGTCTTTTTGCAAAATTATATATTTTACAGATTATTGACTCTTAAGGTCAGTTAAGAAGATAATTTCCTTCTCGTCCTCTGTCTTTCTCTGACGTTAAGGCTGACTGGTGTCTCTCTCCAATGTCTGAAGTTTGACACTCCAGTGCACATGAATGTTAACTAAACCTCACACACACACACACACACACACACACACACACACACACACACACACAGACGTTGCTAAATGTTTGACACTTCTCTCAGGTTGTTGCCGTCATGCGCTGAGCATTATGGGTAGGGTCCATCTCCCATGAGCAATCCACGGGATGACACCTCATATTTCAGACATGACTCACCGTGCATGTGTGTGTGTGTGTGTGTGTGTGTTGGTGTGTAGGTGTATGCCAAAGACTCATCGTGATTATTTAAATGTGTGAAGCAGAGCATGAAGAAGGATTTTAATAACAGCATGAGCACACACACACAAACACACACAAACACAAGCTTTGTGCTGCTGTTTATGTGGCTAAGTACACTGTGTGTGTGTGTGTGTGTGTGTGTGTGTGTGTGTGTGTGCGTGTGTGTGTGTGTGTGTGTTTGCCAGTGAGTTTCCACCAGTCCAACAAACTAAATCCATCGCTTCCGATCCCAGTTTAAAATATTTCCCAAGAAAACCAACGTGATCCCAAAGGCAGGCCTCTGTGTGTGTGTGTGTGTGTGTGTGTGTGTGTGTGTGTGTGTGTGTGTGTGTGTGTGTGTGTGTGTGTGTAATCAAAGTGCACAGCACTTGAATACTGTAGTGCACGTTCCTCCCTTCTTTCTCTCCAAACACAGACAGGAAGAGGAAATAGCTGAACAGGAAGTGCCAGCAAGAGATGGCAGTAGACGAGTGTGTGTGTGTGTGTGTGTGTGTGTGTGTGTGTGTGTGTGTGTATTTTTGTCTATCCTCCTCTCATTTTTAGGCTGCTGGACAAATAAAAGCAGCAGGGTGGCAGCAACAAGTATGAAAACATTTTTCTAGGCGTTCTATTTAAAGGAGTAGTTCACTCACAAACAATAGAGATTGTATATAGCAGCCTACTCTCCTCCCTCGGATCTCTGTAGCGCCCCACAAATGAAAACATATCAGTGCAAACAGACTTTGGCGGAGGCTGAACGAAAGACAGCTAAAAAGTTAAAACATTTCAAAAAAAGTATTTTTGTGCAGCATTATCCAAGCGTCTTATAAACTATTCCTGAATTACGCATTTCCGGATTCCATGAAGTTTTGTTCCCCTCCTTATATATACAATTCATCTTGTTTTGGCGTGAACTACTCCTTTAAAAAGGACTGCGTCGCACCAGCTTTTTGTAAATCTATCAATAAGTTTGTGTGTAAATTCCCTTTTGCCCAAACCTAATCGAGTTGTTTCCTGAAGACGGAAGTTTATTTTGAAAAGACGATATGCGATGCGAAGTAACTTCTTAAATTTCACACAAACTGAAGATGAGATGTACGTTTCCTAATATCGTGGTCTTCGTGGTGACGTCGCTCCGATAGCTTGACGCCGTAGCGGCAGGGAGGGGGGCGGGGCTTAGCGAATGTTCACCATGGTGACCGTGCACCACCGTGCAAACCGGCCTCTGATCAGCACCACGGACAGCAGCCAGAGCGCCAACTTTTATCTTTTATAATTGAACCACCTGCTGTGGATTGAGCGGCTAAATGTATTCACAGGTACAGATTGTAGATAAAGTAACAATTACATCGCTACAGATTCAAATCCCTGATCCCACGCCATAATAATAAAGAGAAACCTGTATTCACATATTAGAAGTTGTATTAAAAAGTAAAGATTCTAGTGAATGTGGTGTTTGCTGCTTGTAAAACCTCACTTTACACTGTTCGTTTCCTCCGCCTGCACAAAGTAAGATCATCCTCGTTATCGACACTGAGCTGCCTGAATATCAGCAACCTCAAAATCATGATGAAGTCTTTTCCTAAAACACTTTCTCTAATCTCTTCTCCACCTATTTGCTTCCTCCTTTGACCCCTGACCTCGCACAGGAAGAGGGCACAATGGATCTAAAATAACACTTCCTCTGTCTTGCCTCCGAAACCGAATTGAACACCAGACCTGAATATTCAATTGTCCCGCTGTTCAGTTCCTCATTTACTGATCTATTCCTCCTCTTCCACCAGACTCCATTGACAAAAACAGTCATTTAAGAACTCTGGAGTATGTGTGTGTGTGTGTGTGTGTGTTTGTATTATTGTACTGAAGGTTGCATCATTCATCATCCTCCTTGGTTTTGTTCCAGTCCACGTGTGTGTGTGTGTGTGTGTGTGTGTGTGTGTGTGTGTGTCTGTGTGTGTGTTTCCAAATCTTCAGGGAGGCCCCCTCTCTTCCAACCAGGCCCAGCTGAGAGCGATTAGTTTATTACATAACACACACACACACACACACACACACACACACACACACACACACACACACACACACACACACACACACACACACACACACACACACACACACACACACACACACACACACACACACACACACACACACACACACACACACACACACACACACACACACACACACACACACACACAGCTTTCAGAACAGGGAGTGCATGTAAGATGAGGTACACCCACAAACTCTGGCCCAATGCTTAGCATGAACACATGAACACACACTCGGCCTGCTGCAGCCTATAATGCTCCGTGTGTGTGTGTGTGTGTGTGTGTGTGTGTTGACAGTAGGCACACAGCTGGCCTGGCAGTGTGTGTGTGTACACACTGGGCTGTGTATACCATCATGGCATGCCGTCTGAACAATGAGCTCTTCGTTTCTTCTTCTCTTGTTTTCTCCTTCCTGTTTTCTCCTTCTTCTTCTTCTTCTTCTTCTTCTTCTTCTTCTTCTTCTTCTTCTTCTTCTTCTTTGCTCCCGCTTCATTTGTAGCTCAAGAAAATTGTCCGCGCAGTATGTTTGTTCCCTCTCAAAAACGTTACTGACGTCAGCCACCGGGGATCGTGGGTAGTGGAGTCACAACACATCACGGACAATTTGAGAGTTTATTTGTTTCAGCATCTGTTATCATTTTATCCACATTAAAGGCTGCTGTTTCACATCAGCAACACCACAGCTGCTCTGTGAGACAGTCAGTAGTAAAGGCACGCATTCTCTAAACAATCACTTATTCAACCTTTTACTTTCCACACACACACACACACACACACACACACACACACACACACACACACACACACACACACACACACACACACAGACACAGAAAGCGACAATAACAGGAAGAGAGAGTAAATGAATGAAAGGGAAAGGTACAGAGAGGCATACTAGAAACAACAGAGCAAAGAAAGAAAGATTAAGAGAAAATATGTAGAGGAGAGATGAGATTAGCTCAACTCACTGGTAAGGCATGCTAGATATGCAGTGTGTGTGTGTGTGTGTGTGTGTGTGTGTGTGTGTGAATAACTGCATAAGCTGCTTCTTTACTGGAAAGCGAGCTGTGCTGCCATTGCACAAACAACCTTTGAATTGTTCCTGAATTTATTGGATACATACACATTTTAAAACCCTATTTCCTAAAATAAGATACTCTATCTATCTATCTATCTATCTATCTATCTATCTATCTATCTATCTATCTATCTTTCTCTCTATCTATCTATCTATCTATCTATCACTCTATTTATCTATCTATTTATCTGAATGAGAATCAGAGCCTTTGTGTCAACTGTAACTTGAAAAATAATCTGCAGATGAAGGTTATTCTTTCGCTCCCAAAATAAGACGAGTACAGAAAAAAAAACCTTAAATGTGTTCAAATGTTTCCATTCAGGGCACATATATAGCCAGGCTGTCAGTTTGGGGATTTGAAATATGCAAAGCATCTTAATGTTTTTGTTGTGTAACCAGTTAGAAACAGTTGTGAAGCAGTAGTTAACTCCAGCCGTGTGGATTTATGTTACACAACAAACTTTACTTTTGGTATCAAGCAGCTTCCTTAATTCTGCATCATCAGATATTTTAACTGCTGTCCATCTATTTACAAATACAGTTGAGTGGTTTCTGTGAAACATGCAAATGTACAAACTAAATCTCTACGTTAAAGCAGATTTTCTGCTTTGAATTTGTAAAAAGAAGTGTTATCAAGATAGTCGTCCAAATAAACAAATAGAAGACATCTGTAAACGAATATATCCGTATTAGGGCTGCACCGATTCATTGATTAGTTGTCAACTATTAAATTAATCGGCAACTATTTTTGATAGTCGATTAATCAGTTTTAGTGATTTTTTTTTAAAGAAAAATAGTTCAAAATGTGTGATGGACCGAAGTAACACATGACAGACAGCTGAATGTCTTCATGATATTAACTTTAGGAATGGCTCAGTGTGTAAACAGTGAGCACATCTTCATGTTTAATTACTCTGTAGCAACATGTCAGCCTCTAAAAACAGCCAGCATCGACCCCAGACGAGCTAAAAGACACGTTTTAGTCTTTTTAAAAACTTTTTTGTTCATTTGCTAGAAGTTAAAAGTGGAAAGTGAAGGACTCACATAACGGCGCAGCTTCTTCTCCGGTGGGGACTTCCTCAGCCAGCCTTCACACACCACCTCCCCTGCTCCGCTCATCCTGGAGCCAGCGACTTCCAATCGATCAACCCGGGCTCCCAATCAGCTGACACACTTCCAATCAATCAATCAGGAGTCCCAGCTAGTCAATCAGACGCGACCAATCAGGTGTCAGTGCAGCAAGACTTTCCAAACAGATCGTGAATCAACATGTAAATCAGCGAGATCAGACTCCCCCAAATCAGTTGAAGGGGGTTTAAATCAGCAGATTCTGCTGTAATCGATACACTTGGTGGACTCAGTTAACATCCACGCGTGGAAAAAGGGAGCCGCTCCTCCGTCCACGGCTGAGTCACACCTCCTTCTGACAGGGTTTCTACTTCCCAGCAGAGTCTCCCCCCTCTCTCCCTCTCTGATTGTGGGACAACAGAACACAATGCCTCTGCTCGGACATTCCTTCTCTCCTCTCCTCCCCCTTTCCTCCTCCTCCTCCTCCTCCTCCTCCTCCTCCTCCTCCTCCTCCCCTTCTGCTGCTGCTCAGGATAACAGGAAACTCCCCCCTGTGGCTATTATCGTGTATGTCTGCTGGTGGAAGAAGTACTCAGATATTTGTACTACTGTACAGTGTAGAAGTACTCACATGTTACAAGTAGAAGTACAGCATTCAGACCCTGCAGCTGATGAAGGTGGAGCTGAGTTTTAAATACACATAAAATAACACAACAATGTGATGACAAGAGAACACTTGGACAAAAGGGAAAACGAAAGTAAAAACAAATGAAAAACCAAATTAATTATTAATAAGATCCCTTCAGTTATTCAAATAATGACGTTGACAGCACGAGGACCTTTAAAAACGGAAATATACAGACAGGTAGAGTGTATTTAATATTTGATGTGGTCCCAATCTAGGTGCAGCAAAATGTACATTTGCCTCAGAATAGGAGTAGAAGTATAAAGTAGCAGAAAATAGGAATACTTAAGTACCACCAAATGATACCAAAGAACAGTAATTCAATAAATGTACTTAGTAACTTCCCACCCGTGTGTACAAGAGAGGGAGAGAGAGAGAGAGAGAGAGAGAGAGAGAGAGAGAGAGAGACAGAGAGAGACAGAGAGAGAGAGAGAGAGAGAGAGAGAGAGAGAGAGAGAGAGAGAGAGAGAGTAAGAGAGAGAGAGAGAGAGTAAGAGTAAGAGAGAGAGTAAGAGAGAGAGAGAGAGTAAGAGAGAGAGAGAGAGTAAGAGTAAGAGAGAGAGTAAGAGAGAGAGAGAGAGAGAGAGTAAGAGAGAGAGAGAGAGTAAGAGTAAGAGAGAGAGTAAGAGAGAGAGAGAGAGAGTAAGAGAGAGAGAGAGTAAGAGAGAGAGAGAGTAAGAGTAAGAGAGAGAGAGAGAGAGTAAGAGAGAGAGAGAGTAAGAGTAAGAGAGAGAGTAAGAGAGAGAGAGAGAGAGTAAGAGAGAGAGAGAGAGTAAGAGTAAGAGAGAGAGTAAGAGAGAGAGAGAGAGAGGTAAAGAGAGAGAGAGAGAGAGTAAGAGAGAGAGAGAGAGAGAGAGAGTAAGAGTAAGAGAGAGAGTAAGAGAGAGAGAGAGAGAGTAAGAGAGAGAGAGAGAGTAAGAGTAAGAGAGAGAGTAAGAGAGAGAGAGAGAGAAAGAGAGAGAGAGTTCTCTAGTACCTAAAACGCACACGCACAGGCGTGACATGTAAATTGAATCAATTGATTGATTGATATTTTACAGATATGAAACGGATTTTTGATTGATGTCTCAGACAGAAAAAATAGATTTTTTAAGGATGAGTGCTGACATCTAGTGGCCTCTTTAAAGCTGAGACCAGTGCACTCCTACCTCTCCGTAGTCTGCAGGGGGAGCAGCACTGGAGCCGGAGACACCAACAGACTAGTTAAGAAGGCCGGCTCCATCACTGGCTGCAAACTGGACACTCTGGAACAGGTGGTGGAGAGGAGGACACTGAAGAGACTATGATCCACATTGGATAACCAGGACCACCCTCTCCACCACCTACTGCAGGGACAGACTCATGGTTTTCAGGTGAAGAGGAACTTGAAGGTCCCTGGTTGCAATTCATCTGAGCCATGGGGTCGTTTTCAGAGGACTTGAGAGAAGGAATGGTGTCTGCTTGCTTGGGATTTTTTTGTGTTTTGCTCTCTTGAAGCTTGTTGATTCAAATACTTCTGTGTTTACGACAGAAATACAAAATCCAGTTGTATCGTCAGTGTCCAAGATATGTAAACCAATGGGAGCAGGACCGGGATGAGAGTGTGTGTGTGTGTATAGGGGCTTGTGTAGAAGTTATAGGTCTTTAAAGAATCCCTGTGTTGTATATAAAGAAGTCGGCTGAGCTGCATTATGGGTAATGTAGGATGGATATTACATATTTGTTTGGATCATTATTCCTGCTACACATGTTTAAGGTGGAGCTCATTTTAACTCCTTTATACTCTGTTGTTCAGTTTGAAACATTATAATGTGCAAAGTAACTAACGCTAAATACTCAAGTAAAGTACCTTGAATTTGTACTTAAGTACAGTACTTACAGTACAGTACAAATATACTTAATTCCACCACTGATCATAATGTGTACTCTTACCACTCACAGCCTATCACAGCCTATCACGATGGGTCCTTCCTCGGTGATAATCATACATTTTCAGAAGACGACACTTTGGACATAGTATTTATTTCAGTCTTAAAAGTTTATAACAACTTCTGGATAACATAACATGTAAAATAAACACAAAAAAAAAAGAAAACAAATACACATTTTTAATCGCACCCCGGGTTTACATAATTAGAATTAATAAAAGCAGTTTTGAAAAAATAAAAATAACAATAAAATCACAGGAAATAAAATGTCTTCCCCCCCCCTCCCCCAAAAACAGCTGTTGTAGACTTCCAGTACATCAGGAGTCTGCACACCTGATGCGAGAGAAGCTGATATAAAAGGCCAGACACTCTTTAACCCTTTGATATAATCTGTGAGCACTTTAACCCATTCTGGATACATAGTCAAGCCAGCGAAAGTTGATTTTGAAGGTTTCAGGTGAAAACCTCAGGCCCTCTTTTTACAAGCAAAGCCCAGCACCTGGAAATGTTTTTAAAAAAAAAACACACGAAACAAATGGAGCTTTTCTAATCAAGGAGCCAAGATTTAATCCAGATCTGTTTTTTTTTTTGCACAAGTATCTGTAACGTTCCCCAATCATTACACTACCGAAAAAAAGCAAATCCCCTTTATTTCAGTTCAACATTCTACAAATTGAGTACAAAAAAGGTTGAAGCGATTGGCATCGTTGGTATAATACAAGACTGTTGTGTTTGAGGGGAAACGGCTCCGTCTGTGCTCAGTAGTTGGCTTCATAATTCGGTGGAATGCCCGACCTTTGCGTTTGAAAACAGCGAACAATCTCCACGCAGCCGAATAAAGTTCATATACCTTTTTATCCTCTGTTTTTTTTTTTTCAAATATATATTTATTATATATAAAATACTGTTTCATTCATAAAAGCCTTACTTTGTACAATATCTGGGTGGAAGTGTGTCAATGAGCATTGACGTAAATGTGTGTATCTGTGTGTGAACGCGTGAGTGTGTGTGCGAGCGAAAAAGAACCTGGAAGATTTGCCTTTATAACAAACAGCTGGTACCGATTCAGGACCTTCTACACTAAGAACAGAAAGGTGTTGTACACAATATACACATTTTATTACTTACAAAAAAAAAAAAAAAGGTAAAGAGGAAGAAGGTGTTCAGGCTGATGGGTAGGAGGCGGGGCTACAGCAGGGTTAGTACCACCAAATGTAACGTTAGACGACAGAAAAAATGACGGAGAAAGAGAGAGAAAGAGCGTGTGAATGAAGAGCTAGTAATAAAAAACAGTCAGTCTCACTAAGGAAAAGCTCATCGTCAGTGCATCTCTCATCTTGGATGTTCCGAAGTCAAAGTGCCGATTTGGTAATCCACTCCTCATCAATAAGGCCAAGAACAAAACAAAAAGGAAAGGAGCACTTCTGTCTAGAAATGGTTCAGAATCACATTTTCAAAAGTGATTGTTGTTGTTTTTTTAAGAAGAGAAAGCAAACGGTGAGAAAGAAGGGAACAGAATGAAAGAAATGCACTTTTTGTTCACACTTTCATCATGGCACCTTTAAGTGGATATTTTTCTGCTTTCATTTTGAGGTACTTCTTAAGAGAAACAAAGAATAAATGTAAGATTTATTTACGTCTTTCTTTTTTAAATTTTCTTTTTTGTTTTTTAAGCTGTGTTGCACAGTAGCACCATTGTTTAAAGTTGTAAGATGTTTTGTATCCGGAAGACAATGCACCATTGGAGGTCCACCTCTTCGTCACGGCCTATCCGTCTACCCCCCCGACTTGTCCCCCGTCAACCAATCATCTCGTGTTATTGATCGTGCGTCCCCGGCAGCGGTTGGTTTTGCATGTTGCTGTGTGCCGTTACGTCCTCTTCATGCAGACCACGCAGCGGCTGACACGCGTCCGTAGGTTACCCGCCTTGAGAGTCTCCGACTGGGGCTTCCTGCGAGGGCCAAAAGGGGGGGAGGCGGTTAAGTTAGGGAGATGGATACATGTGCATATAAATATATATATATATACTGACGGCACTCGTTTCCGTACCTGAACATCTCGGATGGTTCTACGGTGGCCAGCCAGAAGCTGTAGGAGTTGCCGTAGTAGTTGCACGTTCCTCTGCCGTGGCACTCGATGAAGGGGGCGCTGCGGAACTCCTCCAGGCAGGAGCCGGGGGAGGCCAGGGCCTGACCGGAGCCCTCCGCACCCGCACTGGTGTGCTGGGGGAGGAAGAGGGTAAAAGTCCGGTTTAAGCATGTGGCTGTGTGTTTTGGGGGGGCATTTGGTAAACAAGAAGTGGAAACACGTGTATTTGCGTACCATCATGAAGGAGTATCCGATCCACAGAGCTTCCCAATTTGACGGGCAAGTGGGAATCTGGATGGTCTGACTGTGGACTGCGATCACCATGGCTGGAGCTTCACACACTGCGCACCTAGACACAGAAATGTCAAATCAAACACCTTCTCTTTCCTCGTCTCTGTCTTCTTCCTCCCCCTTCCCCCCTGCTCTCTCTCTCTCCATCCCTACCTGCTGATGTAAGGCTTGATGCCCTCTCCGGTGATGGGGGCCATGGATGTGGGCATGGGCTCAGGCGTGGACAGCCAGTAGGAGTAGTCGTTGCGGGAGGCAAAGTTGCAGACGTTGTTGATGTTGCAGAACATGAAGGGCATGGTGCTGAACCTGCGCAGACAGCTGCCGGCCGAGCCTGGATCAGAAGGAAGAGGACGGTCAGATGGAAGACGATGGAAGAAGATTGGGAGGGCTTCGTAAAACGAAGGCCTTGTCTACACGCACACAGATATTCTTTTAAACAGATGTTTGTTTTTTTTAAAATGACTTCGTACCGAGGTCCTGTCCGTGTGCCCTCTCGTTGCCCTGCACGTACAGCAGGGAGTAGCCGTCGTAAATGAGGCCAGTTCCGTCGGGACAGTAGGGCACCTCCTGACCCTGGCTGTGTCGGGTGATGAGGAAGCCGTGGGCCGCAGAGACCGATCCCGGAGGACCGGGAACTCCCTGTGGACCGTCTGAACCAGGGGGACCAGGGTAGCCACTCTGACCTACGATCGGGGGAAAGGCGCGTGTTAGAAAAGGGGAAGCTACTGCGATGCAGTCGGAGCTTAAGGATCAAGCAAAAATAGCCGTACGTCACAATGAAAATGATTGTTTGTGTTTATTATTGAGTTGTGTATGTCTGGTTCCTGTTTCACTCACCAGGCTGACCGGCGGGTCCGTTATCTCCCTTCCTGCCGGGTGGGCCACTGAAGCCTGGAGGACCCTCAAGACCAGAGTCCCCGGGGCCACCAGGCTGACCTGAGAGCAGGGAGACAGAGAAGAGTTCTCTTTGTTAGATGAGTGACCCAAACCTGGTGCTAGAATTACTTCCAAGAATCACTAAACCATAACAGAATGTCATTTGATTTTACTTATTTGTATTGTTTTCTAATTGTCTTCTTCCGCCGTCTCTTTTCTTGTCGCTGTTATTGCAACAATGACGGCGATCAAATTAAACCATTACTGTCGTAATTTCTCATCCCCAACTGTCGCATCTAAAGAGTCCACAATCACCTGGAAGTCCATCTCGCCCAGAAGAACCAGGAAGTCCTCGACCACCAGGCAGGCCCTGAGGACCAGGGAGTCCTCGATCTCCCTTCACCGAACTGATATGTTGAGCCACGCCGGGGTCACCAGGAGGGCCTGAAAGGGAAATTATTATTTTAAAATCATTTCCGACGCTCCATGAGACATTTTAACTAATTTTAGAAGCTTATCTTAATGTTTTGATAATAACAATACGAGTAACTGTGTTCACCCACCAGTGTGTCCGAGATCTCCAGGATCTCCAGGAAGACCACTGCCACCGGGGAGTCCCGAGTCTCCCTTTGGTCCTGGCAAAAACACAAACGACTCGAATGTTTGGGCATTGCTTATCATGAATTTGCAATATCAAAATGAACTTTTGGACGGTAGTAAGAACGCTGAACAATGATGTTGCAGTATTGCGGACTAACCAGGGAATCCAGGAACGCCAGGCAGACCGATATCTCCCTTGAGACCAGAACTACCGGGAAGACCAGAGGGACCCTGGTTAGAAAGAAGTCCAGACAGGTAGACATTAGTCTCTTAGAACATCTCCAAAAAATCAAAGGTAGACATTTTTTGACTTCAAAAGTTAAAATTGAGAAAAATTATCTTACTGAGAATCCGGGAAGGCCACCGTCTCCCTTCTGTCCCTGGAAGCCCGGCTGTCCAGGACCGCCGGGGATCCCCTTATCTCCCTTAACGCCGCCGCTTCCTGCGGGCCCACGGGGACCCTGTGGGCCGGATGAACCTTCATACGGAGACGACAAAGGTCAGGCACAGAATAATATTACAAATACACGTTTCTCCTCATTATGTTCTCACCAGGATCAGTTAGGTATCAATTAAAAAAAAAAATGTGTTTCCATCTCGTGGTTGATGTTCTTGGAATGACTAAACTTAGATTAAAACTAACTAAATGCAGCCAGAGACCAGACTCATTAATTAAACAAATTAAATATTTCTCCAGCCTGCACCTACTCACTTATACTATGTTAAAATAATTATACAGCATGAAACACAAGCAATATCTCAGACGTCAACTTCCATTGTATTCATGGAAACTATTTACTTAATTTAAATATTTAAATTAATTAAATAATATTACCAGGCACCAAAAGAGAAGGAGAAAGACAAATTAAGGAACACCAGAGAACAATTTTGTTCCCTCAAAATGGCGAGAAAACATCAGAATGAAACTCATCAGCTGGAGTAAATGTGTGTACGTTTTCTTTTATGCATGTGTTTGTGTGACTAAGAGGAGTCCTGAGTGTCCGGCCTGTCCTGTGGGGTAAAGAAAGGGTAAAAAAAAAAACTGCCAACATCGACACATTATCTGACTGTCACTCATTCTCACAAACACCCTCTCCATGATGTTAATAAAAAAGATCAATGTACCACACAACTGAATATATCAGGATACAGGGTTGGGATACATGCATCTTCAAAAGCAGTAAATCAATATCTTTAAAATTGAAGAACTCAAGAGTGTTTGAAGTGAATCTACCTCAACCCCTGCATGAGACACATTAAAACATCGCCCTTCATTTCCCCACAAAGAGCAAGTATCAAAACCATCAATCCACTGGAGTCTAACCTGGAGGACCTACGGTTCACAGAATTCCCAGGTAAAGCCAAGCCGGGTTGACGGCACAGGGCAACAACAACAACAACAAAACAAAAAAAGAGGTTTAGACAGAAGCAAGCATCGTTACAGAAACAGTCAGACTAAACAAGATATTTCATCTTCGAGTAGCGAGGAGGTATTAACCAAAAAGGCTAGTGGACAACTTCAGAAGCTCCACTACTGTCTGTGACTCTCATCTATTCATTTAATGACGAGGATGCTGACTGTGCAGCTGTAATCACTCTGTCAAAGTCTGTCAAAGCACTTTGTAAACTCTTCATTTAAAAGAGCTATATAAATAAAGTTATTAGAAGTAAAAGTGATAAAAGTAGCAGCGCTCCCGTTATCTCAACATTTGCTTCAAGCTCACTGCTGAGGTTTTGAAATGCCAGAAATGCAGTAGAAGAAGAAATATTACTAATACGTGTTCTCAAATTAGTAATTTGTGCAAAATGTAGATTTTTGGCCAAATACCTTCAAAGCTAATGAGATTCCCATGATCCTCAGCTTGTGTTTCGTGCTAGTTAGCCAGTGTTAGCATGCTAACAAGCTCAACTAACATGGTGGTGATTAAACATAGACATATATTTACACCTGCTAAACATCAGCATGTTCACATCGTCTTTGTTAGCATGTAGCATTTAGCATGATAGCATTTTGCTCAAACCACTGGAGACATAGAATAGTGTTTTCTCTTTTAGTTTAGGAAGGTTTCTAACTGAGTGAGAAGAGTCAGAAGTATCTGAGCCACAATAAGAGCTGCTCCAACTCTCTAAATGCTGAGGAAAGGTGCTTCAGTGCTTCCTTTCTTGTCTCCTTTAGCGTAGGTCAACAGCGAGTTGAGAGCACATTTTGTGATTTGGGAGATACCGCTGGTATGTTTAAATTATAACGGTGCTAATGTACAAAACAGCATTTCAGTAAAAATCCAACAGAAATAGAATTACAGTGTGTGAGCCAAACAATGATTCAATGTTTCAGGTGAGTTAGTGATATTATGGTGCGTTTTTGTGCACAAACTGTATCTATAATCACAACACATTCTGCATGTGAGATTTGTATTTGACCCACATGTGATTCAGATGACATGCTAATTGTGTCAAAAAAAAACTACTGTGCGTTATTGTTTTTCAACATAAAACAATTATTATCATTTCTATTATTTTCTTTTTAAAGTGCTTACTTGTTATGGGTGCATTATACTACCATCAGTGTGCATGGAAAGTGAAAGAAGACAGTCGTTAGAAGAAGAAATAAAAGAAAAGAGGAAATGATTTCCCCCGTAGAAATGTGCTCCCTTTAGATCACAGAGTGCAGGTTAAACTCAGTCAGAGGAGCTGAGGAACGTGCAGTAAGACGTCTGGGCGTCGATGATCTGACCTGAGGGACCTGCGGTGGCCGGACGCACGTGTCATCACAAGAGGAGGCGGGGCCACACCGCAGTGGGTGGGGCCAAGCCACAGAGATACACAAGGGGGGTCAAATGTCATAGCTTCATTTTGTCACCCTGACACCCGATAAAACACTCATTTTTACTCGCCTAACACAGTGCTGGTGTGTGGTCAGTGCTGACATAGACTTATGTCTCCTTCTACCTAAGCTTAGTAAATCATTTAAAAACCCATTTGATTTGGTGAAAACAGGGTTGTTTTTCTTCACTCTGAACAGAAAAGAGTAATTTTCTCTTCACTTCCCGAGGTGTGTGTCGGGGCTGTCCACCCTCTCCAGCATTGTGTTAGGCTTGTTCTTAACGCGTCTGTGTTTAAGTGTGTTGGGACAAACAGTGTCCATGCAGATGACTGATTGGTGGGACAAAACACAAGATTGCAAAAGCCTGACGCAAACCCAAACCCTCTCAACTGGACTCTCAATTTTCTCTCAATCATCTTTTTACTGTTTGTTATTTCACACAAAGTTTGAATTATTTCACACTTCTGCTTTGTTTTTGAGTGTTACACTTTTAATAAATAATAACTAGTTTGATTGTTGCTCATTTGGTCATTAATATGTGAGCTTTTAGAGAAATACTCAAAGATGCAAGTTGAGAGGTTTTTTTTCTGAGTTTGTCTCAGCTATTACGCCCAAACATTTCTTCAACATGATTTAACACAACCACAAAACACTGAACACACACACACACACACACATATACAGTGCTTCAGGGCTGTGGAGAGATGGATAAATTACAGCTCCCTCCCCCAATTGTGGGATCAGGAGAAGAGGGCAAGGGGGTGAGGAAGACATGAGGACGGATGGATTGGCGTATAAAAGACAAAAAAAAAAAAACATGATGATGTTGAGACAACAAAGTGCCATAAACACATGCTCTTTTTGGGGTCAAACCCCGGTGACAAATCCCGACATTTCCTGATAAAAAGGGATTTTTGAATCATCCGTGCTCAGTGTTCTTGACAATGACTCGACAGGTGGTGCTCAAACAGTGACGCGGCTCTTACACCGGTGATGGTGCCGATTGGTGCGACAGAGTTCCATGCAAATCAACTGACATGGAGATGAAAGCATTCACATTTGAAAAAAAAAGTGCAGCTCTTGCCGTTTGCTGTCTGGTTTTCGCTGGTTAGGAGAACTGAATGATCTAATTTCCCAATATCCATCATTCCTCAGTAACGTCTTTTCTTTTGTTTGCATAGATAACGTTTTGTACTGCAAATTCAGTACAGGTTTGCTATGGTTTTGTATGTTTTGTATGCATTTTCAAAAGCGTATTGTACTTTTTCATTAGCATTTTAAAAAGCTACTTTCTGGAGTTGAAACTTCCTCGCAATAGGTAAACATTCACAGTGAACTTTTGCCTTTAAGTTACATTATATAATGCTATTAAAGTCAAGAGTTGATCAGAAAACCAGGCAGCAATTACTGGCAGAACACGTGGTGACAAATACTACATCCAAAGGCTTTACCTCCTCTTCCTGGTGGCCCAGGGGGTCCTAGGAGTCCTTTGGGACCCTGCAGCGCGTGTCCTGAAGGCCCAGCAGGACCGGGATTGCCTGAAGGACCAGGAGATCCGGGGTAACCAGCCTCTCCTTTGGATCCTGGGAAACCGGGGGTGCCAGAATTGCCGGAAAGACCTGGGTCTCCCTTTGAACCTTAATGAGAGATAAATTGGAGACTGTTATATCGGTGCAGAGCCAATAATCCCAACAAGCAAACTGCTACATAAAGAGGATGGTTGCTCACCTGGCAACCCTGGAAGACCTGAAGCACCGGGTCCACCATAACCAGGAAGCCCTGGAGTAAACATGAATCAAAAGTGAGTCTTATTGAAACTAAACTAAATGGCAAATTTGACTTTACAGTTAAGTATTTTTCTTGAACACGTTGACCAGTGACTTACCTGGGTCTCCTTTGATTCCAGCCGGTCCTGGGATCCCGTCCCGACCTGCCTGGCCCTTGTCTCCTGGAAACCCTGGTCCTCCTGGTCGGCCAGATTCTCCTGGTCTACCGGGAGCTCCAGTGAGACCTGAGCCACCGGGCCCACCGTCGAGACCCTTCGGACCGGGGTTACCTGGAGAACCTGACAGTAGAGCAGAAGGACTTTGTTTTAGCTAGCAGACTCTTACCAACTGGTACTATTATTTCATAGTGTTAATAGAAAACATCGCGCATGTACTTCACCCATGTCGACTGCTGTAGTCAAACCTCAGACTTACCTTGGAATCCTGGGAGTCCGGGGTCACCTTTGTGACCTGGGCCTCCTGGTATACCTGGGAGACCGGATGATCCTGGTGTTCCTTTAAGTCCTGAACTTCCTGGGAACCCTGGCTGACCTGGTTCACCCTACAAGAGACATTAAAAAATATATGAGGTGTGAACCTAAAATTTGCAGTTTTAGGACATTTCAGTAGTTGAGTCCAGTACCTTATGTCCAGATAGTCCAGGTGGTCCGACTCCAGCAGAGCCTGGTTCACCTTTGGCTCCAGGGAAACCAGGTCCTCCTGGCCCTCCCGGGGATCCAGACCTACCTGACTGACCTGGTAGACCCTTCTGCCCTGATGGTCCTGTGGCATCATAAAAGTGTGACATCAGCATTTATGGCAAAGAAATCACGTGTTGGAAGACATTTGGGAACAGCTTTCAGTAGGTCGCCGGGAACCAACTATGAGTTCAAACCCACCTGGGAAACCCATTTCTCCCATGCCGCCTTTTCCTCCTGAACCTCCAGGACCACCTGGGCCTCCTGGACTGCCAAGATCTCCCTTGGGACCTGCAGCACAGTGGAAAGGGCACATTAGGAATCGATTTGCATGAGTTTGTGTGTATAGATGTATGCATGTGAGTGTGTGTGTTGGGAGGTAAACACACACCTGGTGGTCCAGGAAGTCCAGGACGTCCATCGGATCCTGACAGCCCGGGGTCACCGGAGAGACCAGGGATGCCTTTCTGACCTGAAAAACCTGGTCCACCTGTAGAACAAATGCAAAAATATAATGTGTATTTACTAAAACAGTGAGTAGTAATTAAATATATGTTGCCTACTTTTAAAATGTGTGATATTTGGTCTTCAGCGAAGATGTTTTAAGCCGTACCTGGTAGTCCAGGTTCTCCTTTGGTTCCTTTTGTAACCGATGATGGCTGGCTGCTTCCTGGGGGTCCCTGGAGGCCAGGCTCACCTCTGTCTCCTTTGAAACCGGGACCGCCAGGATTGCCGTCTCTGCCTGGGAATCCAAGTTCACCTGGAGAGGAGAGAACGTGAGAATCAGAGAAGTTTAGCGGTGGTCAGCGAGGTCCTTTGTTTCTTTTTCTTTTTAAAAACTTTCAAGTTTCTTTTTTTGTCATATCAAAAACAGAAGTAACAAAAAATGTACTTCTCTGAACATATCATGAATTAATCCTTTAAGATGCTTTTTTCTCATGGATTACAAAGTGGTAACATAACTTGTGTGTGTGATGAATGTCCTTTAGGGCTGTATGTAGTTATGAGTGAACACCTTTGAGTCCGGAAGCGCCGGGCCCTCCTGGGCCTCCTGGTCCTCCAGAAGGTCCTGGGGATCCCATGGAACCCATGTCTCCTTTCAGACCTGCAGCCAGACGTCAGAGCAGAAAATGAAAATACTCAATAACATAGTCCCTCATTCTCTCAGCTACAGCAAGGCGGACAGATAAAGGTAAAGAATGGACAGGACTGTTATGTACACAAGTAGAGAAAGAAATAGCTGTAAATATAAATATTAGATAAATGTATATAAAAAGCACAAATGACCCGACAATAAAATAATAAATCACACGTCTATATACAGGTTACTGATGTTACTAGCATTAGTTCTTACCTGGCAGTCCAGGCCCGCCATCCCGTCCAGGTCCTCCAAGAGATCCTGGCGTTCCGATTGATCCAGGGGAACCTGGGAAACCGGGACTTCCTCTGTCTCCTGGCAGACCTGGGATGTCTAGACCTGGAGGGCCGGGGTCTCCCTTCCCTCCGTTTGATCCGGGAAATCCTGTAACGATGATATCAAGATTTCAGGGCCCGGATAAAAGGAACTGGGGCTCTACTCCCCCTCGATGAAAATCATTCAAAACAAAACGTATCCACACAAAACAACATTCGGTAGCGTGGTAGCCGTGATACACACATATCCAAACTCATTCACCTTGATCACCAACACACCCTAAAAGGGTGAGCGTGTTCTACAATCAAACAGACAAACCCTCAGGCCCTCAGTCTGGTGCTCAGGTGCTCCGTGGGAAATATTTAGTTTGAACCCCTTGAACCAAAACAACATCCAGATGCCTCAACGAGCTGGGTGGTCATGCACAGTCCTGGGTGACTTTCCAACCAAATAAATAATAAATATAAACATTCAAAAAATACAATACAAGATGAAAACAAAACAAATCTCTCTGTTGCTCTTTTGCAAACAAAATCTGTTGAGCCGAATAATATCTGTATTAGATCTTTTTTTTCAATTTTGAGAACAGCTTATGCAGGAAAATACAGCCTTATGTATCTGACCTGGTGGTCCCATTGGGCCAGAGGGTCCAGGTGGTCCTGGCTGCCCCAGTGAGCCGCTGGTGGGGGATCCAGGTGGGCCACGAGCACCGGGTATACCAGGTGTACCGGAATCACCTGGACGGAGACGGATGAGAAAGTAATTGTCAGCTCAGGTGTTCCGTTGGCTCTCATGAGTTTTGGGTGGACAGATGTGAGTATACATAGTAACCGAACTGCAGAATACCTTTAGATCCCGAAGATCCATCAAATCCAGATCGTCCAGGTGAACCGGGGCCGCCAGGGAAGCCAGAGTCTCCTTTTGGTCCGAAGAAACCTTTAGATCCAGGTATTCCTGGTATACCTGGAGGGCCAGGAAGGCCAAAGCCAGGCTCACCCTGTCACACACAAACACACAGAGGGCAGCCGACATTTAAATCTTGGGGACACAACATGAAGGTAAAGATCTTTTTTAAATGAGTGTACTTTTCTGTTGGTCAGGTCTGCTTTTTGCATCTTGGATTTGTAGAACTCAACTTTATAGGTTTAGAGTCCTTGTTTTTATTCAGTTTCTAGCAAAAGATTTCAGGTGTTTTTTTGATATTCTATTTGGTATTTACCTTTTTGATGTGAATTTCCTATTGTTATAAATAAAGCATTTTATCCGTCCATTTGTCTACATACCTTGGATCCAGGAAATCCAGGCTGGCCAGGGAGTCCATCGACTCCCGGTCTACCTGGTCCTGCAGGAGATCCTGGCTGGCCGTTGATACCTGGGAATCCTGGAGGAGAAAAAAAAGAAAGGGGGAGGGGGAGGGGGAGGAAGGGTGGAGGTAAAAAGAGAAATTATGAGGACAAAAAAGCACGAGGAGGAGGCATAAGACGTACTGAGGAGAGGATGTGAAGGTCAGGAGAAGTGGAGGAAAGAGGAAGAAGTAGGAGTGTTCATTGGTGTCTTTACCTTTGCCTCCTGGGGGTCCTGGGAGTCCGATGCCGGGGAATCCAGGATCCCCCTTCGTTCCTGGTAAACCAGGGAAACCATTCTGTCCGGGCTGACCCGGGCTACCTGCCAATCAGAGAACAGAAACATGTGTCACCTCGGTTACCCGGAGTGAACGATGTACGAAGACACAACGCATTAAAATAATAACTGCGTACCTGGTGAGCCGGGCAGTCCCGGTGAGCCGTCCAGTCCTCGGGATCCTGGTAAGCCTTTCTCAGCCACCGCCAGGCCCGGTTCTCCTTTCCCACCTGCATGGCAAAAAGTCAGTGAGAATGAGAATCTCCCGTGAAGGGAAAATCCAAGACTACTGGATTATCGGGGTGCATCGGACCACAGAACTCACAGTTCGGAGTCACGGATCAGATCAGCACAAAATAAAAAAAGGAAGCAAATCACGCTTTTTTTTGCTGCCGATACCAATTGCCGTTCATTGGCGATCCATAGGAACCATAAGAAATTCTAGATGTTATCCTTTTACTTTGTTATAGTCATCTATTGTGGTGATGAGCATACAAACACAAAATTCAAATGAAAAAGAAATAAAAGATGGAGGAGAAATACTCAGATATGGGCACCAGGGTGTTGCATTGGATGTGAACCCAGATGTTTTTTATTCGGATCATTGCTAAATAATTGTGAAATTGTCTTCTTACCGGGTCCACCGGGACCTCCGGGTCTTCCTGAGACGCCCTGGATGCCTTTCTCTCCTGAGGATCCCTGAGGTCCAAAACCAGGGCCTCCTGGAGGACCCCTGTCTCCCGGTATACCGGAGGAGCCTGGCTCACCAGGGGTTCCTCGTTCTCCTTTCACCAGCAGAGAGCCCTGTCGGACACATATGAATTATGAAACGGATCGCGGATGGACCCATCAATCTGAATGATGCAGTGAAAGCCACCTACTGGTGTTCCTTTGGCTCCGGGACCTCCCGGCTGACCATCGCGACCGGGTCGACCGTCCAGACCGGGAAGACCGGGTGATCCGGGGAAACCAGAGTCGCCCTTATCTCCCCTCACGCCGCTGACTGTGACGGCATCGCCTGGGTCTCCCTTCCCTCCAGGGAATCCTGGAGAACCTTGAGGACCGGAGGAACCCTGGAAAGTAAAAAGAAAGAGAGCAAAGAAGAAAATGTTTTTGTTTATTTGTCATAAGAGTTTCATCAAACTCTGACTCGTGGCCAGGCACGTAAGACAACTGACGTCATGAAAGTAATATAAGCTTTATATTATACCAGTCACTAATGTGAGACAGTAACAATTCGATGTCACAAATATCAGTTCTAAGATGATATTTGCCGCTATAGGAAAAGTAAAAAGTACTAACAGGGGGTCCAACGGTACCAGGTGTTCCTGGATATCCTCGGTCTCCTTTGATACCACTGGAGCCAGGAGTTCCTGATGGCGGACAGGGAAGAAGAAACTTGGTACTACCTTCCAAAGAATTCTGCATGAAGCTCTGTCAGATGGGAATGTGTCGTGGGGTCTTACCAGGGAATCCGGGCTGTCCTGCAGGTCCTGATGGTCCAGGGATGCCGGTGGTATCGCCGAAGCAGTTCACACAGGTGTTGCCCTTTTCACCTGAAAGAACAAGAGACACGAAGGGTGAAGATTGAATCCACTTCTTTATCTTTTCTTTCATTATCTTATGACATTTTAAGTATAAGACCTGACAAAAATCGTATTAACTTAAGTTATGTTTACTTTTCTGTTTCATTTCTTGCACAGATTTTTTTTTGCGGATGAATACCAGCATCTCTATATTGGCTGACCTTTCTGGCCAGACCCTCCTGAGAAGCCTCTCTCTCCCTGCACGCCGGGACGCCCGGGCTCTCCAGCGACGCAGCTTTGTCTTGCCGTGGAAAAGCCTGGAGGTCCGGGGAGCCCCGGTTGGCCCGGGGAACCAGGAGAGCCCGAACGTCCCGGCTGACCTGGCAAAGACAGCCCTTGGGGGCCGAGATCTCCCTTCTGCCCTCTCTCTCCTGGGAAGCCTGGAGTTCCGGACTGACCGCCACCACCGGTAGCTGGAAGTCCTGGTGCACCTGGTGGTCCTGATAAACCTGAAGAGGACGGGACCGAGACCAAATGAAACAAGTTATTTATTTAGAGCTACAACCCAAATTGACTTTCATTATTCATTTATTTGCCGGTTATTTTATACTGGTATTAACACAATTGAGTTATCTCATTTAACTCAATTAAACCTCAGTGGGCAGAGCCACAAAATCACTAATCATTACCATTAGCTAGCTCGTTAGCATATCATTAGATAGCTCCTTTGCATATCATTAACTTCACAAATAGCAACACTAGTTTACAGCTATCTGGTTAAGCCAACTAGCATTTTACTCTTCCAAAAAAACAAATGCCATGGTCACCAATTAATGAAGAAGTTATTTTTAAACATTTTATTTCATATAATTGGACAACGGTTTCTCGTTTGACATCCTGTTTGGAGTTAGTCGCTTCTTCTTGCGTCTGCTCTTTAGCATTTTGAGCGTGTTTTACCTGACGGTCCTCTGTCTCCTTTGATTCCAGGTGATCCGGGGTAGCCGCCGTCACCCTTAGGGCCGATCAGACCTCCCGCCGACGAACCATGCACCTGGTGGGACGATGAGACATAAAACACATTCAGAAGAAACGCAACACACTCACTCACAGTCATTTCATTTTTCGACCAAGAAATCATGCATTTATTTTATCAAGATTTTTTTTTTTTTTTAGATGAAGTTGGAATAAAGAGTATTACAATGCAATATTAATATTTTAATATGTATGAAAACAATCTAATTAAATCAAGGTAAGAAAGAGGGACATGTCACCACCAGGTCAGTTTTCCACTTTTCTTTGGGCTCAATTTCCAGTTACACGGTTTGGTTCATTATTGGACACAATACACCTGATGCTGGTATTGTTTTTTATTTTATTTTACCAAGAACATTTTTTTTAAATAGATAATATAACACACAAGCTGGATAGAGAGATATGTCCCCATCTAGTGGTCAGAAAGATGTAGTGCACCAAGAAGCCATTTGTACAATTAGAAAAGGTATTTTCTCTGTATTTATTTATTTTATATATATTTTATGGAGCTACCTCTACAGCCACAGTCTTCTATTTCAACTGCCTTGCTCAAAAGTACGTGTAAAGCACCCTTCGTACAGTTTCCCAAGTCATGGAACACCTCAAAGGCAACTTTGCAAACTATCGGCTAATGACGACCTGCTGATAGTGCCAGAAAAAAAATGAAGCTACGAGTAGATCTTGAGTTCAGATTGATTTGTTAAATGAGAAAAATGTAGAATACACACCACCCCTGGTGGTCCTGGGTATCCACGATCACCTTTTAGTCCCTAAAAAACAAAAAGAGACGGACAGGGGGGAAGTTATCAAAACAATCCATGACATCACCTTACGAATATAGTTTAGAAAGTAAGTAGAAAACTCACTCTCTCTCCATCCCTGCCTGCTGGACCTGGCAGGCCTGACTCTCCTTTGGATCCCTGATAGTGACAAAAGGAAAAAAGAAAGTTTGACATGCGAATAAGAGACAAGAAAGAAAAAAAGAAGTGTATAGAATTGTGTAGTTTTTGAGGCAGCACTCACGGGGTAGCCTGAAGAACCGGGGTCTCCATCTTTGCCTGGTTTGCCCTGCAGATAGAAGAACAATGGTGATCAGGGTTTAAGGTCTCGGCAAACGGTTCCGTGACCTTTAACAAAAGTATTCATATGTGTGTGAAGTCCTGTGTCTCTATCATCAAGTACTTTGAAAGCACACTGAGGCCTTGAGAATTAAGTGTAGCTGTGGTTAAGGGTTAAGGTTTAGACCTGTAGCAGTCACAGGGGAATATTATGTATAGAAGTACATTTGTATATCTGTTCATGTGTGATCTCTACTTACTCGTTTTCCTGCTTCACCTAGTTCTCCCTTGTCTCCTTTCTGGCCACCTGAGGGACCCTAAAAAAACCAAACAGCATCAAGTTTTCACTTATTGCCTAAAGGGATGGACAACATTATGATGCTTGTAGGTGGAAATAGATACTTACAGGGGGGCCTGGATAGCCTGGATCACCTGAGGGACCAGGAAAACCTGGGTCACCCTGCAGAGGAAGAGTTCAAAGTTTCAACCAAACTGTTTGATTCATTGAAAAAAAAAGCCCTTAAATGATGGTTTACTGGTTGTTAATGCACCAGATCTAGAAAACAGCAACATAACGGACAGCTCCTGTTGCTGTTCCATTTAACGCCTTCATGCATTATCCAATACTCACAACAGTGAAGATATGAGCACAACAAAGTGAAACTAAATCTATTATCCGTCACCTTCTAGTGGCTGGAGTGAAAGTTGCAGCATCCAGCAGTTTATACAGAACTAAGAAAACCTATGAAAAGATGTATGCATTTGTATAAATATCTCTTTATTTATTGTTTTGTCACCTTGCAGCTATTTAACTTTTCTTTGTTGTCAGATCCAGACGAGCTCGGCTGCAGCTTAACAACTGAGCCACAGCTTCACGTGCTTTAGTGTATGTATTGCATGCACTCGCAGTGCTGATCCGTGTTACCTTGTCTCCTCTCTGAATCTCTGTCTCAGGTGGTCTCTTCTGTTCTCCAACTTGCCCTGGAGGACCAGGAGGTCCTGCCAGACCTTCTTCACCCTGTGGTCACACAAACACACCAGATGAGATTAAAGGGTTTACGTTCTAAGCTTCCTGCTAACTTTGACTCTGGTAACACAAGTGGATACCTTCTCTCCTTTGGGCCCTTGGAAGTTCAATCCCATGTTTCCCTGTTGGAGAAAGCAGGAAAACAACAAGCTCTCAGTATCAGAACATCAACAGGATGAGAAAATGACAAAACGGATTCATTTAGAGCAAATGCATGGGCCTCTAATGCATTACATCTCCAGCGGTCCACACACACCTGTGTCTACTTATTACTTGATTGTGAGGCGTGACCCATCACCAATACGTTAACTTCCCCTGCTGTAGAATCAGTTTTGAACTCACCTTTGGTCCGGGATTACCTGGAGGACCTGGACGACCCTGGAAAACAAGGCCAGAAAACAACGCTGTTGGACTACTGTTTACTTCCACAGACTTTAAATGTTCAACTGGTCATTACACTGACTGTGAAGTACAAAGATCGAGAGGTTGATGTGGTGTTTTTGCAGCAGCCGTCATTACCTCGTAGCCTCTGGGTCCTGGAGGACCGAGTGGACCCTGCAAACCGCTGGGTCCGTTAGTTCCCTGTGACATGAACACACACAGAAAAACTGTTGTTTAGACAATACTTTAAAAGTTGAAAAGTTACTATCCTGTGGAAATAAATTGCTTTACAACGTATGTTATTATGTGTTTGAATATTTACGGTCATTAGATTTTACATGTATAAGAGATATTGAGCACTTCTTTTATTATCTGATCATTTATTGCAAAATTAGTCTTTATTTGAAGGCTCAAGATACTAAAATACATACTATTTATTTTGTATTTCAGCATATAAATCATCAAATTTAATGAATAAGTGTCTCACAGGAACTAAAACTCAAAAACTCACAGGAATTCCTGGTAATCCGGGCAATCCCACGGCTCCTTTCTCTCCAAAGCGATTGGTGGAGATCACGTCACCTGGGTCGCCCTGTAGGGGAGGAACACACAACCACAGGAGACTGTTAGACATGAATTATTATCAAATTAAACAGCACCATCTTGTGGCAAACACACAAAACAACAGCTGGACTTCAAGTCATATAAACATTTAACCAAATCCCAAACCTGGAGGAGCTCTGACTCTGTGTGGCAGTAACAATGATTATTAAGGGGATAGTTACCTTTTGTCCTGGCAGACCAGGTGGACCCTAGAAAGGAGAGAAAGGAGAAAACGTTAAAGAAGAGAATGAATCGTTTAATAGTCGGATAACAAACAAACTTTCTCTTCAACGCTGCAAACTCACCGATCGCCCTTGCTGTCCGGGAATTCCTGAATTTCCTGGGAAACCTATGTCACCCTTGAGAGAGGAGGAACACATTTAACACACAGCCCTTAGATTATACAGTATATCATATATATATATATATATATAAAAGGGTGCGTTCATGGCATTACAGAGGCTTTTCCAGTATGAGAATAACACAAATCTGGGTAACATCACTCATAATGTAAATATTGAAATCTGGCACAAATTTTCCCCTCATTTTTTCATTTTTTTCCTGAAAGACTTTTAATCAGATACCTTTGACCCATTGCAACCTGCCACTCCTCTCGGGCCTGAAGGTCCGTCCTGCCCGGGCAGACCCTGAGGAAACAGGAAGTAGACAGGAAGTTAGATAACATGTGCTACCTGGTTGTGTACTAGTGTACAAGGAAGATTTCAGTAGGATTTTAGAAAGGGGTGTAAGTAACCCGTTACAAAAAAGTCATTTATTTGTGTGTGCATGTTCTTTATTGGTGTAATTAAAAAAAAATCAGTTAATCGACTTTTACTTTGGTAGTTTTTAAGTCATGATAAACCGTGTGCGAATGGAACAAAATAATATATAAAACATAGATGGACATAATAAAGAATTATGCATTAAGTTCTCATTATTGTACCTCGGAATAGGTAAAGAAAGGTTGCATCTACCTTAAATAATTACGAGTTTAAGGGTCCACCCGGTTGGGCACGCAAAGTGACCCAAATCAAACACACCCAACAGGTGCATGCTATGGCTAACATGCTAACATGCTAATGGTGGATCCTCCAAAGGTGGACTGAGGAGGACTGAGGAGGACTCCCAGCATCCCCTTCAGACCGGTCAGGACAGCGTCTATGCAGCATGGTGTGAACGTGCACTAGAGGTTGTGTAAAAACTGTGCAGCTCTTACTTTTGATGCAAATATGTGCGTCTGCTAGTGGCTGCAGCTTCTGTGTAGTTCATGTAGTTCATGCAGCTCTGTGTGGTCTGCATAGTTGATGCTCTATTCTGCTTCATAATAGCCTAACGTTGCTTGTTATACCATTAGCGGTTAGCATAAGCGATTCACAGGCTAATTGGAAGGGTCAAATCAATAAACTCCGGGTAAATGTTATAGTATCGTAGACCAAGCCCAGTAATTCATCTTTTTAAAATGTTAAGTCATTCATGTGACCTATTAACTGTGTTTTGTGTTATGTCTATCATCATCTTTTAATAATCCAACGGTTACTCATAGTATAGTTGAACTGACCTTCGTTTTACTTTTTACACAAGTAATTTAACTTACTAGTAAAATGCTATTAACTTAACAAAACTTAAACTTCTAAATAATATTAGTTCCACCTTCTGAGTTTTAGATGATTTGGGAAAACTTACAGGAAGTCCTGGTGTTCCTGGGAATCCTGGCAATCCAGAAGGTCCCTGTTAGAAAGAAAATAAAATGTTAAATATAAAAGCTGCAGAAGAGAAAGAGCTCCTAGGTTCTTCATGAGCTCAGTGACTCTGATAATGAGGTGAAATGTGGACATCTGCTGGTCAGAAGAGCTTATTACAACTTTATTCTCATCGTGAATCAACCAAACTGAAATCAAACTTCCTTTTTTAAACGTTGTCTCTTAAGTGAAGTGTAAACTGTTGCTGCAAGAGAAGAGACAGCAACAATAAATAATAATAATGTACTTACTCTGATTCCTTTTGGACCAAATAGTCCTGAAACTCCATCACTACCCTGAGAGGAAAAACAGACACCACACAGGATTAGATGAATAATGTCTTCACTGATTTGTGAGGATATAAAACTCTTCTGCACTGAAGGTTTGCACCAAAACACTTCCATCAGATTCTCAGTTTTGTTTACTTAGTTCACATTATGCTAGAAATGCCAGACAGGAAGCGAGGTTTCTCTTCTCAACCTTCCGACTCTTCCCTCACGTGTTCCAATTAAAAACCTTGTTAAACTTCATTAAACCCACCTTCTCTCCTCTGCCCCCGATCGGCCCCTCAGGTCCGGGGAACCCTGGGACTCCTGGCTGTCCGGTGAGACCTGGGAAACCCCGCTCACCCTGCAGACAGCGACACAGATAACAGTTAACAAACATTATCTCCCAAACAAAAAAAGAGTATACATGTTTTATGTTGTGCGTCTTTTTGCCTACCTTGGTTCCTTTTACTCCGCTGCAGTCACATTTAGATCCCACGCAGCCATGGCAGGCCTGTTGAACGGCAAGAAGAATAGAGATAGATATTTATTCAACTTAAAGAAATAAATAAAAGGCAACAAAGACACAGACAATACCATAGACAAATAATCATAACATGTCCTGCAGCGTCCTGAGAACACTGACATGATCTTTGTTTGCATGTTTTCCCTTGTTGGTGAATTCTCTTTATATAATATATAATAATATTATGGACATCTATAAGTGAAAGTGGGTATTTTCATGCTGGAATCCACTAGAGTGCGCTCCATCGTTACGCTCCATCGTTACGCTCCATCGTTACGCTCCATCGTTACGCTCCATCATGCTCCAGTATTTCTTCCCACAGAGGAGGAGAAAGGTTTGTTTAATGATGAGATGCAAGGTCAGCGAAACGACACCTCAAATAAATAGACTTTATCTAGAATAAAACAAATTTATCTCCCCAAGAAATCCTTCAGTTTTCTCAGCAGGAAATGCTTTTTTTTTGTTTTCCAGAGTGAGAAAGTTGTGGAGAAGAGGGTGAAAGGAAAGAGAAAAGGGAGGGATGGGAGGGATGGGAGGGATGGGAGCGGGAGTGCCAAGCTGTTGATGAACTTTTCCCATGCCTGTTGACACAGCGAATGCCAGGCGGGCATCGATTGCACGCATGCCAGGCAGTCGGGTTGTGAGAAAGACGGACGGGTTAGTCAAGTCAGCATTCTTCTGTGTCCGTGTTTTCATGGTGGTTCTGACCCACGGGAGGGTTTAGTAGTTGTCCTCCTCAGCACATTTTGCAGAGTTTCTTCTTTTAACATAATATCTACAGTCCTTGAGGTTTCCGCCTTCAAACATCTTATTTTTAGAGACCCAGATATACTGACTATGCAGTGACATAAAACAGCAGATCCTCTCAGTTGAGAAGCTGAAACCTGCAAATGTTTGTGTCTGTTGATCAAATGAAGTGTGACCTAATGGGTGAGACTGAACACGGTGACATCGGAGGCTCATATCGGCCGTCTCAGCTCAGTGATTCCCACAGTGAGATCACTGGAGGGAGGCTATTTGTTTTGTGACAACATCCTGACTCCCAAAACAGCGTTACCTCATAGGCAGCCAGTTTAAAACAACATCTCATGTGAAGTCGAGCCAGCTGCCGAACAACCGGCTCGGCCTCTTGTTATGATCTTCACGAGTCTCCACAGACATGTTGTAAGTTGACGGTTATTTTTGAATCGTATGAGACAAAGAAAAGCTTTTTTCTATCGTGCAGATCTGTGTGTATGTAGTGGCGTCTTCCTGCAACACTCGGAGGCTAAAGCAAGGCACTGTTCACAGCCTGGGGTTGAGGGTTTGATTCCCACCGCGGCCTTCTATGCCATGAAGGAGTTGTTTTGTGGGGGGGAGATTAAAAGATGCACAGAATGTTGCATGTTGGTGGTAAACACAAAATATGAACTGTTATCTGGACTGGAGGGTAGAGAGGTTACCAACACACACACACACACACACACACACACACGCATACTTGCCTGAATACATTTGCAAATGGGTAGCCGGCCGTGTGCGTGCGTGTGTGTGTCGGTGTTTTTACAAGCCCTGAATCTCCAGATTAGTCTCTGGTCTGCTACAGCTCAATGCAGTCTGCTCTCCCACGCCCAGGCCTGCAGCTCGCACTCTCTTCACCTCCATCCCTCTCTCTCTCTCTCTCTATCTCTTCATCCATCGTCCATCGTATTTTTTACAATAGCTGAAGAAAGTTTTTTGTGGAATTAGCACGCTAGCTAACTAGCCAGCCTAAATGATCTTGTCACAGCGTAGGAGAGAACATTGCTATCGCCGGATAAGTGACGACTTTGCTCAGATCATTTTCTGTAACCAGTGTAGCATGAAAGCATGGCCAAATTAAAGCTAGCTAAGAAGCCAGCCATCCGCTAGTTAGCTTGCTAATTCCACTGTGCTTTCATGCTACAGTGGTTACAGCGAGGGTAGTTTGTGGCATGTTTGCTTGATCTCACAGTGCGTTTTGTTTCGTTCCCATACGGCTGAGGTGTTGCTCTGTGTGCCGTTTGATTTACTGCGAATCAGTTTCCCTTTGGGCTGAAATGAACTGATAAAGCTGCCTAAATACAGTGTTAAAAGCACCTCTCTCGCTCCCTCTCTCTACCCTCTCATTTACCCCCCAGGCACTGACGGGGCATGTAATCCACTTAGAGAGGTCAGTGAGCTGCAGATATGCGCTCCACTCCCTCTGCCTCTCTCGGCCTTTTAGCTCTCTCTATCGTTTCCCGACACTCTCTCCTTACCGCTGTCCCACTTTCTTTCTTTTATCGCATCACGCCAACCCCAGCGATCGGGCCCTGAGGGGAGGTAAACTCCGGTTTTGGCTCCGTGTAGGACAGGTAGTAACAGTCGGAGTCGTGCCCACACAGGTGAAGCTCTCGCTCAGAGGGGTGGAGGCTCACTGTGCACAATCTGAGGTCAAGGTGAGGCGGTTCATGAGCAAAGAGTAGCCCGACTTCATGTCCACATGTTGATTTTATGGCCTTTAAGAAGTACGCAGAGCCTTTACTTCAGTACAGTAGAACCAATGGAGGATCTTTGTACATAAAACAAACGTGCATTAAAAAGCGAGTAGGAGATATACAGTAGGTGTGTTCAGAGCGATGGAGGGGTGAGCCAGGTGAGGGAGGGGGGGGGGAGGATGGGGGGAGGAGGGGGGGAGCGGAAGGCATGTACCCGGGGATTAGACCGGCGAGACTGGAATTCCCCCACTCATCAAAGACTGATGATTAGACACCTACACTGCCCTGCCCTGAACAACACACACACACACACACACACACACACACACACACACACACACACACACACACACACACACACACACACACACACACACACACACACACATATGCATTCATGCAGCATACACACTGTAAATAGACAAATACTCTCATAAACAGTACACACAGCTGCAAAGACACGAAGTGTATTTCCATCATCAATACACACAAACTTACTGAACCCTCGTTAATTCAACCACATCTATTAACTTCTGCTTTTCAACACTAGAGCCCACATGTTTACACACACACACACACACACACACACACACACACACACACACACACACACACACACACATTGCATAATGCATAAGTCTTATATCAAAAGAATATATAATCCAGTTTATACACTTCTGATCCATTCATTTAAAATCCATCAGAATGTCATTTGATCCGTCCTGAGTTTCCCGCTCTAGATATGAAAGTTGGTCGGCCATAAAAACGCTGCCGTGCACTTTTTCCTACTTTGTGCTGCAACTGCTGCTCAACACTTTGTTCTTCTAACTTTTCACTTTGTCTCTTCTAAAACTAGAGGATTGCGTTGGTGCACTGGTATCGTCTCATGGCTCAGCACCTGTGTGTGTGTGTGTGTGTGTGTGTGTGTGTGTGTGTGTGTGTGTGTGTTCTGGAGACTGGCCCTCCGGGCTCCGAGCCGCCGCCCCTCAAACCGTTGATCCCTTTTCATCGCTGCTGGACTTTGACTACTTCAAGGTGCAGACGCCACGAGGGCGACGACCAAACCAAATATTTTCACTTTGAAAAAATTAAAAAGAAATTCAAGCGTGTGTGTTTTGACTAACAGGCTCTTTAGAAGAGGAAGACCCCCGACTGTCACACACACACACACACACGCCGTCGTGCCACAGTGCCGGTCCAGGAATTCCATTGATATTCCCGGGAATTCTCTTTCTTCTGAGCGCAGTTTTCTCCCCCCTCTACTCTTCTCATATGGTGTAATGAATGTTGACCCCCCCCGCTGACCTCCCACTGAGAGATACCTGCAGGGAGAGCACTTAAGCATCTTGAGGCTACAGCCACACGAGTGCATTATGGTTTTAAAACACATAACCTTTGCTGGGTTCACACCTCGTTTACTCCGTCTTAGAACCTTAAACTGAGACGTTTGAATACGCTTCCTGCTTCTCGTGTAATCCACAAACACACTAGACTTTCCAGAACACACACTATAAACTATACTACAAATCTCTGGCTGAGCCGTCGGTTGTCGGGGTTGCATTGTGGGTAATGTAGGCACCAGGTTTGGACAAGAAAGAAGGATGCATAGAATAAAAAAGTCCATAGTTGATTTATTTCATCCTTTTCTTTTAAACCGTCCACTGTGACGGTGCTGTGGGAGTGAGATGCAGATGTGTGATGCTTATACGAAAGCACATCATTGAACAGTTTAACTTGAAGCTCGTATTTGTTCTAAAACATTCCCCCGATCGGTGCAGTTTGCAGATCCTGAAAGCATGCGTGCAAACGTTGCTGATCTATTGTGGATCTTGTCAACGGGGAGGGTTGAATTCCTCCCTCTGGGAGACATGACAACCCTGCCTGGCCTGGCTCGGCCCGACCCGGCACAGCCTGACACAGGTTCAGACATGCCCCTGTACCATCCCATCTGCAACGCTCCACATACATCACCACTTGGCACGGCGCTTCGTAGCCAACGGCAGCACAAAAATTAGAGAGGGGAGCGGCGGCTCGCCCCGGCTGAATACCTGGAGAGACTGAGGGGAGGGAGGGAGGGAGGGAGGGAGGGAGGGAGGGAGGGAGGAGGGAAGGTAAACGAGGGAAGATCACTCCTGTGGGATTTAGGGATGCATTCAGGTCCACGGTCAGAAAACTGCTCAAACACAGACCAATCTGTGTGCTCTCAATTGTTGTTCCAGTTAATAGAACAGCCCAAAACACAGGTGTGACTAGTCTGTTTGGTACAATCGTGCAACTTTTTGGGGGGTTTCAGTCCAGCGGTCATGACACGAGGACCTGTAATCCTTGTCCCGATCTACAACCACCTCCTGCTCTCTGCTCTCCAGGGATCGCAAAAGCATCAATCCAAACAAATCACAGGAAAACTAGAGAGTAAACGAACCCCGTTTACGTTTTAGACACTTCGCAGTGAGAGTCCACATCTGTGTAAACCTTTGAGCAAACCTGCATGCTTGGAGGTGCAACGCTGTTTGGATGAGCCTGACATATTTACCCAGAAGCCTCTGCTGTAGACAAAACAAGATAGGATGTCCTGATGCTTTATCTGTGAGATAGTGGGACGGTTTACACCTGAACCTCACGCCCATGAAGGATTGTTGAACATCATTACATGTGCGTCACTCTTTTATATTAGTGGTATTTTGACTCTGGCAGGCTTGTTGTAGTTTAAATATCATTATATGCTTTACATACATTAAGATTCTCCTTTATTAGAACGAAGGAGACTAGTTCAAACCCCGACAAACGACTTCAAGTGAGCAGTACACGTACTTTCGTCCACATACAGCATTTTGTGCAAATAAACTCTCATTGCTTTTCTTTTTACTTTTTGTTCGTACCACAGCCGCCCTTACAAAGTACGCAGTGTTGCATGCAGTATGCATTCAGTTGGGACGTACTACTTCCTCTTGACATTGCACCTCTGACCCTCTGAGAGCATTGTGGGTCAGAATAGCCAGGAAAGCATGCTGCAAAATGGGACCGGATGCAATTGAACATCCTGGTATTTTTTGGCATACTACATCTGACAGACTATGTATTGGGACCCACTAAATCCTTTTCCTGGCATACTAAATAGTATAGCAGTGGTATTGGAACACACACAGTGTGCTTCTACCTGGACACCTGCAGTTCCACGTCTTCACCACATGAGGGCGGTGACGACAGCTGGAAGCATGCAGGTAAAAAGATGAAAAGCATGAATCAAAAGTCCAGAAAAACAATATCTTTTACTAGATGCCCTCTTCATGTCGGCCTCGTTCTAAGTTACATTAACCTTTTTAGTGTCTGACTGTGTTTTGTGGCCGTAGTTTGGTTCGGATCCTCACAGCTGCAACATGCTCTCTCTCCCTCTCTCCCTCTCTCTCTCTCTCTCTCTCTCTCTCTCTCTCTCTCTCTCTCTCTCTCCGTCAGTGTGAGATGTGATCTTCAGAAGAGGCAGGTCACAGCAGGTCCCTGCCCTGCCCACATTTCTCTTAAATGTTCTCACTTTAAAACCAGACACAGCAGCTGAAATGTTAAGTGTTACCGGGGGGGAAGTTCAACTGTGAGGCTTTCTATTGTTTCTGCACCAAGTAAAAAGTAAGAAAAGTGAAGTGTTGAGGGAGGGAAATGGATGACTTAAACCTGGAACTGCTAAGAAAAGCACTTGTTGGGAAAGACGAGCTTCTCAGGATCTTATCATTACTGTCTGATGACTCTCACCTACACTCCTTCAGTTTATCTTTCTTTCTCTTCTTCTCTTGTCTCACATTTTTCCACCGCCGCTCCATCTATCCCTCCACCCCTCTCCTCCTCCTCCTCCTCCTCCTCCTCTTCTTCTCTCCTACTGTGCTGTGACAGATGTTTCGATATTTCCCGTTGTTCTGACCGGCGGGGGGGGTCGGTTTGTCTAGGAATGCCATGCACTCAGTGTTGACACGCACAAACAAACATGTGCACACACACAAATACTTATCTACAAGCAAAACGAAATCAAGGTACGTCTTGTCTTTATATTTTGAATTACACTATATTGACAATAAAGATGGAAAAACAAATGTGAAGAAAACTCAAGTAATCAAATGCAGCGTTCCAAAAAAGTGAGAGGTTTTCTTTTCTTACACCAACAGACTTTCCACACTTCGTACGAATGTAAACCAATAAAGGAAATTCTACAAGAAAACTAGAAAGAGAAACCTGCCTTTTATGGCCGCTCAACCACGTACAAAGAGGTGACAAGTTCAAGGAAAAACCTGAATAAATGAGCCGAGAAACATGTCGAACCAAGTGAAAGAATCCTTCCATAAGTTCAGATAATGTCACCCATCTGTGCATCTATCAATAAGCAGAAAGAAAACAGGCCACAAAGTCATTAAAGAATGAGAAAATACACAAAGAATTACTTCAAAAACTTCCCTAAAAAGTAATTACAGACTAGAAATAGAAGAGAAGAAGAAAAAAATAACAAATAGTAAACTTGTAATGAACAAACAAGCGGTGGATCAGGTCCTCCGTGTCACTAAACAACATGCACTGAACATTATCCTCCGGCTGCATGCTAGCGGCTTAGCCGCATACCAGCCGGCACGCTGACCTGCAGGATTAACTCCGACCTGCTCCACCTGAGGGACGCACAGCGGCATGCAGCTCAGTGTTTGTGTCTACTGTACGTACAGGACAAGCTCTTAGGATCTGATCTGATGGAGAGGGAGGAAAGAAAGAGGGGGACGTGGAAGACCAAGACAGAAAATGGACGAATCGACTAAAGAAACCTTCAGTCTCACCAACCAAAGTAATCCACGTAATCATTAACCAGGAAGTATAAAGACGGCACAAAGTAACAGAAGGCGGGTGGAAGGGTCGAACAAACAAAACACGAGGAATAAGGTTTCATAAGATACGGTTTGGTTATAGGAAACGTGTTGTTAATGCATCCCACCGTCCCTCCTAAAAGGGGATTCAGTGCTGCAACAACAACATCACACTACTTCCAGCATGTTGCTCCGCAGAGACCCGAGTCGTAACTCTCGCGGCCAGAAGAGGTTCATGTCGGGGAGATGTCAACATGCCTCCATCGTGTTAGGCAAAGAACAGCCAGGGGGATCCAATATGGGTCTATAGCTTCTCCTTTACTTTGAAATAACTCTGTCTGGACAAGTATATCAAAGGTAATGTGATAGCGCTGTACTCTGAAACAGTAGCCACACACACACACACACACACACACATGCAGAATAACACACTACATACCACTTTTTCCCATGTGGCTTTCGGGGAAACCCTGTTTCCTACTCAGAAGTGTGATTAGACAAACAGGTGCCCGAAATGGAAGAGAGAGCATTAAAAGTAGAGCGAGAGAGAGAAACAACAGAGAAGAGAGAAGCAGATGCCCGCCCACACTACGGTCAAATCAGCTGCAGTCAAAACAGCTTTCTGCCTCTCTGAAGCAGCTCTGATGACTTCATTCATTCGTTCATAGACTGCTGCAGACTACAGGCTACGCTGTGTGTGTGTGTGTGTGTTATCGCTCCTCGCCATCAGTCCCTCATGTGAGATGAACAGATCTGGAGGGTTGGTGGAAAGGTGGAGGACGAGAGATGAAGTGCAGATGAACCGATTGGTGGACTTGGCTGTCAATCATCACATCAGCGCTCCTGTTACTAAGTTACGCCTGCTTGTAGCCCCGACTTGTGTTGTATTGTTACTGCGACCAAAGCAGCACAAGGTTTAACTCTCTACTGCTATAAGTTAATGTCTCTTTTATGTGTTTATTCTAATACCTTTGTGAATAACTCACATTCGCATAATCACATGAAGTTAGAAATATTTGCGGCACGGTGTAACTTTGAATAAAAGCATTTTTTTGACTTAATATTTCTCTGTAAACCTAAACTTTTCATACAGATAATCCACCAACGCTCTTGAAGTGGTGTCCTGGACACTGTGGAGGCTGCAGGTGGGACACGTTGGAGACGCTAATGTGCAAAGTTGCCTCGTGGCGGCTGAAGGAATATGTTATTTAGGAAGGAAACGAGAAACCGAAAGAGCAAGAAAAGCCTGGAAACAAGGTGACTTTGTGTTTGACACTCGGCGTCCAATTTCAAAAGATGCAGAGAGAGAAAGACGAGAGTGACCAGAGACATGGGGGGGGCTCTGCAGGTCGCAATAAAAAGGCGTTGAGTGATGTGAAGGCGAGGCCAGTCAGCATGTTGGTTAATACGTACAACACGGGTTTAAGCAGGTGAGAGGGGAAGGAGAGAGGACACAAGGAGACATCTGTAGATCAAGGTCACCCGCTGATCTCAGACAGAACTCCTCCTCCTCCTCCTTCTTCTTCTTCTTCTTCTTCTTCTTCTCTCCAGAAAGAAAGAACGCAGAACAATAAACGCTCTAGAGGACAAATATGTGATGCATTTCAATTTGCTCTCTTTGATCCTTTTTGTTTTTCTTTCTGCTCCTCCGGTCGAGCTTCATTGTTTTTCTTTGCTTCCCACCTGAAGCGATATGTTTTTCACTTGGTCCCTTAAGCAGCGCTCTGTTCTTCCTTTGGGCTGTAAACATTCCCTTTTTATCAAGAGAGAGAGAGAGAAGGGAGGGAGCGAGGGAGGGAGGGAGGGAGGACGGCATGTCTTGTGACTGCTCAGTGTAGGTGGACTTGGCCCACTGGATCACACACACACACACACACACACACACACACACACACGGCAAGAGAATTTCATTTTTTTATTAAAAAACGAAAAAAAGCAATCACAACTTGACTACGAGCTGAAAGTGCTTCTTGAACGCCCACACCTGCGTCGATCGTACAGAACTCTTCCACTTGTACAGCTGCCGCCTCCGTAGTACTTTCCGGTTTCGGATTTTCTGACAAATATGACATGAGTAAACAGAGTCTGATGTTTAATGCCCAAGGTCCAGATGTCTGGCTTTCCCACCAGCACTTGAACACAACATAGCAGTCGGCTAAAACAAAAACACTAAAACATTGGATCATCACCAAAAACTGATCCCAGAATCAAATCTTACAAACAGACACAACTTTCCTATCCGAGAAGCAGATTCAATCCCACGCAGACGTCTGCTGCTGGTCTTAAAGACATTATGTGCAGTAAGTAGGAAACATGGGATGTATGTATATATATATATACAATATATTCACGGGATTCTTCTTAATCCTAATCTGTAGAAAAAGAGCTTTAATGTGGATATTCTCACGGCCCTTTAAAGAAGTGACCGCTGCTTCACCCTCCACATCAGAAGATCACAGATTCCTGACTTTCATAACGCAGAAGAGCTTTTAACAAACGTTAAGTGGCTCACAGGAGCTCGTGGTCGTGTGGGGCGCCGTGAGTAACGCGGCTGTGAGCGCTTGTGTTTAGGGAGTCGTGAGTAACAAAGTAAAAATAGGTTTAAACTGCGCGGTGGTCTGGAGAGCGAACATGTATTAAGAAGCATAGACGGATGGATGATGGGCGGGCGGGGGGGGGGGGGGGGATACTGTTGACCTTTAAAGCCTGAAAGCAAACAGTGAGGGATGAAGTAAATAAAGAAGCGTGTAACAAACACGGCGTGTTTACCGTCCTCTGAGCGCTGAAGGGGAGGCAGAGGGTGATAACGGGGTGAAGGGGAGAGAAAGATGTCTTGTGCAAAGAGATTAAATGAGATTATGAGCCCAGTGGGAAGAAAACACGAAGCAGGACGAGGACCGAACATCTTCAATCCAAGTGTTTGATTTACTACTTCTGCTACTACTGGTACAAATACTGCTACTACTGCTGATACAAATACTGCTACTACTGCTGGCCCTCTGGTATTATACTACTGATACAAATACTGCTACTACTGCTGGCCCTCTGGTATTATACTACTGATACAAATACTGCTACTACTGCTGGCCTTGTAGGTATTATACTACTGATACAAATACTGCTACTACTGCTGGCCCTCTGGTATTATACTACTGATACAAATACTGCTACTACTGCTGGCCCTGTAGGTATTATACTACTGGTACAAATACTGCTACTACTGATACAAATACTGCTACTACTGCTGGCCCTCTGGTATTATACTACTGGTACAAATACTGCTACTACTGCTGGTACAAATACTGCTACTACTGCTGATACAAATACTGCTACTACTACTGGTACAAATACTGCTACTACTGCTGATACAAATACTGCTACTACTGCTGGCCCTCTGGTATTATACTACTGGTACAAATACTGCTACTACTGCTGGCCCTCTGGTATTATACTACTGATACAAATACTGCTACTACTGCTGGCCCTGTAGGTACTAAGATACAAATACTGCTACTACTGCTGGCCCTCTGGTATTATACTACTGATACAAATACTGCTACTACTGCTGGCCCTCTGGTATTATACTACTGATACAAATACTGCTACTACTGCTGGCCCTCTGGTATTATACTACTGATACAAATACTGCTACTACTGCTGGCCTTGTAGGTATTATACTACTGATACAAATACTGCTACTACTGCTGGCCTTGTAGGTATTATACTACTGATACAAATACTGCTACTACTGCTGGCCCTCTGGTATTATACTACTGATACAAATACTGCTACTACTGCTGGCCCTGTAGGTATTATACTACTGGTACAAATACTGCTACTACTGATACAAATACTGCTACTACTGCTGGCCCTCTGGTATTATACTACTGGTACAAATACTGCTACTACTGCTGGTACAAATACTGCTACTACTGCTGATACAAATACTGCTACTACTACTGGTACAAATACTGCTACTACTGCTGATACAAATACTGCTACTACTGCTGGCCCTCTGGTATTATACTACTGGTACAAATACTGCTACTACTGCTGGCCCTCTGGTATTATACTACTGATACAAATACTGCTACTACTGCTGGCCCTGTAGGTACTAAGATACAAATACTGCTACTACTGCTGGCCCTCTGGTATTATACTACTGATACAAATACTGCTACTACTGCTGGCCCTCTGGTATTATACTACTGATACAAATACTGCTACTACTGCTGGCCCTCTGGTATTATACTACTGATACAAATACTGCTACTACTGCTGGCCTTGTAGGTATTATACTACTGATACAAATACTGCTACTACTGCTGGCCTTGTAGGTATTATACTACTGATACAAATACTGCTACTACTGCTGGCCCTCTGGTATTATACTACTGATACAAATACTGCTACTACTGCTGGCCCTGTAGGTATTATACTACTGATACAAATACTGCTACTACTGCTGGCCCTCTGGTATTATACTACTGATACAAATACTGCTACTACTGCTGGCCCTCTGGTATTATACTACTGATACAAATACTGATACTACTGCTGGCCCTCTGGTATTATACTACTGATACAAATACTGATACTACTGCTGTTGCTGCTGCTTCTACACTCTGCTGGTACTGCTACTACTACTATTGCTGGTAGTACAACTGCCTCTACTTCTACTACTACCCCTGCTATTGCTGCTGGTACTTCTACTGCTACTAAACTACAAATGAAACTACTGCCATTACTACTAATGCTACTACAACTTGTACTGAAACAACTACTACTAAACTACTACTACTACTGCTTCTAGTATTGCTACTGCTGCTGGTACTGCTACTACTGCTAATGCTACTACAACTTGTACTGAAACAACTACTACTACTACTGCTTCTAGTATTGCTACTGCTGCTGGTACTGCTAATAGTGCTAATGCTACTATTACCTCTACAACTGCTATTACTACTGTTGCTGTTGGGTTTATGCTACTTGAACTACTACTCCTGTAGCCACTACTAGTCCTCCTTATACAGTACTACCACTACTACGGTAACTCTTGCTGCCGCTATTCCATCGTAATGCAACTACTACTACTATACTACAATGTCTACAGGTACTAGCGTACTTCTGCCTCTGAGAATACTAATCCTCCTCCTGCCGCTACTGCTAACACTCTTGCTAATGCTGTTACTCTACTACAGCAACTTCTACAAATACTACTTCTGCAGTTACTACTGCTATTACTACCGTTAAAACAAGTGGTACTCCTACATCTCATAGTACTACTACTACTGCAACTCATACAACTGCTGCTGGTAGACTTACTGCATCGAGACAGTACATGAAGTGTGAAAGTACTGGACAGAAGTAATTAGCTGTCTAAACATTGACTTTTCTGTCCACCTGTTAATCCTAATGGCATCTTCAGCTCATTGACACCACAGTGTGAGTTCCACCAGGAAACACGCACACAAGTACACACAAAGTACTCCTTCATGACGTGTAGCTATGTAAAGGAGGTGAATGGGACTGCTGCTTGTTTAAGGAGCCCTTCTCTCAGAGCAGGTGAGATAAAGATGGAATTTTTGCCTTCCAGGACGAACACAAAGGGAAGGGAGAGATGTGGGAGAGACGGGGGAGACAAACAGATACAGAGGGTAAAGGAACGTTGATTATTCTGTGACGTCGGGATTACCCAAAGGTCTGCAGAGAGGACGGTGGGTCACAACGACTGAATCTGCAGCCGTGTTTTCCAAAAGAAATGTGCTTTTCTGTTTATTCTCACAAGACAAAGCAAAGTAGCAAATCTTCACATTTGAGATGTTTGAACAAAGGAAAAATTTGAATTTTTGAGAGATTGAAGCTCCATCTTTTCTTCTTTTTAAAAAACGTTAGCACAAGCGTTTTGTTTCACGCATAAAACTGGTGACGCCTACAAACAAATGCTGAAACATCTCTGCAGTGTCGGTTGGATTTATGTTTAACTTTGCAAATTCCAGGAGGGAGAAATGATTAACTCTTCTTAACGTTTCTGTGCACAGTGAGAGACGGCGAGAACAAGAGGTGGATGAGGAGGAAAGAAAAGAAGAGAGGACTAAAGGAGACGAGAGAGAAGCGCTCAGGTGCAGCTCAGACGTATCTCTGCAATCGGAGGATGTTATGGCTACCACACACACACACACACACACACACACACACACACACACACACTCACACAGCTCCACCTGGGATGTGGGTCATGTAAAAGGTGAGGCAACCTTTGTCTGTGTGTGTGTGTGTGTGTGTGTGTGTGTGTGTGTGTGTGTCTGTGTGTGTGTCTGTGTCTGTGCGTGTGTGCGCACAGGAAAGCATGCATCAAATTAAGTGTGTGTTTGTGGTTGCGCGGCATGACGGGTTCAAAGGAAATCCTCCAGGTATACATTACCGCTGAACTCCCTCACCTGGCTGAATGGTAGATTCATATCTAGGCAGGGATTATTACTGCACACACACACACACACACACACACACACACACACACACACACACACACACACACAGACATGACCAAACAGTGATGAATGAGACGCTCTATTTATGACAAATTAATTATTACAAGCCGAATGAGATTTTGCATGTGTGTGTGCAAATATCAACTTGTTTTGGACTATAGGAAAGAAACAGCCTCTTGAGGAGTTAATCCTTCTTTAAACTTCAGCATGTTTGGAGATGCTCGTTCATGAGCTGACCTCCAGATATGTGCTGGTATTGTGTCACACACACGGTCTCCACTAGGGGGCCTCGGTGAGCACACTAGTGCAGCTCAGACTGAGAGAAAGTCAAAATAACTTGCAACAACACCTGCATCCTCCCTCCATCTTCCATTCTCATCCTCCTCTTCTTTTTCCTTCATCGTCTTCACTCACTAACTCCTCCTGATCAAACTCACTGATGGAGGCTCTCGTCCATCCATCTCTCCCCTCTAAACTTCCTCTTCCTCCTCTTCCTCTCTGGGAGGGTGGGGCCAGCCACATTCCTCGGTACAAAGTGGACCCCCCCTCTCTCTCTCCATCTCTTCAATCCGTAGTTGGGGACTAATAAACCATTTTATAGGACACATTCACCTCTAGTGAAATAGATGTAAAGCCCTCTATGTGCGCCTGGTTACATCAAACAACGTCAGCACCTTTTTATGAACTGTTCTGACTTGCATAAAAAAAAAAAAGCCTTGAAGATTGAATCTGTTTCGTGCTGCAGCAACACCCCACCGGCAGGCAGGAGAAAGGTCCCCGAGTTCAGACTTTATGTATTTTGTAGACAAGATGCATAAACTGATGGGACGAAGCCACCTGCGTTGTTATTTATACAAATGCTCCCTCATCCTCTCACCCTGAACTGATAATAAAAAGAAGTGACCTTCACCTAATGCAATGTTGCCATAAGTGTAACTATCTTCGAGGTGGAGGTGTGCAAAAGTCTTCTCGAACATAAAGGGAAAAAAGTGCTACAGGCTCATACCACACATGCTGATGAACAGCAGGCCTGATTGGACACGCAGCGTGTGGGCGGGGTCGTGCGCAGCAGCGTGCAAATATACAGCCCTCGTGAATTATTAATGAGGATGTGAATATTCATTGCAGGGATAGCCTGTTGGAATATTACATGAGGAGTCGGGCTGAGACGCTCCGCACTGACTGATCGATGCCCACTAATGCAAACTAATGCAGAGTGAAGGGGGGTGAAAGTACGCGCTGAACACGGATCTCAAGTGCAAAGAGACATTTTCAACTTGATGCACATAAACTGGCTGCAGAGAATCTGGTGTTAGGATGCAATAAAGATGTGTTTATATCAATCCATACTTCAATATGCGCCAATAACCAGCTGCCGTCGATATAAAACACACACCTGCAAAAGGGGAGATGCACCTTCATAAACGCTGCAACAAATCACATTCCCGCTCCTCTGGGATGTCACCAAACTAAAAAAAATTACGCACCGTGTGTTTTAGGTCAGACGGGCGGCAGACCGCGTTATCACGCTGACAGGAGCAGGAATGTTGCCTTTAGTGTGTTTAGTTACACGCGCTCCTCGTCATACAGTTTCTACATGGCGTCTATGTTTTGAGTGCGAGACTAAAAAAAAAAAGGTGCGATGCCGGCTGAGAAAAGTGCGCCGTGGTCGGCGTGTCGCTACAGGTTGAGGAAGGACCGTGACGCGCAGGGACCGGGACAGAAACTCCGTCCGATTCTTCCATGAAAGTACAGAGCAGAAGGTGCTCACTGGTCCCCGACGTTAAAAAAGAAAGACAGAAAAAAGTGCAGTAAAAGACCAGCACAACGGCGTGTAATCGGGTTAATTGTATTCACTGCAACACAATTGTAAAGTGGATTATTATTATTATGAGAGCAGAAGGATATGCACTTGTTATAAAGCGAGCCTCTCTATTTATAAACCTTAGCTGCGGCCGGCTGTGAGAGCCGGTGGTGTCCCGGTGTCCCTGAGCGAGAGCATGCACGGTCTCTTCGTGCGGGGTTTAAAAGGCCGATAAAAAAAGAGGGCTCCAAATCTCTGCAACAGTAAAACAGGAGAGAAGCCGAGGAACGCACTTACCGCAGAGTCGGATCGCTGCACCGCGACGCACAGGGCGAGGAGGAGCAGAGGCTCGGCGAGCCGTCGCAGGCTCTTCACGTCTTTATTCATCTTGGTGGGGTGAATACAACAAGGATCCGTCTGCGTTAACACTCACAAATTCTACTCTCTACTCGCGTGTCATATCCCTGCGTCTCTCTCTGTCTCCCCCCTCTGCACACTTGTTCTTCAGAGAAATAGAAATAACAAGAAAAAAGGCACTTCTTCTCGGCGTGTCGGCTGTTGTTGCGCTTGCAGAGGCTCCCAGTGGTCCTGGCTCTGGCACCGTGCGCCTCTGCAGTCCCCCTCTCTAACTTTTTCTCTCCTCGACGTGCAACTGCCCAGCCGGATCTACTTCCCGCACTCAGGGCGCACTGATATTAGCACTGCACCTACACCAAGACAGGCAAGTTCACCTAAAATAAAGTTTCGGGACGAATCGCGTCTTCAAATCTGGTCCTACTCTGGCGACCAACGTGGGACATTCCAGTCCAAAAAAATGATTTGTTTTAAATCCCTCTCCAATTAAAAAGTATTTAATAATGTCGGGACCTCTCACACGCGGATGGATTTGGTGCCTTCCTCCTGCGTGCCTCCCCAATTTTACCCAACGCCTGAGGCACAAAAAAAAAGGTTTGACATTAAACCTTTATTTGACATTTTCTATCCGCCCGGACATGTTGCATTCCTGCCAGATTATTAAGGGGCCAAATACTCTCCTGACAGAGGGATGCTGCCGGCAGAATGGAACAAAAAATGTACTTTAAACAAACCCAAAGAACATCATCCTCTTCTTCTCAGGCATTATTTTAAATGGTGTATGGAGCAAGAGGGAAGCTGCTGATACTGTGTCATATACAACTGTTGTCAAACTCTCCCTAAACCCACATGGCATTAATAATGTAACAATTCATCATGAAATGTTAAGTTGTAAAGTAACCAATCAATGATCTTTGATCTGTTTCACAACTTTCACTCTCAACTTTATTTGTTTCAGCTCTTTGTCTCCAGTGGGCTCACATGCTTCTCTTACTGTATTCAGGAGCAGTTGCAGAACATAATTCCAAAATTGAGAAACTTGAGTATCTCAAAGAACCACTTTCCCACCAGAATAGAGCGTTGTTGACTTACGGGAAAGTTGTGTTGAGATATCTGTGTGTAATATTCTGGGATGTTTGACTTGAAGTGAGTCTGCCTCATAATGTCAAATGACCTTAAACTGAACACAACAGCCAGTTGACAGCTTATTAAACTAATGCAATCTAATACAACTTGCAATAATTCCTTCAATGTTTCCATTTGAAACTATTTTTGAGAACTCTAAGGTCATTTAGGAGTCTGTTGAATTGTGTGGTGTTATACTGACAGGTGTTTCTTTTAATTTGTCCACCCTATTTATAACAGCGAGGGACTACAGTTCCATTCGTCTCCTCATAACTGGTAGAGATTAAATCTGGAAACTCGGCAAAAACCACCATTAAAATGTAACGAAGTGTTAAGTTACTTTGAGGAAAGTAGCTTCTTAGGTTTGAGCTATTTCTGCTACATGGTTTAGGGTTAGGGTTGGGGATATATGTTTGGGTAATACATATATTAATACTTGCAGCAATGACAATAATATGCCATCAAAGTGCAAAACAAAATGGTCCCAGTGAGGATCCCTGCGGTGCTCCGCAGCTGAAAAGCTGTCGAGGAGAACAAAGATGCTTTCGTGTGAACTAGGAACATGAGTCAACAAAATCTGTCAGTACTTAATTTACAATGTTGTGACAAACTGTTGAAGACTCAGGTCAAGTTGAGCTAAAATAGAACATTCAAGAGCTAAATGAGGACTGTTTGCAACTTGAGTAACTCAGTGTCTGCACCATGTTTAGAGCAGCAGGTCAGGACTGAGTTGTTCAATGTTTTTAATTTGATCTCATGCTTAAAGGAAGGCTTCTATATGTAACAATCAACATGTGCCGATGTGTGAACGGACTGTAAAGTAACTTACAAACTGAGACTTTATCGGTTTGCCCATAGCAGCTTGTCGACTGATTTCAATGTAAAGTACTAGAGACAGTTTTGCAGTGAAAGACCCCAAAGAATGTGCCGTTTATGCGTGGTCCCTAGTGCCTATCCCCTTTGACCCCCCGGCAGGGCCAACAGAGTGTCGCTAAAGTAGCGGGTTTGATTTTAGCTAACACTAAACGATGTGAAGTGTAACTAACGATTGCTTTCTACTAGCCAAGAGGGATGCAAGGCGGGGCCGGCCAAGCAGCTCACTGGAAGCTAAGCTAAGCTAAGCTAAGGCTACATTTACGATAAATATGATCCTCACGACACAAAGCTATTATAATCCTGAAGACACGGATATCCTGCATATAATCCTAATTTGCAGGATATGTTTTTAAAGTTAAAAGAATGTGTAAGATTATTGTATTAAATGTAGGATACACAACATAAATATCATGCAACCACACTAGATTATATACTTTTTAGTAGACGACTTAATAGAATATAATATGACCATTGATGATGTGGGTGATAATGTAGCATAAAGACTCATACGGTCATTTTAAAGTACAGTGATTATTGATAAACTCACTTTTTAAGGATATTGTATTTAAATCAAAGGGGATACAATAAAGGAAACAAGTTCATAAAGTTTTCTATAAACTCATAATTGAGGTTCATAAGAATAAAAGTCTTTATATCTTTAATGTTTAAATATTTTCTTTATTTCTATTTTTCATGGCTAACAACCAAATAAAGACTTGCTCCGGGTTTGAGGAGCTTCCTCTGCAGCTCCAACCAGTTTGAAGAGGTTACGGTCTGTGCGCGTGGGTAAAGTCTCCTGCTTGCAGCCAAAAGGTATGGAGGCATGAATGACATGTGTTGGCCCCTCCTCTCCCTGCTGTGGTGCGTTGCTGAGTCGAAGCGCAACAACCCGGAGAGCGCAGCAGCGACTTCACCGCTGCGACTTTGGTGAGTTGGATAAGCTCTCATTTCATGAAAGAAATCACCTTTAAAGAAAGAGGTTTTTCTCTCCGTGCTGGTTTGTGGTTAAATGCGTAAAGCTGTGTGTGTGTATGTGTATTAATGCGGGTTGTGTTTGGCGAGGGGACTACTTTATCTCTCTCTTTCTCTGTCTCCGGGTAGATGACAGGGGCTTTTTTTTTTTTTGGAGTCGTCGATGAGCGCGTTTGAAGTGCCTTGCTGGTGAAGACAAGGGGATCGACTCTCGACCTGCGGTTCCCCCCTCTCTGCCAGTCGGATCCAAAAAATGAAATTCCTGTAAGCCATTTTTTCCCTCGCGCTTCAAACTTGATTCTTAAAAAAAGTTCTCAGCTTTGCAAAGCAGCCGCTCGGCGCTCGGTCACGGCTTGCTGGCGACGTTTGAGCCGAGCTCCGGCGCAGTTTACCTGCCAGAACATCACCGGGGGAGCAACAAACTAACCAAATGTTTATTTCTCTGGCAGGATTTGTGTGATAGCAGTCGCGTTGGCGGCGAGATCTGCGCACGGAGTAAGTCCCATTTGCTTATTTTACACTCCTTCAGGTGGAGTGGCTCTCCACTCGGGTTTATTTGCAGCACAGATGTCACATAGAAACTATGAAACTAAATGTGCTACTTTTTTGTTGCAATGTAGTTGCTGGTTTAAAGACACAACACTTTTTAACTGGCAGTGTAACACATTTGTTTTGCATGAATTACACGTGTATATGTGACTTTTACGCGCATGTTGTCCATATCAGAGACGTTCACTCTGCACAGGTCTCTTGCGTGCCTCTATTCCTCCATGCGTCACGTTGTGGGTGTCTTCAGTGTGCCGCATGAGGAGACACATTTCTGAATATATACCCAGTCACTCTACACATCTATAAGGACAGTTAAGTCACTGTTTTTCAGTACCTGTTGCTGTCATTTTTGTATATAAATTAATATTCCAACGTTCAGCGTTCAGTGCCCTTCAACCTATGGATGTTTCTTTTAAATGCGTTATTGTGAAGTTTGCGTTTATTAGTAGCCCGAGGGACCGAAAAAAAGCAGCTCATATTTGAGTGGGCGCGCTCAGATTAATTTGCAATTCAAACCCCGCCCCGCTGATGAATATTTAAAGTAGGAGATTATTGGGGCAACGTGCCTTGTTTGCAAGCCACACCTTTACAAGAAAGCTGCGGGACTCATCTTCTGCAGCAAGAGAGTGCACGCAAACAGGATCCTTTCTTCATTTGCACCACTGAGATGTGCATTATTTAGACCTTTTATATGGTATTCTATTCATCGGTACATCGGGGCTGTTTGAAGGCATATAGCACACTGGAAATGCTGTGAATCTATTTCGCTTTGTTTCTCATTGTATTCTTATTTCATGTTCACAAATTCTACTTTTTAAATTCATAATAGATCAGAACACATAATGCAGTAACCGATAAGTATGAAAAAAAACTGTGTGCACGGTGAAATATTACAAAAATATACTCCAAAATAAACATCTGAACCATGAATACAATGTAGTAACCCTTCCTATTCAGCATTTACAACCACTATGCAAACATGTATTACATGTTTATAACACACTATGTAGTTGAGAGCAGCTGGAAGTGTTTATTAATGTACAGTATTACAATATTAGCATCCAGTCTCTATTATTCACACCAGGCTCTACTCTCTGATGCCCACATAAAGAGATGTAGTATTCGGAAAAATACATTAATAACACTTTTATCTGCTTACAACTACTATTACAGTGTGTTGTGAATTATTCATGAAAGGTTACAGCTTATAAATGTGACAGTATATAGAAGTAAAATCTCGGAATTACTTTTAGTTGTAACTGAATGTTTTTATATTGAGTATTGCTACTTTAACTTAAATATACAACGATTTGAATACTTCTTTCTCCACTGACTATAAGACACTTATACATGTTTGTTGTCTGAATGACACCATCAAACAGCAGCGCTGCTCTTTCTTATTCTAATGTGGGAGGTAATGGGTGTAGTGCTGCATTGACCCTTCTCTCCACAGCTTAACCTGGTCTGTGTCTCAATAAAGTAGTATTCAGCTAAATGTATGTTAAGTATCAGAAGTAAAATAACTCATCATGCAGTCATGTCTGTACATGTTTGATGTAAGTAGGAATTACTGTTGCACTATTTGCAGTAGAAGAATAAAGTAGCATGTTACATAACACACAAGTAAAAGTACCTACAAAAAATTGCATTTAAGTACAGTATATGAGTAAAATCAACCTTAACCATGTGTCGAACTTCATCATTGAACTGCAGAGGGACTCAAACCCTCGACCCCGAGCAGTGGTAGTGCCTTGCTTTACCAGCCGAGTGACAGGAGATGCTTCGGTAGTCGTTTGGAAGGGGAAACATTAAAGCGAATCAGCAGCAACAAGCTTCCTGCGTCTCAATAGGACTCATCAGATGGAGCTGCATTGACTTTGAATTGACTCCTCCACCCACTTCCCCACCTCCCCGTTGTTTTGTGTCGTATACATGTGTGTGTGTGTGTTGAGTGACTGACAGATGAGTTCATTGGGTGGTCTGAGCTGTCATTACCTAACTGTGTCTTTGGGTGAGGCAGTGGTCCAGCCCAGAGTTAGCGCGTGTTTTAGGCTCATTTAAAAATAGGAAGTTAATCTTAAGTTCATGTACTGAAAGCATAAGAAGACATTAACCAACAGTGAATTTTGAAATACTTGTATATTACCATCTTGTTAGCATGTCTAGAAGAAGCCAGCTTGGTTAGGGGCTAGGAGGAGCGTGTTAGCATTGTTTAGCTTGTGAGTTTGCTAGTTAGCTATGATGCTAAAACTGGACTTGCTCTTCTCAAGCTACAAGCTGCGGAGCTACCAGAACATTTATTGAGCCACATGAAAAATAAATGTGGAAATATGTGTATCTTTTGGTGTGTTAGCGTTGTTTAGCTTGCTTGTTAGCAAGTTTGCCGGCTAGTTTCAAAAAATGATGTTTCAGTGAACATACAGAGAGCAAGAAGTGTCTGTAAGGGTGACACAGCTGTTGGCTCAGAGACAACATCACACTCGGGTGAGGAGGAATGGTGAGGAGAAGGGAGGAGGCATGGCGGGAAGGAGAGGAGAGGAGAGGAGGGAGTCAAAGGTTGGAGCGGGTGATTCTGTACTACCTGGACGGTTATGAAATGCCTTTACATTGGTTGGAATGCAAGATGGATGTGTTGTACACATGTGTGCGTACTGTTTAGTCTCAGTCAGGTGACACATGAGGGTTTTAGAACACGTTTGACAATCTTGGATATGTTGTGTGGGCTTAGTTCATGGCAGAAATGGACATTTTCCTCCTCTTATGTCCTGCAGACATCGCCATTGTGGTTACTTTGTGGTTACTTTGTTGCACAGTCCGTAAAAAGTGGCATTGAACTCCAGTTGTTGTGGAAAAAGTAGGGCCTCCTTCAGTTTTTGGGGCCAGGAATGATGCTGAGAACTTGCACACTGCCAATCGGTGCAGGGGCATCCATTTACTCCCCCTCTCCTCTCCCTCCTCCCATCCCTCCCCCTTTGGTTGAATTCCTCCAGAGCTTGGCAGGACTTGTCAAGGGCTGTCTCCCACTCCCTGCAGGTGCTATAGGCTGGAACATTCCAGAAGCGCTAAGTGAGGCGACTGATCACTGCTTGATTTGTGGTTGTTAGACCCTCCCCAACTCAGCCGAGTCCCCCACCTCCTCTTCCCTTTCCCTTCTCCCCTCCTCCCTCCCTCCTTCACCCGATCATTACACCCCCCCCCCCCCTCTTTTCCTATCACTATTTGGCCTCACTGCTTCCACAAGTCAGGCAATCCATCACCAGTTTGATTTGTGCTTTGATTTGCGAGTGCTGGTTCCTCCTCAACCTCGTCACCCTCCCTGTGTCTTTCTTTCTTTTTCCAATTTCCCAAAAATAAGCTCAAAATGCATAATAACCCAATTGTATTTTATAGTCAAATTGATCAAGAAATGAGACTAATTGAGAATGAAGATAATGTTTAGTTGCAGCGCTTGTCTCCGTTTTAGTCCGCCGTCTTCTGCTCTGTAAGTGCTTCTGATTCATTATGTGCATTAAAGCATCAATTAAATGTTCCGTCTCTGCTGTGTGAGACAAACAGAAGGTGACAAGCACCAAACCCACATGATTGTAGTGCACAGAGAGACCTGTCAAAGCTGATTAAACCTAATTTATTACTTTACTCTTAAAGTATGGTTTTGCGCGTGTGTGTTGGTTTGAATATCAGTATGTCCTTGGATGTCGAGAATTGACTGTGCTGTAGATTACATTCCCCAAAAGGCTTTTACCTGAAAACCAAGAAAGAGCGCTGATGATTTGGGTCAAGATGAGATTAGCAGAGCTCATGAAAAAGTTCTTACGCTGTTTTGAAATGTGATAGGCGGAGAGCCGGCTGGTAAATCCGGAGAGAGAGAGAGAGAGAGAGAGAGAGTGTTTGATGTGACTGGGTCACGCTGCTCTCTCTCTCAGTCTGTGGTCCATGTTGTGGGTATGAAGGAGCCAGAATGCAGACGTCCTCCCTTGTCGTCTTTTTTCTCTTTCACCGCCTCTGAATTCACCTTTCGTGTCACTTTGTGCACTCAGCCTCTCTTTCCCGCTCACTCTCTCACCCTAAACCTGATTTCTTTGCATGTTCTCAAAGCTGGAACAACCCCCCCCCCCCCCCCCCCCCCATGTTGTCAGTAAGTGCATTAGGAAACCTATAAACCACACATAGCAGGTTTAAAGCCCCTGCTATTCCTCTCCCACGCCCGCACTTCAGACTCTGCAACCTGTGTGGTGCGTACATGCATGTGTGCATGTTTCCCAGCCCCGTAAAAATTGCACATGTTACCGTGTTTGTGTGTGTTGCCAGTGCAGGTGGGATGAAAGCCTTTTTTTTTTTTACCGGGGAAATACCCTTCGCCAAAATACACACTCGCTTTTTTTGGCTATTTAATGCCACAGCAGTGGAACACAAATAAAGATGAGCTCGAGTCGATGTGTGAAGCCAGATATCAAGTATGCAAAAAGAGACGCAGTTGAACACAAAAACCAGAGAGCACCAGAGTACCTGAACACAACGCACAAGTGGGGTGTCTCTTGAATAATGGCTTTCCCATGCTTCCTGAAGTATTTCTATAGATTTAGTAGAGTTCTCGTCAGTTAAATACGTCTATAACTCTGAGGAATGTTACGCAATCTCAGTGATCCTTAAAGTCCTAATAAGGATTCGTTAAAACATCCAAAACCAACAGAGAGAGAGTAGCGATGGTGTACGTGTTGACAGATGCTGCCTTCAGATGTGTTCATCTTTCACCTGCTCACAGTGTTTGCGTTGGGCAATCCCACCTGTCATACTTCAGATGCGTCCATCTATCCTGAAACGAACCCTGTGTCTTCTGTTCATGTTTACAGATATGATTACGATGGGAGGATATGAAGCTGCTCCACATCTGCACCAAAGATAACAGACTTCATCTTCGGTGCAGATGTGGACAGCTTCTCTCCCCCTAATCTATCTGATTCAGTGAATTGGCTGTAGATGCTCTTCAATAGCTCCTAGAAGTGATTGATTTGCTTCTCTGTTTGTGTTACATTCCCTCTTTATTTATGGGTTTCATCAGATGATATGGCACTGAAGCTCTTGTGGGTTTTGGCAGCTGTTAACAAACTGGTATTTTGATGCCAAACACATCAAATATAAAGGTTGTGGCACCAAATGGCAGGACGGGACAAGGAAACCACCGACATCCCCCTCCATGCCGAGTCCACCGCCACTCTCTCATATCGGACACCCCCCCCCCCCCTTTTTTTTCCTCTTTTGACGAAGCACACGCTGCGAGTTTGTCCCCCGATTGGTCGCGGTGAACTCCAGGGGTCAGAGGTCGTGCGAGCACAAAGGCAGCAGGGACTCTGGGCCGCGGCGGCGGCTTAACATTCCACCGCCCCGCTTTTCAGATTTGTTTATCGCACTTTGTCTTTTCTTTTGCTTTTCTGCCTCTCGGGAGAAAAAAAGGAAGACGAGCAAAAACACCTCGGATAGAGAGAGGGAGAGCAGGGGGAAGAAGAGGTGGGGGGGGGGGTGTTGCAGGTCTCGGGGCTGTGTTCGTGAAGGTCTTTAGGCCTGTCAGAGAGGAGCTGAGGTGGGGCAGCGTTTGGCTGGCTGGATGCTCGGTGGGAGAGCTGTCGTAGCTTGTTCGACGTGCCCGGTCCCTTCCCCTTAATGCCATCGCTCCCCTCGGGGCTGTTTGCACTTCAGAGGGATTAGACCTCCAATCTACTTCTCCCCACTGGTTTTGTTTTCTCTTCTCTCAGTCTTTCATTCTTCCCTTCCGTGCTTCATCTTTTGTTGATCTTGTCCCTTTCAAGCTCCTTACTCGTTGCACCTTTCTTTACTTTTCTTGCAACATCCTTCTGCCGCTCCTTTTTTACCCCCCGAAAAGTCCCTCATCTCTGTGTTAGATGTGGACAAATTCGGCGACTTGAAGCTGCCCCAATCAAAATGTTAGCAAATGATGAAATGACAACGTGTAACACAGGGAATCCCCTCAGCTCTACAAGGCGTTCTAGCGTCTTCCAGCTAATTTTCACCCTCATCAAGGCACCAAACACCAAGCAGACACAGTCAGCGCCTCGCTGGTGAACGTCGTGCAGCATTTAGCAGCTAAAGAGTTGGTGGAGACCAAAATCAGAGCTAAAAGAGAGTTAAATTAGTCAGAAACGCGACTCCAAATAAGTGCTAATGGTGCTTCATTCGGCTTTCCCAAGAGAAACTCTTCATGGCTGATGTTGACTCCCCAGAGGACTTTCAGTTTGTTTTGAAGTCGGGGAGCCTGACAGGTTCAATTCCCGCTTTGCTTTGATGCTCCACTTTTTCCCCCTGCAACATTATTACTCTGGCATTAGACACCAACAGCAGCCCTTTAAGTCAAACATTTTTCACTGCAATTATCGCAATGCGTGCCGGCGCAGAGGGAACACATCCTCTTTTGTTTTCTCAGTTTACTGTGGCGGTGGTCTGAACCGCCGGCTCCTGTAGGGACAGGGTGTGTGTGTGACGGTGTGTTGTTGAGTGGCTTTCTAATTACCACTAATGTTCTTTAATCAAGACGTTAATAACACACTTGGGTCCACAGTGATGTCACCGTGCAGGTGCAGATACTTACCCGTTTTGTAGCAGCCTGACATCTTTAGTCGGCAGCTAATGTAAACCAAAACAAAACTAATGTGTGCACAGCACCTATACCCTGTTTAAGTTTACCTGCAGCATGGCAGCTTTGACTCCTGTGAGGGAGGCAAGCTTGGCTAAAACTCTCGGTCTTTTCGCTGTTTTTGACAGTTTGCTCGTCTGTATTTTGTGACGTCATCGGATGTAAGAACATAATGTCAATGGCAACACCTCTACCATAGACAAAGACACAACATATTTGAGTTTTAAGCAAGAAAATGTCAAAACTACAAACTACAGCGGCCATGTTTGTTACCGTCACCGAGGTGAAGAAGTGAGCCACGGCCCACTAACGTCCCGCCGTGATAGGAACACTATCATTGGCACATCAGATGTGTCAGTTATTGTGTGCTATTACCGCCTCACTGTGTCTCCGCTTGTCCCTGTAATTACGGATACCCCCCCCCCCCCCCCCGCCTTTGTCTCACCCTCATCCTTCACTCCCTCCTCTGTGCCAGCCAGGTAATCCAGGCAGCACAGGTAACAAACCTCCATCCAGTCCCTCCCTCCGTTTCCCCCTCAGGAGCTTCGATATCAACAACATAACATGGGTATACCTACTTTATTGGTTTCTTCTGATGCCAGCTTGTCTGTGTTTGTTTTAACTTTCCTGAAGCGGCTGCCAAAGTTGATGATGCCACATGCTTTGAGGAAAAAAACAGCCTCTGGCTATGCCTGGCTTTGCCACAGCTTATTGATTTATGAGTAGATGCATCCAAGGCAATAACTTGTAGATTTAAGACCTTAAAACACGTTTGACACAGAGTCTGACCAGCAGATATTCTGGTGCTTGTTACCTCTTGACATTTGAGTATTACCTTCCTCTTCTTCTTGTCTATAGCAATATGTGTTTGTAGATACATTGTCCTGCTGGTTACAACACATATAAAAGACTTTATCCACACAAACTATATTTGAATGTTGCTCCATTGGTCAAGCTCAAGGCTGTTTCTCTTTCTCGTACCCACTGATGAACCTTTCGTCAATCAGCGTTGTCTTGCAAGCATCAATCTTAAGTCATAACTCAAGAGAGACTTTCCAATTTGTCTCCTAGGCCTATCCAGAGGGGGAAATACCACATCAGTCAGGTGTAATTTAGTATGCTTTGTCGCTCAGTGTGAAGCTATCATCCCACGCCCTGCAGTTGAACCCCCGCCGGCACTATTCATCATCACCACCACTGATGAGCAGCAGTCAGTCTCTACTCTTTTAATTCTAACCTTTACTCAAGGCTGTGATTGATTGATTGGCTCCTTATTGGTGTTTTAGTAACCTTTGTCCTGCGGTAAAAGCCTCAAAACCAGTCTTATAACTTGCAATTCCAATGTGTGAAAGCCTCCAGAGTATTCGTATCCTTAGGTATTTAACACAGGCTCCAGGAGAGGAACTCCCAGAGCGATACAGAATGTTGTTTACGAGGGAGTAGTGGCTGCTTTTTAAAGGCCTTGGAGGGGATGTTTTCAGGGACCGGGTCACTCCGTCCTCTGGCACGCGCCAATAAAGCAGAGCCCGAGTCGGCCGCCTTGACCCGCCGCTGGCGGGACTCTGGCCCAGTGTCTCCTGCGCTAACTCGGGCCTCGTACCTGGCCGTGGGACATGCAAGCAGAGTGTAAGACGACTTCTGGCAGGTGTAGCGCTTAACGTCACCCGAAAACAAAGAGCTCTTGTTACCAGGTTTCTGTGCCCGGTCCCCTTTAAATCGGTGTCAGGCTGTGCAAAGAGCTTTCCCAAGAACTTCTACTTGCAATGTCAACCTCCAGTGTTTGTCTAATACCTTTAGCGATGGGACGTTTTTTTTAATTGCACACACAGAGACAATTTGAAGTGCATGTCAAAAATGCCCCAAAAATGTGAATTAATCATAGTGAGTTTAGTGTAGTTTTGCAGCCTTACAACCGTCTATTTAACCAGTTAAAAGAGGCTGACCAGCATAGTTCTCATTGTAGCACCCTGACTGAAGGGCCTTGCAGCTCAGCACTACCTGGCACCGTTTCCCACCAACTTCGCCCTGCGCCTCGTGCTCTTAGCTTTAACGCCATTCATTACGGAGGCGAAGGGCCTCCGCTAGTCCTCTGGCTCTGTTCCCTGCTGCCCACTGTGGCCCCAAAACGGCCACTAATGAGGGGGGGACAGATGATCATTGTGCCAACCTACACTGCAAAACAATACCGCTTCCTGAAGAAGAAGGGGGGGGGGGTGTGATTTATTCTGGCGTTTGCTCTCATCATCTCGATTTGCACTAGAAACAACTTCAAATATCTCACATCGCTAGAAACCCCGTGGTGTGCGGCGGACATCTCTGTCCTTTTTCTGTGCGGTGAGGTCGGTGTGTTTGTCAACAGAGTGCAGTTGCCTCTCATATTTATTTAGCTGGCTCCTCTTGTTCCTAAAATAGCTCACTTGCTCACGCTCTAGCTGGCCAGAGAGCAGTGTGTGTGTGTGTGTGTGTGTGTGTGTGTGTGTGAGAGACAAGTGGAAAGGGGTGAGGCGAGGTTCCGTTATTTCTGTGCTCGTGAGCTCGTGTGGCACATTATCGGCACAAAACCCCCAGATTTCGGCCACGTTTTCTTCTGCATGACTTTCATAATTTCATAACAATAATCACTTCCATCTACTGGAGGAAAAGACACCGATTCACTGATTTAATGACAACAACCAGGCTGCGATGTGCACCATTTAAAGTGCTCTGTTGTGCAGCTGATGATTCTTTTTTGTTTCAGTCCACAAGACGTTTTATTACAACCTGAAACAGATCAAAAGAAGCTGGTACCAGCAGATAGTCAGATCTTTTGTGAGCTGTTTGACATCGCATCACGTTGGCTTATGGCTCGGGGGTCCGTCGTTTGAACATAAAGGTCTCTAAAACGCGGAATGACACCGAGTCGAGATTGAAACCTTCAGGCCACAAACATTCGTTCTCACTGCAGGGCGGAAGATGAGCTGATAGAAAGCTTTGACTCCGAGTAATTTACGAGTAATTTTGGGGGCCTGCAAGAGCATGATATACAGGGTCCGTGCAGAAACATGTGGATTCATTTGCCAACATTTTTCATATGCAAAATGACTTCACAAAGGTCAGCGCAGATTGCAAAACATTCACTCCTTTTGTAAACATTGGGTTGGATTTTTCAACTCTTCGGCTTCATATTTGTCTTTGTTACGACTGAAACTCTTGAAACAACGACGTCCGTTCGGAGCGATAACTTCTACATACAGTACGTTCACCCTTTCAGCCTCGTGTGATGGAGTGAGCAGGTATTTGCAATATTTTGTACACAGCATAAGCTTATTAAGTGCATATTTCGAAAACAATACATCTGCTTCCTGCATGGTGAGAAAATGGCCACGCTGACCTTCCAAAACTTAAAAAGAACTCAGCAACTAGAAGCGAAGTCCACCAAATATGAGTCTTGTTTATTAGTTTAAAAGTCTTTTCTTTCAAGCAAAAAGGCCAAACATTTGACTCTTTCACTGGCATTTTGACTCTTCATTTTCATTTTTATGGGCCGAGCGATTAAAGCGGTATTCTGCAGGTGAAACGATAATGAGAATAATCATTCGCAGCCGTGTTCCGTTTGTACCTGCAGGTACGTCATATTAGGGAATAGTAGCTGTTGTCGTGAGGTATTTGTCCCGGAGCGTCACATGGAGACGTTGCCGGTGCGACCCCGCGAGCATCGGGCCGTCTCTCCTCCAGGAATGTTCAGGCATTCCCGATCCCACCGGCATGACAGACGGTGAGGCGGGGGGGGGGGGGGGGGGGGGGGGGGGGGGGGGGAGACAGGTCTGGACCCAGCATCCATCAGCCCCGCCAGGACTAATAGCTAATGAAGCGTTGCCAGGGGCGACGTGAACATTCCATGTCATCACCATAGCTACCCCCCCCCCCCCTCCCCCGCTGCCCTCCAGCTCCTTGAAGAGGTCGCACACCTGTCTGCACCTCTTCTTTCCTTTCCTCGCCTTCACCTTCCCCCTCCTCCCCTTTCACTCTCCTCCCCCCCCCCCCCCCCGCCTCTTGTCTCATTTGAACTCTGTGACTCCATTGATTTTGAATAAAGTTTTGAACAATCTCTCTATTTAAACATTCAACAATGCACAATATCATCTGTAAAGCGTGGTTCACTGAGTTCCTTACGGACGAATAAGACGTGATATCGACGAATAACAACCTGTCTGAGGACGTTTGAGCTGCAGGCGAACTGCATACATCATACAGAGAGATGTTCCTCTCATGTAGGTCTCTGATATCTGCTTCACATGTAATGTTAGTTATGTAAACGTTGCCATATCTGTAATGGCTTTACACCAAAGGAACAGAAGGGCGTTTTGCTCGCGGTTGTTTGGATTCATCCTGTTCTTCAGGAGGAGTGAGGTTGATTTCCGGTGCTCGGTTAGTGAGGATAAGTTAGGACGATGTTCCCTGAAGCTGCGGCGTCGCTCTAGCAGTGAGTCAGAGCCCGCTGGACGTTGGTGTTTAGTCTTGAAGATGTTTTGTCTCAAAACCAACATGTGTGTACTCACATGCGTCACAACACATCTGTGAGACTCCAGCTGTTTTAGTGTCAGCTCGATATCCAATAACCTGGATGAAGACGTTCCTTAGCGTCTCTTTCACTGCGTCTGCATTTCTTTACCTTCCTCTCCGCTTGTATCCTCAAGCAGATGGTTTTCACAGGTGAACCCCACGTTTTGTTTCTTTCTAAATCACTACAATACCCATAAATCCATCTGTGTGGGAACCTAACTCCTGGGTCACTGAGAGAAGCTTGCGAGAGGTCAGAGTGAGAGCTGTAGGTCAGAGGTGGCCCAGCCGCCAGCAGGTAGGCCGTGTGGTTTGCTCCACAAGGGTCATTGTTAAAAAGCAGCACTTAAATGACTCAGCGTTACATGTTACCTTCAGGAATTCGCGAGAGAGACTAAGGTGCTCTGTGGGGTTTGAATTGTGAGCCGTGAAGGTAAACAGCGGGTTGTGCCATTCGCTGACCTCCGTGAGGTCAACGTTTTATCTGTTTATTGAGTTTAGGAGTGCGTTTTTCTTTTGGCTTTTAGCAGATAAGAGGAGCGATGGCTGGTGGACCTCTGGGTTCATTAGAGGGCGATGGGAAGTGACCGTGACTTCACCTGTTGACAGGAGAGATAAGCGGGGGGGGGGCAGCATATCTTGCAGTGTTTTTCTGTAATTATGAGCCGTCTTGCGTTTGCAAAAAGATTCCTATACTTCTAGCCAGTAGCTGAAAGTGACAGTTCGAGGTGGTTCACTGTTACTTTGTGAACAAAATGGCTAAATTACCCTGCATTCCTTCAGAAGCACTGTCATTTGTTTAGCCTCTGTGATTTGCCTTCTGTCTTGTCTAGTTCTGCTTTCACTTTGGTTCACTTTAGGCCGTGACATGTCGCTGCTCAGAGGGTTCTGTTTGAAGTCAAACCCCTGAACAACGTCTGCCGCCTCGTCCACCTTTAGCACGAGATCTAGAGGTTAGTTGAAGACGACAATAATGAGTCTTTGGAACTGATGTGACGGCATTATGACTCATTATGAAAGCACTCGAGGCGAAGAGAGGAAAAGGTCAGACGGAGCAGCTGCTTTGCATAAACTTAGAAGAAATTGGCTCTGATGCAATCGCTAATTCTTCCTCCTGGAGCCAAGCCTCATTCGATATGCCTTGTTCTCTTTTAGGAGACACGTGATGACAAAACGCTGCTTTAAGGTGAACTCTGCGTGACCTCCATGTCTTTTAGGACAAGATGGACGGATGAAAGCAGGGACAGAGGCACGCAGAGTCAAACTCAAGAGAAAATATTTGCAATGAAATGGCAAAAATCTTGCCCCCCGATGCTGCTTCTCATTCTTTCAGCACCATAACGTTGTCTATAGAAAGAAACACACAAAAAGCAAAATGGGGGTCCTGGGCCTCTTCACGCATAACTCAGCCTCCTGTTTACGAGCAAATTAAACGGACGCTCTGCCTTCCGTCTCCTTAACAGACTTTCCCATGACGCTCGTTCACACCACAAGGTCATTGTTTACGCCTCGACACTCTCTGCAAGCGTCCAAGATGGCCGACATTCCCGCTTCCTGTTCTTCATGTAAATCATTGCTCTGGGTTTGAACACGTTACCCTCGGTTTAGCATTACGCTTTCCACGCTGACGGTTGAGTTTGTTCCACTTTTGGGACGGTGTTTGTTATTGAGTGTGAATGTTAATTTATGCAGTTGAACATCCGCTAGTCAGCCAATGGTCTTTAGGAGATTAAAGGACAAGAGAGTCTACACTTTTCTCCCACAATGCAATGCACAAAAGAAATGGAGAAGCTTTACGCGTGTGCAAAAATGAAAATACATTGTTTGTGGTGGTGAAACCAAACAAATGAGCATTAAATCTCAGGAAAAACACACAATTATTAGTACATTGTGAAAACACAAATTGGGAATTTGGTTGTAAAAAGACTTGAACTTTGGTAGATACCCGCTTGCTTTGTCCAAATCTAACGTGTCCCACATTAGAAGTGGTGAGGCAGCGAGCCGTGGTCGTACATGTACTCTCTCTCTCTCTCCTCGTACTGACCTAATGTCTGACGGCCACTGAGCATTCCGTTCCTTCCACTTGTCTCAACCGCTCCACGGATGAGGTCAGAGGTGAACCAGAAGAAGAGAGGGGAATGAGGGAGGAGGGGTGGTGGTTGGCCGGGAGTGTCCTTTATTTCCCCTCAGTGTTGTGTCAGTTAGCAGGTTTCTCTGTGTGCTCTCGTGTTAGCTTTTGTCTTCAAAGGACCGTCGTTTCTCTTCCACAGAGCGAGGGGAGGGAGAGAAAGTCGGGAACGAGGGAGAGAAGGATGTTTTTCTTTTTCTGAACTCCCCGGGCATGTGGGTGCACTGACATGCAATGCTTCATGGGTAATTAACCCGAGCAGGTGGATGCATCACTGATTGCCTCACAGTCAGGATTTCCACATAAGTTCACTGGAGAGACTCGCAGTGTTTTTGGGTAACCACGTTAAATGAACCTTTCAGCCTCCAGTTTCTCAACCACATTTTTAAAATGATAAAATCTGAAAAACACAATTTTTGTCATCTTAGACGTTCTTGTTTGCAGCTCCAGTGCATGTGAAGAACACTGAGGTTTTGGTTAAGTTAACACAATAAAGGATTGTGTGTGAGATGCAGTTCACAGGGCTGCGTATTGGCAAGAATGTGCAAAAGTCATAGCAGCCGTTGAGGGTTGTGGTTGATCATTCAACAAGAGTCCTTATAGAAAACTCTCCTCTGTGGCTGCTAGAAAGCACTTCTCAGGGACTTCTTTGGGTCCAGGAGCTGAACGTAGACCCTGATTGTTCCGGTCTAAAATGCAGGAAAAGATGGCCAGATCTATTTGAGATACTTGCCCGTGGTTTTAGACATTTTGCAGCTCTACTGCGTTGACCATATGTCCCAAGACCCCACACTCCTAACACCCAAGAGGCAGGGATCAAAGGCTTCCTGTATCTCCGCCTTGACCCCTGCCTCTCTGGTGTGTGAGGCACTTAAACCCTCCGTGCCGCTTCTCAAACACTCATCCCTGGTTATTTCAATACCCAAAACCCAAAATGCCTTCCACCTGGACGTCAAACACGTCTACTTTTTCTATCTGCCGCATGTAACGGCCTCTCAAAGTAGCTGCATGAGGCCTAAAAAATATTATCCCAATAATGCGCAATGTTTTTTCAATGTCTAAACGTCCATTCGTCATCGCTAAGTCCTTCTGAACTTTGATGTGATGATGGGCGAGCTGTGATGGCTCCCCAGCGGGGACACTTGACCCCAGTCGGTCCGTATTATTACACTGTGGTTTGATCCAAAATGGCTCCCCCGATGGGATACGTCACTTCTGAACCCCTCCCCCCCCAGAGTGGTGGTTTCCTGTGGTGAAGAGGGAGTCGAGGGGCTGACAGCAGGCGGCTTGTCCAGGCAGGACTCCCGTTGTGTGTGAATCTGTGACGCCTGCCAGCTGTGTAAAGCTCGGCTAAGTCCCTGCTTCTTCTTTACAAGAAAGAAGAAAAACTGTCGTTGCACAATGCGAAAGGTGTCCGTCATCTGCACACCTCCTCCTGTTTTCACTACAGTTTCGAGCATGCCCTTTCTAAAAACGAGTGATGATGTCTTTAGACATTGATGCCATCTTGTGATGGTTCGCACCAAATTAAATACCGCGTACGTAGGAATCCCAAGGAAACAACTGCAAACAAGCCAATTGTAAGTTCTTGAGATGATTATTTTAAAAGCATTTTGCCCTTTTTCATCCTCTTCGTTTTCCTAGTTGCACACAGACGGAAATACGTCCACCGTGCTTGTACTATTCCTGACATTTACAACAAGTCCTCCCTTCCCCCCTTAAACAGCCGGTTTACATACAAACCATTAAGCCATGACCGTAAATCTTTAGAGTGTACACACTGTCGCATCCTGCGTCTGTGAATCCAGAAACAGCTTCAACCCTCACAGCTTAGGTAAACTCCGCCGCCCCCTGTGTACGCGCACGTGTTTATTAAACACCGTCACCCATAATGCACTGCAGGATGAGCAGTGCATCTATACATGCAGCTCAGGTGAAAGGCCCCCAGGTTTGATTCTCCTTCAAAGTGACCCCTGACCTCTGCGCTGTGGGTGGCAAGAAGACAAATGTGAACCCCCCTTTAGGGACGGCAAAGAGAAAAGCTTTCAAAGTCTTTTCTGGAGAAATTGCCCTCAAATATGATCACGAGATGTCAGTTGTTTCTTTGAAGAGATGGGTGGTGTTTCATACAGTAGACATGGAGAAGTTTAGTCTTGTCGTTCTTTACCTGAAAGTTAATTTTCAACACTTAAATATTCCTGTTTGTCTGTAAGAGAAATAGATTGAACTGGTTAAAGTGTTACTCGGGCTGGCTGCTCCAACTGAACTGCAGCGCTGCAAAGTAATGAGTAGCTCCATTAATGATTCAACGATTTGGTTATTTTCTATACTTCATCCTTCCTGCTTTGTTCCGGAGCTTTCGACCGAATCACATGGTCTCCAGCAGCAGATGTGGATGATTCTCAGTTGCGGCAAACCTGGAGATCTTCAAACTATTCTGAGCACTTTTAGGCCTGAAAAGTTCAGCATGACAGTTCGTTTTTTGGCTTTGATACGAGCTTACAGTTAAATACTGATCTGTTCCAGTATTTGATGGCTTGTGTGCACAGAAGCAAAGCCGTGTTTCTAATCGTATCACCTTGACGGCTTCACGTGTATCGAATCACGTCATGTATAACTTCTCCTCTGCCTCCTGTCTCGACTGGCTGCAGCACGTCATAAATTACACAGTGGTCTGTGTCTAACTCACTGAGACAAATGAGAAATATCTCAGTGGATTAAAGGGATCACAGCACAGGGCGCGTTGCTGCTCCTGTATCGCCTGTCTGACCGTCTGTCTGTCTCTCTCCCTCCTCTTTAATACCTGTTGCTCCCGGGTGATTGCTGTTCGGCATACCTACCTGATGGCTTCTTGGCACAGTGCGTGTGCGTGTGCGTGTGCGTGTGTGTGTGCGTGTGTGTGTGTGTGTGTGTGTGTGAGCACCCAGAGGACTAAAAATGGACTGTGTGTATCGTGTGTTGGGAGACAGGTTTGAACAAAAAGGGCATTGTGTGTTGAATGGGGTATTATGAGGTGAGGCAAATCATGTTTTGAATTATTTTATTGAACAAATTGCAAAAACTTATTTTCCCTTATTTTCATTATTGAGTTATCAATTTTTATTTGTAGTTGTAATTCCTTTAAGAATCTCAGAGTGACGTCTTCATGTGTCTTTTTTTCAACAGTTCAAAATCTAAATATATTTAGTTAAATGTCCCATAATAAGAATAAACGATGCACATCTTCACATTTTAGTAACTAGAACTGGGAAATATTTTGCATTTTAAATAATAACGCTTTTGCACAGTTCTGGCATTCATGTCGTCCAACCTGCCACTCACAGTGAACTGTCCCTGTATTCAAAGTCGAATCATCATTTTGTCCGCTGAGTCGCCGAGACAAACTCGTCCTCGGCAATTCACTTTTTCACTAAATTCGACTCCTCCCGGCTCTATGTACACGGTCGCTACAGCAACCGCTGCCCATCACGAGGGTGAACAAGCAGAGCTGACGTTTGAGAGATTCCCACCAGCTGTCCAGTACACACACACACACACACACACACACACACACACACACACACACACACACACGTTCATTGAAGCACACCTACTCTCTCTCTTCCCGTTCTCTGTCAGTGTCTCTCTGTCACCCGGTCCTCCTCTTCCTTGACAAGCTGCTGTGACATTGCTGTTGCTTTTCATGTTCAACCTTCGCACGGACAAGCCAACTTCCACAGCACATAGTTTAGCCACTCCGTGTGTGTGTGTGTGTGTGTGTCACAAAGTAAACTGACTGAGGATTCATGGAAGTAAATGGCTGCTATTTTTAGTCCAAATCAGCAGAAAGTGAACCGATTAATCATTTGAGACTGTAACAGACAAACGGACTGTATAGCTATGCAGTGGCATGTATAAACACAGACATGCATCGGTCATGTCAGCTGATGGTTGTTGGTGGTCCAGTGTTCAGTGTAAACATGCCGTCTTTATGTCACAAACCAGAGAGAGAGAGAGAGAGAGGGATGGATGGACAGAGAGAGAGAGAGGGATGGATGGACAGAGAGAGAGAGGGATGGATGGACAGAGAGAGGCGGAGGGCCTAAAGGGGTTTGTATATACTGTAAGTTTACCTGAGGTTTGCCGTGTTGTGAAGCTTTAGGTCTGTGGAATGCCTTTATGTATACGGTGACGGATGGCTGTGTAAACAGAGGTATACAAATGAAGTTGGATTGAAGCCAGTTGGAGGGCTGAGGGAGGCCACAGAGTCATTCTACAGCCAGGTGTGGACTTACAGGAAGCTTTCAAAAGGTAGAAATCCTTTAAAATGGGATCATATTTCAAAAGGAAACTGTTGAATATCTACATTTTTATTGGGGCGAAGCTGCCGTTTCATATCATTCAAATAACAAAACAGCCTTAATATGGACATTTTGCCATCATGTGAAGATTAAACGGCACATTTGCAGGATCAATACATCCATTTAACGATTAACCATCCAATGTTTCAATATTCCTTTCTCCCGTCTTTGTTCAGAAAGCAGAGACGGGAGAAACAAACATGTTTGACGGATAATCAAGTACATTTAAAAGTGCACTACTAAGCAAATTCACAAAACTATAGCCTCAAAACCACTTAATTACACGTTAAATACAGATGCTGTGTTGTGCGACGTTACCAAACGAAGATGTAGGCCAAAACCCCACCGCTCTATCTCCGGGGTGAACGTTATTTACGGCCGCTATAAACACGTCAACTACTAAATTTCAGTGCTGTCACACTTTTTCTCGCTGGAACACGTTCAGTTCCCGCGGCGTTCCATTGGTAGATTTGCATATCGGTGAACATGTGATGTGTTGTAGAGATTACACCGGTCTGGGTCAGCGGGGGCTGTAGGTTTCTGAATCCAAAATGAGGATTATTTTAGTTCATCAGTGGATGGATGGATGGGGGAGGAGGTGGAGGAAGAGTTTGGTGTTTGCATCCCTGTCTTCGCCTCGGGGCGGCCAACTGACAGCTGTACCCGGCTCACGATGGGAGGAATGTGAGGAGGACAAAAGGAAGGAGAGATGGGGGGGGGGGGGGGAAGGTGGGGGGGAGGTTCAGGTAGGAAGAAAATGCATCTTCTTCTTTATTTGTCCTCGATCTCTTTTGATGCCTTTTCCACTTAATTCCTCATCTTCTCTCCTTTCCCTCCTCCCTCCATCCTCCCCAGCTTGTCATTTTTTAACCAGAGAACAAGCAGTGGATTGACGTTCCCTATAGACTGCAAACACACTGGTCGCATTCCTCAGCTTTGCACACACACACACACACACACACACGTCCACTCCTCCATGCCCCAACCTGGCGATTGTTAGCGTACGCTCCCTCGAGCATAGCCGGCCTTTTTTACTGTCAACAAAAGACGTTTAATGAATTTCACCCCTTCTTTTCGGAGGTAAACACGCTGCTTTTACAGTTCCTTGTAACTGCAGTCAAAGGCTGCAAACGACCCGAGACAGGAATTCCTCGGGAGAAGCATGGTGTGGGAGGAGGAGGAGGAGGAGGAAGAGGAGGAGGGCTGTGAACGAAGAGAAATGGGAGCAGAAGAGAGAGGAGGAAAGGATGACGATGAGGAGTGTAGAGCCGAGGAAAGGAAACAAGGGAGGTTAAAGGAAAGGGATGGAAGAAGGAAATGTAGGACAGAAGTGGAGATAGGAAGGAGGAGAGGGCGGAAACGACGGCAGAGGAGGAGTAAAAGATCAGAAGAGAGGATGAGGAGCAGAGGAAGGATGAAGAAGAGGAGAGGAGACAGGTAGAAGAGGAAGAGAAGATGTGGGCAGTTAGAAGTGGACTGTAGAAGAGAAGGAGGTGGACAAAAAGGAGAATATTTGTCTTTATTTAATATATTCTGACTTTCTAAAGAAGTAAGAAGTAGCCGACTCACCTCTTGTTCCGTGACCTAAAACCAAACACACACTCAGCTGACAAGGAGCCGAGTGAGGACACTGCTGCTTTGACCCCTGACCCCTGTCTGCTTTTAGATCTGGGACACTTCTTCAACACAGACCGTCTCTGTGGCTGCTAATGCACAGTCCTGCTTTGTCACAGTCTGCTGCTGCTTCACTCTTACCTAATAACAAATGATCCTGGCTGCAGCCCCACACTCATTAAAAGATATTTTCATAATCTTGTCATGCAGGATCTCGGGCAGACGGAGTCTCATGACTCTGCTGCTGGGTGCCAAGCCGTTTAGTGTGAGACGCTTCGTCGTGAACTCCGAGAACAGATCAGAGATAAATATGTTGCTCCGCTGCGCCTCGGCCTCTGCATGACTCAGACGTAGGCAGAGAATCCGACACTCGCCTCTCCGCTCCACCGCGCTTATTTTAAACCAAGAGTCACCGTCGTTAAAATAGAGCTGCCTTGAGTGTGTGAGTATGTTTATCGGATTTATGTAATCAGCACCCCCCCGCTCCTATCAGCGCCTGTCACTTCAAGTCCACACACACACACACACTCCACCCTGCATGTGGTGATTGCTGAGTGGTGTTTGACTTCAAAATAACACAAAACAGTGGGGAGTTATTCTTCAGTTGTGACTTGCATGATGTCATGAAGCTAAAATGATCCGGTTTCCAGCTAACTCAATTAGTTGCGCTCGTTCAACTTATCCTCGTCTGATATCTCGCGAAAAGTTACTCCAAAAGCCAGCAACACGTGTCAATTTCCACTCGTTACACGCATACGTTGTTTTTCAAAATAAGACTTCTGTCTTCACTGGAAACAACTAAGGTTTAGGAATAAAAACGTACCCAATTAAAAACGGAGGACTCTTTCAACCTCTCACATAAATCTGATTCAAGGTTAGAATTTGTCTTCCAGTCATGAAAGTCGACCTGTAAATCATTATCAATCATGGTCTAGAAAATGACATTTCGTCTTGAGAATAAAGTTTTAGGAGCCTCCGAGTGTTTTAGAGCATTTGAGTAGAAGCAGAGAGAACATTGAATAACGATCATTACATCAACTAACTCCTTAGGGGGATCCACAGAAATATGAGGATCTAGTTGCTAAAGGGGCCAGTCATTATAATGACGTACACACACACACACACACACACAGTGCGTCCATTTACATCACGCCTTAAAGCGAATATGTAGACTAAGGAGATAATTCGATAATTGCCTGCACCTGCCTGTGCAGTGTCTCGCACACACACACACACACACACACACACCTCCTGTCAATTTCACCGAAGTTACTTCTTTAAGCTTTACTAGATATTAACACAGTTGCACTCGTGCTAAAAGTACGAGGAGATAGAAGAGGCAAAAACTCCAAATTAAAATGTCATTTTGGTGAAACTGCTGTTTTTCCTCCCAATTACAAAAGTTGTATAAAATCAATCTTTTTTTTGCAGTAAATTCAAAGTACTTATACAGCTGAGTAGGTTGAAAATGCAGATGCATGGATGCTGAGTCCAGCAGTAATTCATATGCATCATCTTGTGTTTGTGATCTAGTAGCTGCAAAAGTAGCATGTGCGTTCATATTGGGATCTCCCATGTACAGAAATAGCTTCCACCTTAACATGTTCAAGAAAAAAGTAACAATTCATTACTTCCTGGTGTAGCAAAAGAAGTCGTCACCCACATGCAGTGAAGGAAGTTTGGATTTTTCGAGCTCCAGTCTCTGTTCCACTTGACGTACAACCACAGGAAGAGAGTCCGCGGCCGGCCGATGCTCGTACATGTGTGCGACTGTGCTCGTACATGTGTGCGACTGTGCTCGTACATGTGTGCGACTGTGCTCGTACATGTGTGCGACTGTGCTCGTACATGTGTGCGACTGTGCTCGTACATGTGTGCGACTGTGCTCGTACATGTGTGCGACTGTGCTCGTACATGTGTGCGACTGTGCTCGTACATGTGTGTGTGTGTGTGTTTTAGTCGGTGCGTGTTTGTGTCTCAGCTTGTCTCCCTCGGCCAGCTGTAGAGATCACATTACGGTGTGTTTGGAAAAGCGCCGGAGGGTTCCTGCAGTTCACATGCACGACAAAAAAAAGAAAAGAAAGAAGAAGAAGAAGAGCGAAAACCTTCTTCATCTTCATCCTTTTGGGGGAAAACGTGTCACTTACACTTGCTCTATTGTTTTCTCTTTGTGGGGAAGTAGGAGGGACATTTTTATTATCCAGAAGGGAGACTATTAAGGATTTTAACCCAAATATAATACTTCTGTTGATGAATTATCTTCTTTGATACAGTGCAAAAACAGCTTTTAAGAAAATGTTTGTTTGACAACAGAGTTACTGGTCTCAGATCAGTTCTCCTGTTCGCTCCCATCGTCCTCAATCCAGCTGCTGCTCGGAGGAATGCTCGTGTGTCGGATGATAATCACGACGCACTGATCCCCAGTCAGAGCTGCCGCTTGTCAGTCAGCGTTTGTTTAAATACCCACAATACCCCCCTCCGGGGAAACGATTGCCCCCCTCCCCCCCCCCACCTTCCAAGCCAGGTTTGATAGATTGCGATCGACAGGTTGAACTTACTACCTGTGATTGTTTGTTAAGCTCCGCACGCAGTTGACTGATGGACGATGTCTCCGTGATTTTGGTGTTTTCGAATTCCTCGACCAATGGGGCGAGAGGAGATAGAGGTGGTACAGTATGGGGGCGGGGGGGGGGGGGGGGGGGGGGGCTACAACAAGCCGCTGTAGTGACGATGGAGGCTGGTAAACAAATGTCCCTCACACCATCCATCCATCTCCCGTCCATCTGCCTCCATTACTCCGTCACTCTCCCTCCTTTTATCAGCACTCCCCCCCGCCCCCCCTCCAATACCAAACATTTTATAGTGTTATAGTCCTGGGACTTTTTATCACCTGTTTCCTGTATTATTTTTGGAAGTTTACTCTCCCCCATGTGTCACGTCTTCTTTTACTTCCTGTGTTGCCCCTTTAATGTGGAAGGCAATTGTTGAAAAAAATGTATCCTCTCTCATAGTTTCCTCTCCTTTTTTTGTCTCCTCGTCCTCTTCATTCCTAGAAACTCTTGATTTGTGATGATAAGCTCCTCCGGCTCTTTTTTTTTTTCTTTAAGAGGATTAGCCTCAAGATACACAATAACCAGCCTCCACAGGAATTTCTGTACATTCTGTAGCTGCACACACACACACACACACACACATACACACACACACACACACACACACACACATAGAGGGCTTTTTACTTGTCAATACACCTCATTCAGCAGGGCCTCATGTACTGTTAACCACAGGTTTATACAAGCCCTACGACGCCACAAAGAAAGGTAAAGAGAGATTAGGATCCTTGTCTCTCCATCTCCCTTTTCCCATCTCTTTCTCTTTACATTCCTTTTTCTTCCCCACACCTTCCCTCTCGCTGCTATTTCGTCTCACGTTGGCTGGATTGTTTCCAAGCCTGTAATGTTTTCCCGCCATGTTTTATTGGCGGCTTTGCGCTAGGGGTGTACAACCGATCGAGCGTGCAGCCGAGCCCCATTAGGTTTTAGGAACATGTCAGAAAACGTTGAGTAGTTAACGTGCTGCGGCAAGATGCAGATGGAAATCAAGCACCGTTTTCACTGAAACACTCAGTTTGTGAATATGTTCTGGTTTGGTTTTAGGAAATTTTGGGTTTTCAACCATCGTTCAGGGATGCAGCTCTTGATGCATTTCGTATCGCCAGACATTTTTAGGCCTGTGCGTCCTTGTTTCTGTATTTGCATCGATACACTAGATTTGCAGTATGTTGCAGTGAAAATTCAATATAGAAATATCATTTTAGACTACATATGCTACCGAAAAGAGCTTTTCTTGTGGCTCTGCACACTTAAATTCAGTGCTGCACATTGATTATTCTCATTATTGATTAATCTGTCATTTAGTTTTAGAAAATAGTAAAAGAAATGCCCATCAGAATGTTTCAGAGCCCACTGTTACATCTTCAAATTCCTCGTTTGGTCCAAACATCACATAAAACACACAAAAAAAAGCTGCAACCAGCAAATGATCAATCATTTTTCAGCGAGATCTATGTGGTTGTGAAATACTGTATGCGTTTGCCTCTCTAAGACAGCGGGAGGGCCGGTGTTTCTTCATGAAAAGACATATTTCACCAGCATTTCATTGCAGCGTACTGTGCTGTGGAACCCAGCCTTGTAGAACCCAGTTATCAGTCAGCCTGTGACGGATGTTCTTGTGGGATTATATCAGAAGACAGGTGATTATATTTTCGCTGCAGTGTTAAGGGAACTGATTTATACGAGTAGCCCACAATCTGTTTCGGATGACCCATCTAGTGTGGGTGGCACTTCTCACACACTGTCGAGGAAAGCTGTGAGAAAACAGCAGTGTGTGTGTGCGTGAGAGAAAGACTGAATATGAGTGCATGTGCAGGAATGAGTCCTAAAACACGGAAATGAGTTGGTATTTTTGCACTTCCGGTTTTCTCGTTATGAGGTCGATGGATTTTTGGAATGTTTTTTTTCTCCTTTAGCGTTGTGGTGACGTGAAGTCATGCGACCGTGTTGTAGTTCCTTTATAGATTATCGTTAGCTTTTACTGCCGATTGCATTCCCGCTTTCAAAAATCATAAAAGGGGTTTCCATTGGTGAAGATTATCCTGCTGAACAAAACATTTGTTTGCCACAGAGCTTTATCGTCTGCAATAGCCCAAAAGCCAATGGAAAAATCCCATTAGCTTTTTGATGCTAACGCAGCCCGTGTCATGCTAACTTCCTGTTTGATCTGCAAAAGTTTGTTATCCCTGCAGCACTTTGTTATGATCAGCTCCACTTGTTAGCCTTCTTTAAGGACCGAAACTCTGCACGTTATGCTTGGTGAAATATATAATTATCTCAGAATGGGTTCACTTTGTCAAGCATAAACCTGACTTCTTTTTTTAATTTTTTAAATGAAGCCAGCAGGGAATATTTCCCTGGCAGAACGCAAGACTGATTGATGGCCCATGTTGCTACAGGTGAATATTTAACGATTTAAACAACATTTCTCAATATTGGCAGCAACACTTTAATGAAATGATAAGCATACCTCTGGTTTGGAATTCAAAATACAGCTGGTTATAGTTGGGCAGATGTTAAAACACAACCTCCTCCCCCGTCAGTACGCGACTTGTGGTTTGTCTTTGAAACGTGCTGCAGATTAAGCACTGCAGAGCACACACATTTCTTTAAAGGAGTATTCCACCTGAAATAAATCTTTCCAGTGCTACATACTTGAGCGTAGGAGTTAAAGTCGGCTCTGAAAATGATTTAAAAAAATAGTTTATGGCTCACTCCCTCCTCAAAGATGCCAACTTGATCACAATAAATTCCTGTGATGAAGCGCAGACAAAAAAAAAGGTCAAAACTTATAAAAACATTCATAGAAACTTCTCAAATCGCTCCTGCACCATAATCCGCTTCACTGTAGTTGATCCGTATGTTACGTTTGTTTCAAAGTCTCATAGCTTTTCCACAACATGTCGAGTCACGCTATTGTTTCTGTGAACAAAAGCAAAACAGTAAAATGGTCGATAGGGTCCACCGGACCAGAGGGGTGCAGGCAGCACCTCACAGCCCAGGAACGAGTGCACGATTTGGGGCACGGCAAACAAAGATCTTCTGGTTCCTCCCTGGAAGTCTGCGGCTGACGGATGTTTGTAGTTTGCGTTTACATTTTAGGGAAAGTGCTATCAAGGTCTGTTTTGTGTACGTGTGAGGAGAGGTCAGGGGGAGGTGCACATGTTCAGGCAGGACAAATGTTCAGGGAATTTTTGATGAGATAGTGAGAAACATGTTGTACGAGAAGTGATACATAGATAATTTCCCCGTCCTACACACGTTCAGTCCTCTCATCACTCGGTATCTGGCAGCCGTCCTCTGACTTCCTGGGTGGCCTCGGTGTATCCACCAACAGCAGGGAGCTTAGCTGTAACATACACACACACATACACATGTTCACACTCTCAGATGCACAGCTCTGCTTGTAAATCACTCAAAGTACCAATATATTTCATCACCTATGTGAGGTGTGTTCTTCAGCTACACACAACCGCTGCCAAATGAGCATGAGCAAATCTAAAACATCACGCTGCTTGTTTTTGCCGTGTGGTCGAAGTCATTTTAGTTGATAAATAATTAGGTTAGAAGTCATTTAACAATGTGCCTTTGGACTGGGATAGGACTGTAACCAAGTGACCAATTTAAGAGTCTACAGCATGTAAATCTTATTGAAGCTATACAAAGCTCTTCAAGGGGGGGGTCCAGATTAAAAAACGTGAAAGATTTAGAGCAACCTGACACCTACTGGGTCATAGGTAACACGCTTTGTGAAGAAAGGGGCCAATTAACTCTTTTCTGCCTCATTCACTGAGGCCCTCGCAATGCCCGCGCCTCCTTCACATCTACAATACCAACATTCACGCAGCCCTCGATCTGTAGTGGAGCTAACTTTGAACCTGCAACCCAACCTGCGCTGGCTAATGCTAAAGCAGCCCACCTGCTGATCTGTTAAGCTAACGTTGAGGCTGTCAGAAGCAAAGGCTGCAACCTGAGCTCGCTCTGCGCGCTTAACGGAAGATGTGGGATAGAAAAGAGCTCAGTTTAGAGAACTAGTGCCATGGAAGGAGATCTTGGTTTGTCCTGAGAGCTAATTCCCCTTCCTCTTGTAAAAACTCTCAGCGGTTAATCCACCTTTAAAATGGCTCAGCCACCAGTAGGGTTGGATGATATGACTAAATAGTACTTCACTGAGTTAGCACTGAGCTCCTAACATGCCGGACTCAAGATGGACAGGCATTTCTCTTCCTTGTACCTTCTACCTAACTACATTTCCCACAATGCAACTCGACCGTCTACAGTTCGGTTGGAGATTCAAGTGTGTTATGCTAGTAGCAGCTAATGTAGCCTCGAGCCTCTTTCTAACTTGTTGTCTTCAGCCCAAACCAACACTTCTTCTTCTTCTTCTTCCTCTCCTTCTTCTTCCTCGTCTCCTTCTCCTCCTTCTTCTTCTTCTTCTGCACAGGCCTCAAACTGAGACTTGAACCTGGCCTCGTGTCTTTATGACCCGGCTGAACCCTAACCCTGCCACTTTTGAGACCTAAACCGAAACCCTGAAGCCACGTGTTTTCCTTTACTTTGCTTCTGACCGATAGCTCGTCAGGCTAATGCAACATACTGGACTACCTACTACATCTGGTATCTTCAGTACTTGTTGATCTCCTTCACCTCATCTATGTGTATGATTTCTCCCTGTGCAGAAACAGCAGCATTTGTTTTAACGTGCAGTAGCGTGCTCACTCTCCAGCCAGCAGCAGCTCTCTGACCTACAAAGTCACCAGGTTTTGAACTGTTCCCCAGGGGCCCCTTAAGCCCCTCACATGGAGCAAAGTGGTGTCTGGGGACTGTTCTGTTCACAACCTCAAAGGGTACCACCATCTCTGTATGTGTGTGTGTGAAAGACAATGTGTGTGTGTGTGTGTGTGTGTGTGTGTGGCCTCTGGTCCTGTAAAAACCTGCAACAGGTTACAATCCATCTCACTTCGTTTGTGTCTCCTCCTAAAGCCAGGAACACATCCATCCTTTTGTGAGTTAATGTGTGTGTGTGTGTGTGTGTGTGTGTGTGTGTGTGTGTGTGTGTGTGTGTGTGTGTGTGTGTGTGTGTGTGTGTGTGTGTCTCAGACCCCCTGTAGAGCAGACTGTGGTGCAGAAGATGAGCAGTGCATTGTGATGTGGTGTTTCTACCGTAGCTAAGGAGAGAATAGCATTACCATTCAAAAGGCCTGCTGTCGCGGTTGGAGGGGGTTTAACAGGGTTTTCTGCTCCGCTGTTATGAGCTGGTTCTCAGCTGCTTTACACACTCTGCTGTGTGTTGCTTCATATATTTCTTCTTCTGTTCTTTAATCAAACTTATATATTTAACATCAATATGTTTCTGTGTAGTTTTTATAAAATGTTTCCCTGCTGACTGAAGGGTTCTGCATGTTAAAAAATAAACATCACACACACAAATATATCCCCTAATTCAATGTATCCATTAATTAGAGGCCTTGTAACAGCACCTATACCATTGCTTTTCATCTTGTGCCAATATGATACTGTATACCTGTGAACTTGTTTCGCTTCTGGATGGAGGAATGTTTGGAGCACAGCTGCCCACCGGGGTCAGAGGTCACCGCTCAGCGCCCGCACAAGGCCTTCGTGAAATGACCCGGCATTGTGCGTCTCCCCCTGTCTCCCTCTCTGTCTCCGCACATACACAGAAAACACTCTGTCACTTCTATCAAAAGGGTCATCGCTGCCCCGTCGACTCGGATTAGAGACGGGAAAAAAGTATAGCGATGGAAGAAGAAATGAAACGAGGAGCAGGGAGAGAGAGAGAAAACGATGAGCGGGCAGGGGAAGGGAACAAACAAAAAAATGTAGAGAAGGAAATAGACTGAACCGATTGGGAGAGACGGGAATAGAAAGAGTGACAGAAGGACGGAGAGGAGTTATTGTGGGTGCGGAGACAAAAGGGGACATAAAGAGACGGCCGTATATCTGTCAGGGTTGTGTCAAGAGCTGTCCAGTGTCTTTATCTGCAAAGGTCATGGACTGATTCACACCCACACACACACACACACACACACACACACACACACACACACAGAGCTGACCTCAGTGTGCTGAGTAACTTTTTTATTAGTCTTCAAAAAGGCTGCAAATTTGTATTTGGTTTGTGTGTGTGTGTGTGTGTGTGTGTGTGTGTGTGTGTGTGTGTGTGTGTGTGTGTGTGTGTGTGTGTGTGTGTGTGTGTGTGTGCGTTTATGGGGGAGTGAGTCAATAGCCTCACATCAACTCAATTTATTGACTTTTTTGCATCACTATGAAAAGCCGTAAATTACCGGGGCGATCCTGATAGCCTGGCCTCCCCCTTTCTTTCTCTCCCCCCCCCCACTCCCCTCTCCCGCTGTCTGTCTCTCTCTCTCTCTCTCTCTCTCTCTCTCTCTCTCTCTCTCTCTTCATCTGTCTGTGTTGCGGCTCATGGCAGGAGGATGAAAGGGTCAAAATTAAAGTGAGGGACAAGTTGAGGGGAGGAGGGGGAGAAAGGAGGCGGGGGAGGAATATCACATCAGAGGAAGCGAGGGGAATGAAAGGGAGTACATTTGAATTTGAAGAAGTGTAAATTTACAGATGATTGTCAAGAATAATTTTAACGCCGCTAATCAGTCGTTTATGCAAATTTTTCAACCAAAAACTGTATTTTGGTGATTCTGGACTGTTTGAAGGTTTCACTTTTGGCTTTATGAAATTGTTATTAGTTAAATGTAACGTTACAGAACGTAAATCACCATCATTTTCCTCCATCCTTCAAAGATGTCTAACTATCTCCCATCCTCATTCCTACCTTTTTACTCCCCTCTTTCCTTCCTCCTCCCCTCACTTCTCCTTTCTGTGTCCTTCCGACCTCCATCCCTCTCTCCCTCACCTTCTGGCTTTAACTATCGGCCTCCATCAATCTCAGGCCTGCAGGCCTTCGATCGCGTCGATTCCAGGAACACTGAACCGATCCGATCAATGTGCTGCAGGTAGTTCAGATCATTTCAACAGATACCTGCAAAGAGAGAGAGCGTAATTACAGAGGTATTTAGAGAAACTGTGTGTGTGTGTGAGAGCAAGACACACGTTCTTAAAGCTTGACTGATTGACAGCGATAAACTGTTGTTGATGCTCATTCCTGAAGCCACACTCTCATTACAGTGATGGATATTTGTTGATCCAGATGTTCACTGCTGCTGCACTTCCACTTATGTCCAATATCACATTTCTTTGCACTAAAACGGAGCTCACTATAGTTTTAAAAAGTTTAAAGCACGTAAAGGTTTAAATCACTATATTATATAGCGGCTAATGCTGCATCCAACATGTTGCAACATCCTCTGGTCTACTTTTTCCTCCCTTACACCTGATTCCAGTTGCCTCAGGGTGGCACCCTTATGTCCCACATGCACTTGTTCTACAGATGCTGATACGACCTGAAAACTGTGGTCGACCTCGTCAACACGCATGAAGTTCTCGCCTCGGCAAAAATAAAACCTGTGATGATCGCTACGTTGCATATTAACAGTTTGCATATATTTCTTTAAAAAATCCACATGACAGCTATATCTCGTATAGTGCAGATATAACACAATACACTGGTTCAAATCGCATGCAAACGGACATTTAGGGGACACACAACCAGCCAGCTGCTTGGCCGAGCGTAGGCATGTCCATGCAGCGCTCCCCCAGCGATGCTTCCACTGAAATCCCCGTGTAGATATCTCCAAATATGTAATTTGTTTTAACCTGCCCAGGAGTTCCAGATGGTCACAGATAAAAGCGACGAGGCGATTCAGATACTATTGCGCTTTTCTGATCGCGTGAAATGAAACAAACCGTGAACAGGTACTTGCAGATGCCTGCCTGACCCCGGGTCTGGCATGCGTTGCGTGCGAGCCGTCATGGAACGATGCTCAGTATGCACAAAAGCTACAAGTCAACATCCACATAATGGGTTTGAACGGACAGGAAATTTTAAAGACAAATGCCATCGCATTCCTGCTTTGATAGGACGACGCGTGAAGCGCTCGCGCCCACGGACAGGAAATTCACTGCATGCGTCCTGGATTCCCACTTTTATAAGCAAGAGGCTAAAACAAACACAGATACACCTGCAGGAAGATATGAACGCGCAGACAGGATATCACCCCAGAGTCTGTTAACTCTTCATCTCTCTGCCGTACAGTTTGTTGTTGGCTTCTGGCAAATTCCAAAGAAAGTATTGCTCGGTGAAAAGGTCACATGGTGCGTTCATGCTCGGATATACAGGCCTTAATGATTGGTTTTTAGATGAGCATTGCAATGAGCACAAAGTGACAATAAGTAAGATTGAGACCCTGTTTTTAAGGGGGAAACCTTCATTTACGTTGATTTCTGTTCATTAAATGATTCATCACGTTGACTTTGGGCCGGTAGTCCTCACTTGAAAACAAACGACCCCTGTGAAAAAAAAAGCAGCCTCCCCGGAATTCTTAGATCTCCCGAGCCCCTCTCCTGATTTTATCCGTTTCAGACAACAGACCCTCCTTCACTGTCCCTTTGAATTCCTCAAATTCCCAGATTTGGGAACGTGGAGTTCCTATATGAGGTCTCTCCAGACCATTAAGCGCAGTGATCCTGACCCCCTGCATCCGACAACACGGCATTCCTGACCTCCTCGGTCCGCTCTGATCCACTCCGCTGGAAACCCACCTCTCCCACTGCTTTCATTCCCTCCTCCTCCTCCTCCTCCTCTTCCTCCGCCCTGGAGGTCCTCTGTTTCAGGATCAGGGAGTTAGAGGAGGGGTGAAAGGTGAGGGTGAGGAAGGAGAGCGATGAAGACAGAGGAGGCTTGTCTTGTGACACAACCATCGTTTTTTTATCGATCACATTTCAGTCCTTAAAATAGGTGCGATTGACTGTTTGACAATATTGAGTGTTTTCAGGTGTTCTACTTTTATTAATCTAAAGTATTACAGTCAGGATATACTGTTTACTTCCTTTAAGGTTGGCACTGAAACGCCATTTAATTGACATCAATTGAATTTTGACACATTTTTGTGCTCAATTCTTCTCAAACTTCCAATTCCACGTCATTGTAAAAACATCCATCATTGTGTTGAACAAAGCGAAGACATTGAGCACGTTTAAGACCAGCTTTTCCTTTGCAAAAACTTATTTTGGGATCATAATTAATTTTCTCAAAAACTCTCAAGGACTTTCAAGGCCAGTTGAAACCTCAGAATGGTGTTAGAGACAGAATAGATAGATTGATGGGGTGAGATAAGGAAAGTTGTTTCAAAGGGAAAGTGGGTCATGAAAAGCAGCTGTGTGTTTGGGTTCAGATGCTCTCCTGCTGACACACACACACACACACACACTCCATACACTGGCACAGTGGTGAGGGACAGCTATGTACGTCTCTTGTCCTGTCATGTACCTCTTGAGGAGACAGAAAAGACATACGCGATAGAGGAATGTATGCCACACACACACACACACACACACACTTGGCAGACGAGGTGTTGAGAACTATATAGATTTGATTGTATACCACATTGTTCTATCTATTAGAGCCTTTTAACTTGATATAAATCACATTTGAAGTTGACAGCTATATGTGTGGTTGCCAAAGTCGTATTTTACAGTGACACACCTTCTTTCTTTCTTTCTTTTTGTTGGTGTGAGTTGTTGTGAACTTCCTCGACCGTCCAGACATGCTAATGCCGGGCGGAGAGACACAATGGTTGATGAGCAGAGAGACGAATGTGTCTGGGCACCTCGCAGTTCGACCCTTTACATCAGTCATTTTAAACACCGTGCAGGGCGAACGGAGCACCTGCAGGGGTACCAGGCTCACACACACCTGGTTTTGGGAGCTGTCCTCCGCTTCCTGGGTCCCGTCATCCATTTGTCTCTCTCACGGGGGGGCATCTTCGCTCCTCCTCACCTTTGGCCTCATCAGAGGAGGGAACATCTGGGGAGGAATCGTTTTGGCTTCTTATCCATGTGATTGATTTTGTTGCGTCAGCTACCCGACTGTGACAGCACCTTGTTGTCCTGCCTTAAATTAAAACCATAATGCTGTCTTCTTCTGTATATATATCAGTTTATGTCCTTCGTTGTTTGGAGGACGTAACACAGAACTTCCTTGGGTGGTCTCGAACCACCAACCTTTCGGTTTAGCACCTGAGACCGCTCTGGACGATACGTAACAAGTAGAAGCTAGTGTTAGCATGCTAGCACTAGCCCACACAGTCAACACTTTGTGCTAGCCTGATAGTAATCTGTATTTGTTATTTGTTAAGACTTGTACATGTCATCCACGCTTGTTGGCACTTTAATGTTTCTCGTGATGGCTTGTTAGTTATGAAGAAAGATGAAATCTCAATCTCTTCATCCTGCCTGTAAACAACTGGCTCGGTTGTTTTTCCAACCTGGCAAACAGCCGTCTTTAAGCAAAACACCAGACCAGTTTGAATCATTACAGATGTGGGCAGCGATGCAGAAAAAGAGGCTATAGAGCTAACAGCTAGCCTAGCCATTTCTGACAAAACCTCAAAGCCTTTTCTTTGATAAAAATGCCTTTATCTGTCTAAAACAAGTCATCACGTAGACCCGTGTGATGGCTACATCTGTCCATTTCTTCAGTACTTTCCCACACTGCTGAACAGGTGCTTTGTGTGACTTCATCTTGGCCGAGCTTCCTTCCAGACTCAACAAATGTCAGATATCATCAGTCAAAGTTAAGAGGAACTTGTGCAGTAAATTCCGTCTTGTTTCACACTGTTTCTGAACGTTTTTGCACTTCTGTCGATCGTCTCTGCTTTAAATTCCATATTTAAATATGTTTCAGACTGTAATCGCTCAGGCTTGTTCTTGAATTTGATCTTTGACAAAGTCTTCTGGATTTAGATTTGAGGAATAAGCATTAACTAGCACAGATATTTAGCCGCTTTGTTGGCTTTACCCCCTGATCTCACAAACCTGGTTAACTATTAACTTGACCTTAACTGGTTATGTAAACATAAATTCACACGTCCCTGGGTGGGCTCGAACCACCAACCTTCCAGTTAACAGCCGACTGCGCTAACCGATTGCAGGTAGCGCCACAGAGGAGTTAGCATTGTAGCATTAGCCCAGACAGTTAACACTGGGCGCTGGCCTGATAACAATTGTTATTTCTTATCTTTCTTGTCAACTTACAACTTGTACCGCTGCTTTCATGTCCATTTTCCTGTTGCTATTTTTCATGGATGTAGCAATTAGCTTGTTAGCCATGTAGAAAGATGACATCTTCACTCTGCCTGCGTGTGATTGGCTCGGTTGTTTTTCAGCAAAACCAAAACTTAGATCTCTGTGATCATAACAACATGACCTGTGAAGAAAATCAGCCCTCTAATGTTTCCAGTTGACTCCACACATCACACGTATAAGAAGCTCTCTTGGTATCCAAGTGCAATGCAATGTTTCCCAACTTTTGGCCGAAGTGTCCTAAATATCCCCGAGTAGATGCCGGCGCTCCTCGCATGGATACTGCAGCCTGAGACGCGGTATGTGGCGGGATGTTTAGCGTGATATAAGGCCTCCGCTGGCTCCACGCTCTCGTTATGGACTATTCAATTACACAAGAAAGACATACTTGAATGTTGCTGGCATTGCAGCGTGCCTAGATACCAAAAGGGGACGATGGTAAATCCTGGTCATGTAAAGGAAGGCCCGACGGCTGGAAAATCAATCCGTCGAAGCTAATTTATTCATCAAGTCAGTGTACAGTGGGAGCTTGTCTTTACCTGTATGTTGGCATTAGTGGGGATTTATTTGTAGAGGTTTCTGCTGCAGAGAGACACGGACTTGCAGACTTAAATATTAGGATTGCAATATTGGATTTTCATGACTCGATCGAAAGGAAATCTGTGCTGAACATTCATGATCTCTGTGTTTACGTTGCGTGCAAGCGTACATCGTTTTCGTCTAGATATTGTCAAACTCATTTCGCTTCAACATGCTATAACCTCCAAAACTTTCCCAGATGAAAAAAAAACAAACAAAGCAAAAAAATGTAGCCCCCAAGTGCAAAAAACTCTTTTATTGTGAACGTTACTGCAGGCGAGCCGTTGTCTTGGCATCCAGATTGATGTATTTTTAATAATAGAAGTATGTCAACACAGTCTAGCCTCCAGGTACAGGAGACATTTCCCTCCCGTCTGTGTCGGAGGCTGCTGGGGTTACTCCAGCTCTGTCCTAGCATGCTAAAACATGCATGCAAAATGTGGTGCACATGCAAAATGTTCCTATTTGCATTACTTGGACTTGAAGGTATTTGTTGCAGAGTAGTTTATGACTTTGTTTCAACTAGTACAATGAGCCTTTTGAGTGACTGTTCTTCCTGTGTGTCCCGTAGAGATGCGCAGCGCAACCACAGTCTGCAGCTCTGACATTAAAAACGCTGTATTCATTCACGTGAAGATGCATCAGATGATGAATTTGTTTTGTTTGTTGTAAGAAATTGCAGTCTGCAGTTTACCCGCTGTATAAAGGCATATCAAAGTTAGCGAACTTTGAAGGGAAATTTCCCAAATAAAAGGCCTTATTTCCAAAATAAGTCGTGCAATGAAAAGTTTTATTATGAAATAATAAATAAACATTGGATTCCAAAATAAAATGCACATAGAAAAGATTTAGTTCAAGATAAGACATGCAAAGAGGAGTTTTGCTCTGAAATGAGACATAATGGGCGCAAATCAGTTTATTTGCGAAATTCCATTTCAAAATAAGACAAAGAAGAAGATGCGCAAACAAAAGCTACGCGCTGAAATAAGATTTTCAAAATAAGACGTGCAAAGAGTTTCACTACAAAATATGCCATGAAGAAATGTTTCCTTCCAACACAATATGCACTAAGCCATTTTTATTTCAAAATAAGATGCCCAAAAGAAGAGTTTCGCTCAAAAATAAGTTTACACAAGTTTAATCCAAAATAAGACACAGGAAGAAGAGAGCGAGGTAAGGAAGTTGTCGGTATTCATGGTCCCAGTTGACCCTGAATTTGCTTTATTCATTGAGCTGTAAACCCAAGATGACAGATGCATCTTTGTTTAAGGTGGCCCTTTCTTTGCGTTAGTTCTTTAATCCGTAACTTCCTCTCCCGTCTCACCAACTTAAAGTGAATCCACAGGAAGGAGCTGTTTAAATGGCCTTAAACGATGTCACCTACAGCGCTCTACTTTCATCATTGTTAACCACAACCGCGGTTTCCGTTGGGATTCGTCTCAGGAGCTTCTTCTCCACACATGTGGACTCACTCCGACATTAAACACATAAACACACACATCGCCCCAGGACCCCCAACACCAAAGAATGGCATTCAGCGACGCCTCTCTCTCTGTGTGTGTGTGTGTGTGTGTGTGTCTCTCAGGTGGAAGCACCTTCATGATTTAGTGGCTACCTTCATATCCACCTCCTCCTTCACTCCTCTGCCTCCTCCCATGACGGTCCATCATGTAAAGAGATCTCCTGCTGTCTCTCCTCAGTTTATTGTCTAAAAGATTCTCATTTTCTTTTCTTCCGAGCCCTGAGGGCAAACGTATCTGCGCTGTATGACTTTTTCATGACGCAAATTGTCTCCACATGACACACGATGATCCACCTTTAAGAAAAGAAAGAGTAGTGCTTGTCTCTTCTATAAGTAGCGACGTTATATGAAGATATAAAGATAGATATGAGATGAGCAAAGAGGACAACTAAGATGCAAATTAATGTGGATATTTGTTTACATACAGAACAAAAAAATATTTCATTGCTTCTCATTTTCTTGCTTTCTCATTTGTTTACTATTTGTAGTAGCTATGCTTTAGATTTTTATTTGATTTATGGATAGACAAAAAAAAAAAGAGAATCCAAGGGATACCATGAGATATGTGACATGGTCCTAATATGTCAAAATACAACATGTTTCATTAAACTGAACAATAATGTAACGATAGAAACACTTTAATAGCACAAGTAAAATGTCATCTTGCAACTTTCTATTACGCTTTTGTTCCTGCAAACATAACCCTTTTGTCTCATATGGAAATGCCTGAAATAAGTAATTGATCATATATGATCCAAGTAATTGAGTCCCCTCTCTTTCTGAGAATGAGAATGAGAGCCCCCCCCCCCCCCCTCACTCCTTTCTGTGCGTCCCATTCACAGCTTCAGGCTGTATTTTACTGGTTCCCATCAAAGTCTAATGGTCTGTAGGTAACTCTGTTGTTCTCTCAGCAACCCCGGCCTCTCCCCTGTCTCCCCGTCTCCTCTCCCACACGCAGGAATACATGCCTGACTTTGTGTGTTTAGGAGGAAGAGAAAGAGGTGGATCAGATCACAAAAGAAGGAGCGTCAGGGTGATATTTTAACCCCACCACGCTGCTCCGAGAGCTGCTGAAAAGCTGATTGACTAGAGAGGAGAGGAGGGAGAGGAGGGAGAGGGGGGAGAGGGGAGGGGTGTCTATAGCGTAGCAGTAGCCTGCAGGATACTTATAAGAAGACATACTCGCACCCTGGTTACATCGTGCATGTTTTAGACACATGTTTCAACCTCTGAGGCACAGAAACGCTTTCAAACATGTTTATTTGTGAGGCTGAACATGAGTTCCTGTGGTCCAACAGGTGTCCCTTTGTAACAGCGGGCCACCGGGTTTACAGTCAGTCTTAGTACAAAAAAGTTTCACGTTTTTGGAGCCTCCAGTGTTGCCAAAATGCACAGCTGGAAATGTTACTGGAATATTTAGAAATGCTTTCTTTCTTTCTTTGGCCTTACTGGCGTGTTTCGTGAAAGAAGAAATGCTGCCACGACCAAAGAAGATGCAAACTCACGCATTAAAGAGCTCATTACCATAAACCTCAAGGTCTCTGTCAAGGTTCCTCGAGAGTTCTGGCCAAATCGAAAGCAGCAACTGAGCGGCTTATTTCAAGGCTTTCGGGAACCCCTTCACCATTTATGGACTTTACAGCGTGCGCTAAGGCGGCCTTGAATCACGTCAGAGTGAGAAGAGTCACTCAGAGCTGCTATTCGAACGTATTTAATCTCTTTTATAGCAGTTTGAAGGACTAGTCTGTTGAGGAAGAAAGTGCACAAAAGGTGTCACTCTCGCCTCGCATGTCTTTTCCATTTAAGGACATCACACGGTGTTCCAAGTCTGTTAACATTACAGCCCGCATCATATCAGAGGGTCCACTGGACCCTGCACAGGAGATTCTTATGGCAGAGAACCAAAAAATAAATGTTGATCGCTTGGCTTCAAGTTCCTTATTTTAGTCTTTTAAAATAATCACGTCTAGAGATCGTAGACGTTAAAACCTCTAAAACAAGATACATCAAGCAAAAGAGGCCAGATTGAGATATCATTACAACCCCTTTAATGTTGCAAGATTTAAAAAAATGCAAGATTTCAATTGTTTCTTAATGAACCAAGTGAAGTGATGCTGAGTAAAACATCTGGAATGTGCTTAATATGTCTGCAGAAAACAAACCATTAAATGCAAAGTTAGTGACACCGCGCGAGGTGAAATGACGCTTTTTAGTAATTCAGCATGGAGAACCTCGTCGTTTGTACGCCTCCACGCTGCTGAAGTCCTTCGAGCAAGAAACTCTGACACTGAAAGATAGGGATCGTATGAATCCGATCTTTTGACTGATCCAGACTGTCCCCCTCCCGTCTGGTCCTTCAGGCAGGTTAAAACAGTTAACAGGCCTTTACGCACTGCAGCCACGTTAGTTAGTATAATAAGTGAGATTTAATAGACTGGAGCTGATGCCGTTAGTCAGGAGGGTAAAAGTGAAATTTAATGGAGTGAGCGATTCATGTGGTCTCATTACAGCGCCGCGGGCTCTCCCAGGTGTGTGTTGGTGTGTGTGTGTTTGGGGTCAGCGAGTGGAATTTTCCCTCTGTTTGTGCACTTGTCTGCCTGTCTCCACATCGCCCCCTGTGGTCAGAAAGGGGAACTCAAAGATCCTGGAGATTTAAAAGTAAAACACACACACACACCCAGCGATGAATCAGAGCTCCCTACTTAACCTTTTGTGGGTTTTTTTTTAATCTGTCTGACTTCACAGTAGCCACAGGAGAAACGCACGCTCTGTTATTTATTTCAGGGTTTGCACAATTCGACTTCAAGCAAAAGCCAGACAACACAAGACATGCAGCTGATGGAAAGTGACTCAGCAGAGTGGAATTCTCATTAATAAAATCAAACAGGTTTAAATATAGAAAAGGAGTTTTTTGATGATGGTTACCTGTGTCTGGTGGGACGGATGAACTTCAGCCACAACTAAAGGTTAATCAGACTTGTGGTTGCCGCTGTTTTGCCAGCGCGGCATGACTCACTGAGGACTTAAAAGAGCTGAGGTCGGAGGAAAGTACGGAGTTATATTGGAAGGATGAGACATAAAGATAGAGAGAGGGAGATGTCACACTTCAATAACATACAGAAGTGTTCATTTAATAACTCCATGGCTGAAACTATATTTCTTCTAAAGTCTTTAAAGTTTTCTTGTATTCTTTCCTTATCAAAACAATATATGTTTCTTAAAAAACAGGATAAAGCCAACACATGAAACCCCTCCAAACCACAAATTGTTGTAAATTATTGGTCTCTAAAGTTGCTGATATTGCATGTTGTTACCATTGGACAGGCTAGCTGTTTCCAGGCTTTGTGCTGAGCTAAGCTAACCATCACCAGGATATGTCTTCATATTAAGCGATTATTATCATATTACTCTTGGCAAGAAAGCATATTTCTCCAGTCAAGGACTTCTTACGCGTTAAGAAACTACAGAAGGAGGGGTAAAATGAAAAGACAGACAATTAAAACATAGAAACCGAACATGTGTCTGTCACTCCAGTGCCAGACCTGTGTTTGTTATTTGGCGTGCAGTTATTTGCACACACAAACATCTGTCCACATACCTGCTATGTGAGCACACACAGATACACACACAAACACACCCTCGAGTGAAATCTGTGTCCAGATTACCACCAACCCTCTATTCACACCACCTCGACAAGGAAAGAAGAAAAAAGAGAAATGAAGCTTGCAGCTCTGTTAGCGAAACTTCCGTTGCTAAAAATAGGTCCTGGTTGGCAGCGGTGGTTGGCAATGCGAGGCGTTGTTTGGCAGGGCGGCGGGATACGGTGGGGTAACCCGAGGTGCTCGTTGGCTCGATGACTCTGCAGCTTTTTAAAGAGGATGCTTTGGTTTGCAGTGGATTAATAAAGTAAAGGGAACGTTTTTTTGGGGGATTTCTTTGCCCCCTCCTGGTAAAAGGGAAATAGAGAAACCTTTGCCCTCTTAATTAGCCAATCCAAGACGAGTATGTGATGCGAACGCCAAGAAGAATTCAAGGAATAGTTTGACTAAGCTTAGCTTAGCACAAAGACTGGAAACAGGGGGAAAACAGCTAGCCTGGCTCTGTCCAAAGCTAATTAAATCCACATAATTGACAGTTTTCATCAGTTTTCATCATCAGGAGCTCAACATCTGCTCAAATCCCGTTTTGTTTTGCCCGACGTGCTTGTTAGCGTCGCGTCTCTGTGCGATCGCGGCCTTGGACACACCCATGGCGGTGTTAGGGGGCATTTATCCTTTCAGGTATATCCACGGGGACCCACCGATCAGTTTACACTCGTTGTTCGGTGAAACCTTAAACTACACTGGTGAGGGCATTTGTGTCTGTCCCTGTAGGCCTCTTGGTAAGGACAAAACTCTTCTGAGGGACATTAGCTCCGTCTCAGATTTCTGCCCTCTAATACACGAGCTGTAATTGAGACAAAAACACGCACATATTCTCTCCACACGTATGCATATTTCCGTCCTTGTTCCTTTTTGCGCACATGTCGCTCTAAGGTACAAAACAGAAATCACACAGGTGGAACCAGATCTTGTTTCACTCCCCCTCCTCCATCTTTAGATCCCTCCTCCCCTCCCATCGTTCCCTCCGGCTCTCTAGAAGATTATTTTCACCCGTCCCATGTGTCCACCATTACACCCACTTTTCCTCCCAGCTCTGCCTCCATCTGTACCTGTTGGAAGCCATTACTTCTTGCTACTACTTCCCTCTGTTGTTTATTGGTTTACCACTCCATTATCTACCTCTCCATCCCTCCATGCACCTCCCCTTTCCTCCTCAAAAAGCCCCTCGTTCCCCCTCCAGGCGAGGGGAGCAGAGTGGGCTTCAAAGGGGGGTGATTATTATAGCACTTATCAAGAGGGTGGGCGCTGTCACTCACGTTATGTGTGTGTCTCTACAGGCCAGCTTGTGTCTTGAAATCATTTTATATTTTCCCAAAGTTCACACATTTAGAGTTTTGGGGGAAGTTGTGTTTAAAAAGAAGTTCATGAGAGAGTGTTGCTCATTTAACATAATCAAAGTTATAAATATGACCCCGGATGAGAATCTGTAACGTAGCTTTAAGGCTGTGTGTGTGTGTGTGTGTGTGTGTGTGTGTGTGTGTGTGTGTGTGTGTGTGTGTGCAAAATAGTACGCCAGTTTTGTGCAGAACAAGAACACTATTTTGGAGCCTGTAATGTTTAGTTTTGATAAGAAACCTCAATAGTAATTTTTTCAAAGCTCATTATTGTGTGTTGCATTATGTTGTTTTATGTTTGTGCATATTTTGACCTGCCAATCAGATCGAAGCCCCGCCCCTAAAGCATCCCCTGCTTTATGGTCTGTTTGACTCTAAATGGACCATAATTTACTAAATGAACATCATGCTGTATTGAAGAAGACTTGAAACTAGAGATTGAGACCATAAACTCATGTTTACAATGTTTACTGAGGTAATAAATCAAGAGAGAAGTAGAGTCATTTTCTCATAGACTTCTATACAACCAGAGGAGTCGCCCCCTGGTGGACATTAGAGAGAATGCAGGTTTAACACATGAAGCATTGCCTTAACTTTTCAGAACCAGTGGTCACCGCCTGCTTTAGCCTGAATTTCCCTCTCTTCACATTGTTGACGTGTAACACTCACTGGATGATGTAAACTCACGTCCTCAAGTGGAGACATGTTTGGTTTATATGAGAGTACAGCAGCTTGTATTAGAGTCTACGGACCATTTATAAGAAAAGCAGTTGGATGTATACGTAGACAACAAAAGCCTGATTGGAATCGTTTTAATTAATTTTATCCTACTTCTAATCTTCTTTAAGCAAAACAATGATGTGTTTGTGCTGCTTATGAGAACAAGTCTTTGCAAGAACGAGACAACGCATCTTTCTGACGTCGTGTAGTATCTGAGAAGTTAATTCCGTGTTTACTACTCTGCTGTTTGTCTCCTGCAGCCGTCAGCTCTGTTCATACTCAACCAGCTGATGTTCACATCACGCTACACTAATGGATCCTCCGGTTGTAAAACCCTGAATGTGCATTGTAAATATTATCTTTAGCGTCATACATCTCTTGGCTTCTACTTCGCTAATTGAAATCCAATCATAAATACTTCTATGTGGTCTAATACTGTAAATCCACACTTGGAAGTGGAGCTGATTAATCAGAGTAATAATCCCTTCATGTCGCACAGTGGGAATAGTAGCAGGCTGGAACCAAACCCGGAAGCTCAAAGAGAAATGGGATGTTGATCAGATCCACCTGCTTACAGTGAAGCAGTCCTGTTTATTGTCCGCGTGTTGACTGCCAAGACTAAACGAGACAATCGACAGATGTAGACACCGAGAAGATAAACAGCTGCTGCCTTTGTTGTACTCCTGATGAAGAGAAGATCCATGTCAGTTATTGAGACATTGAAGGGGAAAGTAGGGATGGCAGGAATGGTGATATCTACAGTATATCGTGAGACGAATACATTTATCAACCGCCAAAGACTTTGCCTTCTCTGAGTGTGTTGTATGGGCCTTGTGTTTGTCAGGTATTCCATTTGCTGGATTAGAATAAACAAAAACAAGACGATACTTTCCTGCCCAGAAAATGGTTTATATCAGGATATATTTCTATGTATTGCACATTTTTGCAATTGGAATGGAAATGGAATTACGTCCATATTGGATCTACTTTTGATCTACTTATGGAGACTCCAAGTGTAGCCTGTGTTTGTTTGTTTTCCTCCCAATTGTCAACCTTGAAAGCAGCTTTTTTTCCACAGTTTAATCATCATGAATTGTGTCTAATTTCACAAGTCAAGACCTGAGGCAGAAACTGGTGGTGATAATTTATTCCCCGTCGTTGGTTTGCCGGCGTGTAATTTATGACCTAAACACACATTTCATCTGCTCCATTGATCACGCAGCGTTCTCGCCCGTCTTTGTCTGCGCTCTTGTCTGGACAGCGGCTCGCGGTTTGTTTTGGCTGCCACCCTAGTCTCCTCCTGTAAATCCGTCTGTGTCGACTGCAGATTCTTTCGCTTTTTTCTTTTAATTGCCGGATTGAGCTGGCACGAAGCTGCCTGTTCCTGGTTGGTTGCGGCGGTGGGCAGCCGGCCGCCTTCATTGGCACGCCAAAGAGTTACGAAAGGTTCGTTCCAAGTGTGTCTGTGCTGAAAGGTGGAGGATGTACTGATCAATTTAGAGCGTCAACAGGTTGTAAAAATGATGATTAATCACTTCCACTGGCAATGGCACAGCTCATTGGAACAATGGAAAAACACCTTTGCAAGCGAGGGGAATCACAGCTTTATGGTTGCACTGAAAGAATTATGGGATTTTCCAAACTTGAGTCATTGTCTGATTGAGATCCATATACATTTTCTGCTCTTTCTTCCCAATAGAAGTTGTGTTTCTTCTGATGCTTACAGACCTCTGCAGTGTGTGTTGACCCTGCATGCACTTTTTAAAAGTGACCCGCTGTTCTATACTTGGTGGTTTGGGTTTATTTTCATGTCACTGTTGTGCACTCATTTATAGCTGGAGGGAAACCAAACCCTGACCGGAAGCTCATGTTCTGACGATGTGGACGGTCGGGCAGCGTCTTGGCTCCATGTCTGAATACCGATGGGGTGGGGGAGGGGGGGGTTGGGCTGCGATGAGAGTCTGAACTTTAATAGATCATGTGACGTGCCTCACACTGGTGTTGATTGTCAGGGCAACAGTATTTCTGCCCACATAGGAGGTGCAGTCGTTTAATCATGGCGCTGTTACTTTGTTTCTAGGTGTGGAGGAAAATATGACACTGAATATGAAACTTTAAAGATAAAATGTGGAAAACTTTCAATAAGTAACCTGCATCTTTTTTTAATCTGTTTGGGAGTGCAGGCAATTAAAAAGTCACTCTGAATCCCTGATTTAGGCCTATAAGGCGAGGAGAGCGCCTATTAAAAGAGGCGAGGTGGGGCACGGTTGAGAATCGGTTATCAGGAAGGCATCGCACATATTTCAGCTCATCCTGGTTGCAGATCAATCGTCCTTTCACTGATAACATCTACTTCTAGAGATAGCTGGGCAGAGGTATTAGAAGAAACTCGCTACTTATCTCCTGTTCGGCGTGCGTGCTCACTCTCGCCCACGGGTTAATTTTGTTCTTTAAAAAAACTTGATAAAAGAGAGAGAGAGAGGCACACAACAAGGCTAGGCAGGTAGAGTCCTAATCCTGTCTAATAGTAATGTTTCTGTTCCATCACGACTGCACGAACCTTAGCTGGAGGAAAGAGTGTGTGTGTGTGTGTGTGTGTGTGTGCATGCATGTTTCTGCATGTGTGCAAGCCAGCACAAATGACTGCATGTCAACACATCGACGATTTTGATCCAATATGATTATATTTAATAGACGACTTCACAGGTTTAAACGTAAACGTTCCAAATGTGTCCCAGTTCATGTTTCAGTGGAAGTGAATGAGATCAGCTGACAGGAAGTGAGCGTGGACCGAAGCTCATGAATGTACTTTACTTTCCATAACTGTATATTTGCATCGTGGTGTTGATACTTGTACGACAGTTATGCTGGCCTCCATTTTTCATTTTGTTTTCCAGTGAATTTACGAGGATGTAAATCCAGTATATAACCTGGTCTAATGTGAGGCTCTTGCTGTTTTTGTTATTCTGTCTCTGTCCTCAGATTTAGCTAAGCTTAGCTAAACTGATCTTAGTTTACTTTGACTCTGCCAGGAGAGCCACATCATGCATCACGTTTGGACAAAGAAGTTGAGACATTAAAGCGTTTTGCAGCATTAAGTCTTAACTGGATTAGAGATTGGGAAATGCAGAGGGGAAGATTTCCATTACTGTTTACTATCTGCTTACGTAAAGTCCCAGAATGCATCTGGGTTTAAAGTGCATGACTACGAATGTCAACTGTTCCTTTCAAGGAGCATATCAGAGTTTTCTTTTTTTCTTTCCAAAAACTCTTGTGGTATAATTTTTTATGCATTTTCTTTCCTCTCAGACTTTGGTTTCCATTTATTTCTTCACAATATTTGCATATGTTGAGACGTATTGTTCCTCGGTAATACATTAGTATACAGAGGGATTTGTCTGCTTTGCATAACCTCGTAACAATAATGTAACTTCGGCAAAAATAAATGCAAGTTTAACGTCAAATATGATGAATTAAGTCCCCAAAATCTGCTGATTGATTTAGAAAGCACGCAAAAGTGAATGGAAGCCAATGGCTGCATGGCTTCAAAAAGCAGAAACACAGCAACGTGATTTAAACAAAACACATTAATACCTCTGGTATAGTCCTTCCATGATGAATAGAAACCATCGAAACGTGAAGTTGGAGCATTTCACATGAACTGAAATTCTGCTATTTTACTATTTCCATCACCAGAACTTCTTTTTTTATTGGGTTTTAAATCTTGTAAAACGTCTTTGGAACTGTTTCAAACATAACAAACATGGACATAAAAGGGAAGTCCCTCTCCTGATATATACGCATTTCGCCTTCTGCCAACAACAGCGGTATACTTTATTTACATTCGCAGCCGTCGGTCGTGTCAGCCCGCTCTGTGCGACGTCCTGTTTGGGTCGGGTTTTAGCGCCACAGATTTCCGCTGTCTGCCCAAAGTTAGAGATGATCTGACTCCAGCTGGGTGGCCTGCACGGTCCAAGAGGGAACGCATTACAGAAACGCACGAGGCGCTTGTGTACAAGTACACAAAGCGGTGCACGTGGACACATGTACAGTCCATACCGCTCACACACACACACACACACTTAGACACGCCAACACAACGTGGAATAAACAGAAGTAAACGAGGAACGCTGGAGGCCCAAACACAGCTGGCTAGTCTCCTGCGGTGGATGTCAAGGTCACAGATGGACCAGAGAGGAAGAGGAGGGAGAGGAAGGAGAGGAAAGATATGATGGGGAGGGGAGGAAGAGGAGAAAGGGGGACGAAGGGAAGACAAAACAGAGACATTGGATTGAGGGGGAAAGAAACTCTTTCTTCCTCCTCTTATCTCCACATTTTCCTTCTTTGCCCTCTGCCTTTCTTTATTTGCATAAGCAGTAACAACCTCCCACTCCTCTTCTTCCTCTTGAGGTCATTCCTCAACGTCAGCTTCAGGTTCAGGTGCAGGTGAAATGTAAAAAGGGTCACATTCAAAATCCATTTTGCTTCACTGTCAGTCAGTGATGATCCCAGTCATGTTTTTGTTGTTAAAAGCTGACAGCGACTCCTCCGTTAAGTCATCAGAGCGTTCATTGGTTTGTGTTGTGCAATGTTTTGACTGGCAGGTGTTGGAGTAAAACTATGCGCTCCCATTGGCTGTCAGCATGCGATGACATGCTGATTGGCAGGCTGAGGATTAAATACATTCCTGTGCATCACTTGGTAGGGAAAGCGTGAAGGGTCAACTCAAGGATTCAAGGTGGTTGGCTCTTAATGATTCGCTTGGTTCTGCACTTCAATTCCCCGAGTTCACTTGTCAGTCAAACAGTTTGAACCTTTTCGTCTCTTTTTGGTGGAAAGAGATTGTTTTTTCTTTATTTTCTTAACCTTCTGTGGTGGCCGTCACTGCTACTCACGCAACTCCATGCCTAAAATGGCCCTAAATCAATACTAGATTACTTCCTTGTTTTGTGAATGAAGCAGTACTCGAGTTGAAGCAGCGTCGATGTGTGTGTTTGAACAATCAGTGACCGTCAGTCCTGCAAACTCCACCAGGAAAGTTCCTGTTCTCCACGGTCAAAGCGTTCCTCTTAAGGTTCCTCGTCCCTGGGGAAAGGTCTCCGGGTGTTGTTTTTAATCTGTCATTGGTCTGATTTGTCTATTCCTTTAGTTGTTCCTCTGCTTCAATACCTGAAACAAACATAAAAAGTACATTTCCCAAAACCTAATTGATACAAGTGAGTTAAAACAGCAAATAAAAACTGTTTCGTTGTGTTTTATGGATCGAAAAAAGGCCGAATGCACATTATCTTACATAAAAATGCCACACATTATTTCTTTAACTACATATTAGCACTGCAATCGGCTTATACATACAGTAATGCCAGGTATTTTCAGGATCACACATTCCTTCAGCCGTGCCTCTCTGACCCTTAAACCACCACCATCATGTTAAATGGGAGGAATTCTATAACATACGGAGCAAAGCTTTATCTCACTTTTTGTTTTAAAACAAACTGGCTGTCCTGTCACATCACGCTGTTGTTGTCTCAGCCGTGCAGCTCCGTTTGTGTGTAACCTTATAGACCCAACATTCACGAGGATAACATCAGCCGACCCTATAGGCATGAACGAGGCAAGTCCAGACGTCGGCCGACGCATGAGCTGCCACTCTCGGGTGTGTGAATGGCGTTTTGAAAGAAGTCTCGGTTAGATGCTCGTACATGAAAGTGTTTGGACAGTCAAGTATGAGCAAACAAGCGGAGATTGATTGGGGAACATTAGCCGAAGCTTAGAGGCACATAGCTGCGTAATGCCGGGATGACAGAGTGGAAGAAAACGGTAGAATTCCCGCCGTCGAATCGGGAATGTGCCTGTTCCATCACGTTATGTCAGTGAACGTATGCAAATTGTGAGCGCGCTGCTTTTGTCTGGAGTGCTGTAACCTTATCTTGTACAAGTCTAACCCTGTAGCAGATTTACATTCCTCTAACTTAACCTCACTGGCTCTAACCTTGCAGCATAAAGGGTCTTTTCACCCAAATTACGAAACACACATACACTCACAGGTTGTGTTTCAGAGGGTGTAAGATGATTAGATGATCAAGTAGCTTTCATATTGTGAAACCAGGGCTTCAGATCATTGTCCTCTTTGTTCTCTGTGGGAGAATGTAGCCCTGAGAAAGCCGATCTCGTCACTACTCGTCATTTTTTGCAGCTCGGACAGAAGCCTCCTGACGGCAATTTTTGCTTACCATCTTTTAAGTATGTTGAGAAACAGTGGCGGTTAGGTTCAGGCAACAAAACAAGCTAGTTAGCTTTAAAAAAAAGCATTATGGTTTGACTTTAAATAAGTACGCTTGTAACGTAACAACATATCCTCATTCAGCGTTCAGTTCGTATGATATACAAAAAAGTTACTTCTCATTTTTAGTGCGTTTTCCTATGAAAGTCCAGCAACACGTGTCGATTTCCACTCGTTAAATGCATCAAGTCTTTTTAAATTAAACTTCCGTCTTCACAGGAAGCAACTTAGTTAGGTTTAAAATAACTACAGAAGTTGCATTACTTAAGTACGGAAGTAATTTGACAAATAAATCAATCAAACGCCGACCGAGCGTCGGTATTGAACTAGGCTGTGTGTGTGTGCGTGTCCTTGTATTTCTATCTATGTGAGGACCAGGACCAGTTTAAGGGAAGTGAGGACAATTTTTCAGTTTTGTTTGCAGGTTGTTACACTTCAGGTGTTAATCTTAGCATAAGAACAGGGGTAGATTGTGTGTTCTCGTGCAGCATTACCTGCATCTAGACGTCCAAATTCACCCACATCACATCTGCGTTTATTTATCTCAACAATAATTCTTTATTGTGTGCATGTGCGCCCGTTTTCCTCGTCTGTATTTGACACCACATCACACATCCTCCGCTCTCCCCTCGGGCGCTGGCTTAGCAGCTGTTTTCCTATATCATCCTTCACTTTTTTAAATCTGGGTGTGGACAGAGAGAATTGAATCAGGATCAGCACCTGAGCGCATCTCCGCCCTGCTCAGGTAGAGGCTGGATTATATCCCAGAACAATGCATCCGCAGGGCCAATAACAATCTGAGGCAGCCGGCTCTGATTGGGTAATACCTGAGGAGGTATTCATGCCTTAACAAAAGGAGGATAATAGAGCGGAATAATAAGAGCAACATGATATAGAGATGGGAGCTAGGAGAGTGCAACACTTTTGTCATCCTCTGCTTCTTTTTCCACATTTTTAAACCATGTTTTTGCTTAAACTGAATAAAGTTTTCATCCTCTTTGTTCCTTTTACTCCTTTTGTTCTTTTATGGACTTAATTTGGAGTACCTTTAATGCTCCAAATTGCTTGTTTTGCATCTATTGTTAGCTTCCTCTTCTTTAGCCTCTTTAGCATAAGTTTCCTTTGAGCTGCTCTCTTTTTTGGCTTCCCTCCATTTCTTTTACCCGCTCTCTTTTTCTCCTTTCTTGCTCCCTCCATGAGCCCAAATTTCACTGTTTTCCTGCTCACTTTCTCCCTCTCTTGCCCTCCTTCTGTCATTGTGATTAGAGGAGTTGAGGAGATCAGAGGGAAGAAAGCAGGAGCAGCACCGCTGACCTTTCCCCTCCTTCTCTTTCTCCCTTTCTCTCTCATACTTTGTGCCAAGCTTGCGTTCTCCTTGTTGTGTGTTTTCCTCCGTTTCTCTTCCTTCCCCACCGTTTTCACACAATGTTTTACATTGGGGAGTTTTTCCTTTTCCGATATGATGGTCCAAGGAAAGAGGATGTCATATGTTGTACAGATTATAAAGCCCTCTGAGGCAAGTTTGTGATTTGTAAAATTGAGATGCGTGGTTTTCACTGGACAGGAAGGGGGAAAGTACCTAAAGTTGTCAGACAAATGTAGTGTAGTAAAAAGTACAATATTTCCTTCTGAGACTTAAGTACAGTACTTGAATAAATGCACTGGTTGGTTGTCTTTTGCCTCCGCATGAAATGTGATCAACATTTCTCAATAGCATATCAATTCACCACATATAGATATAATAAATCAACACTGTGCAACGTTTCTCAGACGCCTTCCCACCAGTCTTTCCCAGGCTCTTATTATATCAGACCGAGACCCAGACATCTGATGACTACTTACGGGGGTCCTGGAGGGCCCTTGACCTCGATTATTGTGATTATGAACACTCACAGACTGTGGTCATATGAACTAATGCACCCTGCACTTTCTCCTCATCCAGCTCTGTCCCCTGAACCTCCATCACACCCCAGTCAACACCCTTTTATCCCTCCTTCTCCCTCCACGACTCTCCACCCCGCCAGCACCCTTTCATCCACTAATCACATTGAAATGCCAGCCATGACCTTTGAGTTTGACCCGCAAATAGACCCCCAAACTATGGACTCTTATGAGACATTTGCTCCTATATTCACAAGGAGGTAATTAAGTGTGTAATTATGATGTATTTTACATGGATTTACCACTACAAACACACAGATATGTAGGAAGAGAACACACCTATATCTCTGCTCGCCATGTGGTCCATCAAGTGAAAAGATGGCGTCAGGTTTTAAGAGGCTCCTACATGTGGGCTTATGCCACTCATACGTCAGCTTATAAAAGATCTCTCTCTCTCTGTGCTGCTTATAAAGTCTAAGAGCACTGCGTGATGCTTGGTAGATATCTCAGGAATGCCACCCTGAACACAGAAGGGTTAATCTGTAGTTCACTTGGAGTTTATGAGCTACAAATGGCGTGCGGTGATGCTGAAGTTTGCGTACTGTGCATGATATGGGATGTATGAGGACGTAAACCTGAAATGTAGATCGCTAGAATGAAAACGCACCTGAAACAACAAGAACTTTGGTAGTTAAAGCTGGTTTGTCTACCAATCAAAGAAAAGAGCTGGAGGGAACGAAAACGAGTTTTTGCCAGACTCTCTTCGTGCTCTTCTGCCTCTGCTTTCCGTCTCTTTGTTTGATTTGTTTCTTTTATTCATGAAGGGATTTGAACGAATCCTCACAGTTACATTCTGAAGATGCATTTTATGCGGTGAAGTGTGTCGCTCCAACGAAGAGGAAGTTCGACATTCGAACTCCAAAATGTCTGGTCTTCTCCACGTATATTTCCAAAAGCGCAGGTTGTAATCTCGGTCCGTTTCTTTTTTTCTTCTTTTTCTGCAGGGTACGTCTGACGAGCCGTGTGCAGGCAGAAACTGTGGCGAAGGATGCAGGTGCAACCCAGAGAAAGGCAGCAGGGTGAGTCCCGTCTCATCTGCATGATGACGCCAACTTGTCCAGTGAAATCCATCTCTACGTTTCTAACAAGGAGCCACTGAAAAAAAAACACTATTTGAGTTACTGCTCCACACAGACACACAGAGATGTTGCTTTTACCTCCTTTTAATCAAAGCAGTTCTCAGCCTGGTTGGCCGTTACGTTTCAGTTGACACTGTGATATTACGTCGCATTATAAAACTACACATTTCCTTTAGTAGTTAAGACATCATGTAAATGTTAGCTTGTATGAAGATGCAAGAAGTACTTTTCTTTCCATCTGATTTCATTCAAAAAGAAGCTGTTTTGGGGATTTTAAGTGTTATAATTAAAACTTAGTTGTTATGTACTGTTAAAGATAATGTTTCTATTAATCCAATGCCCTCCTGAAAACTATAATAACTTTAAATTGTAAGTTGTTATTTCCCCCAGTCGTCTATAACTCCCGATCATGTAACACATGGGAGTGTTTGAGAGAAAGACTATCAATCCTTCTTCATATTTTAATTATCCATCACAGCAGCTTATCTGTTTGCCCAGTACAGATGTTTTAGCTCAAATTAATTGCACTATATTTATGGTAGAGGTTAGTGGTTTGCTGTTTATTTGTTTTTCAGTGCATTCATCCAGTTGAGGTGAACTGTTTTGGGAAATTAATTTGCGGGAAACAAGTAAATTGCCAGTTAGAAGCAATGACCCCGGGGCTCTGGTTTACATTTTTTGTTATCTCTTTTCATCAACAGCCACAGACATTATCAGCATATATCAAAGTCAGCTCTGTGTTCGTCCGTGTTATACATGTTACAACATCCATACAAACAATCTTGTGATTTCTCCAGGCGAGGAGTTAAAAAAACAAAACTGTGTCTTAAGGCGACGAACTCATCTTCTTGTCATCGCTAGCATGAAATAAACACCTGTGTGGTGACTGACTCGTAGATGCATGACATTTTAAACCTAACAATCACACTTATTTGAGTATAGAGATAGAGACTTTCACCTGTCAGCTGTTTAAATGTTAGTAGCCACAAACAGAGCAGCTCTACGCTCTGATTTATGACTCGGAGTGACAGTTAAGAGGAAAGTTTTGTGTTTTACACGTCAATATAAACCTGCTGGCTTAATGTACATTCCTGTACATTAACAAGCCTCTTTAAGTGCTGCAGCACCATCAGGTCAGAGGGGTGCAGGCCGTAAATATTTCTCTTAATCTTATGATGTCTTATGTGTGTGTGTGTTCACATCTGGCTAAAAGCAGACTAACTGTAAGCTTCACACTGTAGCTTGGTCTCTTTCAGCCTGTATCCAAACAACAATTACTGTCTGACACAGAAGCCTGCACTTACTGCCTGCACACACTGTACGCCAGTAAATAACACAGCGACGAGCTGCCACATTACACCCAGGTACCTGTAGGTAAATGATATAGCTCAGGTAATACCACATACCCCAGTACAGGCCTTGTGCTAGCCCTAAATGACACAGCCGCCGCCGGATTACCTTCTTTAACTCACACGTTTAAGTGGTAAGGTGCTTATTTGTCTCTTTTCAGTTTTACTTTTGCACTTGCAGGTCGGTGAGGTGAGGCGTGTTCTCGATCATAGCGGTTAACAGCCCTAAAGTTCACAGGTGGAAAGTAGTTTAGCTCGGTGTTTGAGCTTATTATGTCTGTTATGCAACGCGGGAGCTTTTGACGGCAAGAAACTTTGGCACTTTTACTGAGAACATAGCAACACAAGTAATGAGAGGAATCAGACACAGGTGATGCTCTGTTGATCCCCGAGGGGGAAGTCTTGTCAGTCGTTAAACAGAACAAATGATGAGCTATATCAAAAGGTCAACTCACAGCCACGGAAAGAGGACAGCGTGTGCTATGCAAGTATAATTACCGTTTGTGTGTAAAGGCATTTCCAATGTGCGCCTATTCATGTTTAAGACGACAGTTGTTGCATGTAAACCTTCCCATGCAAAACTGTCAAACTAGATTCTGTGAATCAAGGAAAAGTTAGATTAATAAATGAAAGTTCAAGGAATAGTTTAACATTTTGGTAAATACACTTTTATGCTTTCTTACCAGGATTTAGGCGATAACATCGATACCACTCTCCGTTCAATATGTAGCTGGTGCCAGCAGCTGGTTAGCTTAGCTTAGCTTAGCATAAAGGCTGGAAACAGGGGGAAACAGCTAGCCTAGCTCTTTTCAAAAGCTCACAAATCAACACTTTACGTTTTGTTTGTTAGATTCGTACAAAAACTGGATTGTAAAACAGCAGTTTTCCCCGGAGCAGTCACTGCTGTTTCCTGTCTTAATGCTAAGCTAAGCTAACCAACTGCTGGCTGTAGCTTTCATATTCACTGTTTCAATGGCATGTTTTCATCGTTCTTTCATGTCAGCTAGTATTGGCCTTGTTGGTCATGCTGTCTGGAGACAAGACGTACTAAATGTACAATGTGTTTGAGCTCACCTCATGCAACCAACCTACAACGTTCTATTTATTTATTATAAAGCATTCTCATCGCTCATATTAGAGGCAGTCAATTTATGTAAATGTGCAGATTGTCACTTAAAATATAAGCCTAAACATCTTATTGTTTCCAGTGTTGTTCCTGCTGTACAAACATTGGAGGAGGAGGGCAGGACTGACATGCCGAGACGTAGAAATATGAACTGAAGATGTTTCCTCCGGCTAATAAACGTAACACGACAGCAAACATCCGTTTGTATTGGGAGCGACAGACAAACCTCTCTGTGTGCCTAAAAAGGATGAAGCTTTAATCACTGTGTATGCGTCATCTGGAGCTCTTGCATCCATTGCTCCTGCCTGAGTAACATCCTTCTCCCATCGGTGATAAAACATCCGACCCCAACACAAACACCACAAAGACACAGTCCAGACGGCCTGTGTTGCTTTTAGTCGGTTTTCATTATTAACAGCCAAAGGGCTCCACTTTGTATTTAGAAGCTTGTGTTCACATGTGTGTGACTTCCCTCTGTGTCATCTTGGATCCATTAGGTCCAATAACATCCACTCCCGTGGAGTGAACCCCCCCCGGGGGTCAGAGGGCAGCGTTAGGGATGACAGGATGGTCGGTGTGTGTTCAAGCAGTGGTTAGGTCAACACACATTTCAAGTTACGCAGGAGTCAGGAAGTACGTGTTTTATTTCATTTTGCCGGACCTCCGTCTGTGTGCCGATCAGAAACAGAGAGGCGGAGGGAGGACGTCAGCTGTCAGCCGAGTCAACGGAACACTTTGATTTCCTTTATTATTGCAACGTGGACATTTAGTATCTGAATTAACTCAGATTATTTTTATTGTTGTAGCTGTTTGCATAGTATGTAAAAGTCTCTCTCTCTCTCTCACACACACACACTCACACACACACACACACACACACACACAGACAACAAAAGGTCGGCAGGAATAAAGGATGCGTAGAGAGGAAAGAGGAAAATAGAGAGTCCTTTTAAAAGACGATGAGGGTAAAGTGATAGTGGATGTGTGTCTCGGTGGGATGGGAAGATAAGAGAAGGAGGGATGAAACCCCTCCGCGGGGGCCTCTCGGTGAAAGACGCCGTCTCTCCATCCCTGAATTCCTTTACTTTAATCCTGAGAGAGAGAGAGAGAGAGAGAGAGAGAGAGAGAGAGACAGGTTGGCTGGATCCCTTTTATGTCAAACCAGGAAGAGGAAGAAGAAGAGGAGGAAGATGGGACAGATTGAGCAAACATAAAGGACAGAAGGAGCAGAAGACACTTTAATCCCAAAGCAGGAAGGAGGTGAAAAAGGAAGTTGGCAGGAGAAAGACAGGAGAGGACGATAAAGACGGAGATATTAAAGGATTGAAGTGAAGATCAATGCAAACTAAAATAGAGTTTATCTTATGCCTTAAAGTCTTGTAATAGCCCTTTAACCTTTATCCCTCCCCAAAAACAACACGTAAAGCAAGAGGGAAGGATAAAGGAAAGCAATATGGAGGCCCGTTAGAAGGAAGATCGCATGTATATTTCACCAAACACACACAGACGGAGGCTCAGATTGCACTCAGATAATCAGAACCCCGAGACAAGCATGAGCGCCGACTTTGATCTTCCTCCTCCTTATCTTTCAGTACGTCTCCCTCCTCTCTCACCATGCCTCCTCTAATGTGTCGCGTTTGTGATTATGAAGCTTGTGCGGTTTTCTCCTTGAATGTGTGTGTGTGTGTGTGTGTGTGTGTGTGTGTGGGGGGATGTATAGGACAGTCTTATCACACACTGCTGGGCCCCTGCATGGCATTTTATCAGGCTGTCCCTCCTTTTGAGGCTGGAGTCTTAAAAAAAATGGTCTTGGTCTTTGTTTTGGCTTCGTCTCAACACACACACACACACACACACACACACACACACACACACACACACACACACACACAGACACATATACATAGACGTATAAAATGGTGGTAGAGCGGCCATTTTGCCTCCCAAAATGTCTCGACAAAGCAAAAAGCCGTCTCCTTATCTTTCAACGATAGAAAAAATGATGCGACTTCTACCTTTGAACTTGTCTCTTAAACACACACACCTGACACTCGCAGGCGGCTCATCCCCTCACCAAACACTGAGTTTAGTCTAGCAAAGGTCAGGGGTCACAGCCGACACAAAGGCCATTGTAGACCAGAAGGTCAGGGGCACCAGGATCAAAGTGTGTGTGTGTGTGTGTGTGTGTGTGTGTGTGTGTCTCTTTTATCTCTTCTTTCCGTCTCACCTTTCTCATCACTCTGAGCTTCTTTCCTTTAAATCCTAAAACTTTATTTAATCAAATCAATTAAAGTTGAAGGAATACTTCATCAGTTACTCTCCTCGTGTTGCCTTGAATTCTTGAAGGAAACAGAGAAAAGCCTCGATGAAGTAAAGTAAAGCTTTCCTCCGTTCTCTGATTCTTCGTTCCCCGTGGTGACACGCGAGAACAATAAAGTTTTCTTCAAGAATTCAAAGTAACTCTGGCTGAGTTTGTGGTTGAAATATTTGTTTAAAGGTAAAAACGACAAAACAAACAGCAAGTCACGTCACTGTTTCCTGTTTAGTGTGAAAGTTTAAAGTCAAACCAGTAGAAGAAGAAACAGCTCCAGTACCAAAGAGCTGTTGCTGCATCTTCTCTGTTCCCAGTGCACACTACTGCCCCCACATGGCCGCTGTAGGAACTGACACGAAGAGTTCAGGTTTGAGCAGTTTATTGTGTTTTATCACAAAGTTTGAAATTGTAACATTTTAGATTTTTAATGTGGAAAAACAAACACAGATTTTTTTTCCACAACAGCTGGAGGAAGACCGTTAGAAGCAGTTGAGAGCTATGAAGCTGACCGTATGTGAAGCTCTTTTTTGTGATTTTAAGCCTGTTTAAGCCTGTTAGTGGTAGTTTACTCATTCATCTAATCTCAACTGGAGTCTTTGACGCACAGTTCAAATAGATAACGCATGAGAACACAGAATACAAGTAAATGAAGGGGAAAAAGGCCAAAGGGAAGGTGTAGCTGGGTTCCTCCTCCTCCTCAGCTGTCTTTTCTGCACAGAGCAGGAATTAGACACCTTCTGGGTGATCTAATGTCACACACACACACACACACACACACACACACAAACACTTATACAAAGGGCAAACCCTTGAAGGAATGTACAAAACTGGTTATTACTGATTTTATAGGCTCTTGTGATTTGATGTGATGATGACGGCACAGTTATTTATGACATTTCCACTCTCACTCACACACACACACACGCACACACATATTTAACACACTCACACACATTCAACACGAATTCAAACTGTAATTTACATTTCATTTCACCGCGCCCTCAAACTTAGACTGGAACGCTGTTAAACGTGTAGATGCTCATCTTCCTTTCAAAAGGAGAAAAACACTTTAGCAATCGTGTGTGTGGTTAAATCCCATATGTGCAGGGTTATTTTAGGATAAACACAATTGCAAAGATCTACTGGAGAGGTACAGGGACCTGAACAGGTCTACTGGAGAGGTACAGGGACCTGAACAGGTCTACTGGAGAGGTACAGGGACCTGAACAGGTCTACAGGAGAGGTACAGGGACCTGAACAGGTCTACTGGAGAGGTACAGGGACCTGAACAGGTCTACTGGAGAGGTACAGGGACCTGAACAGGTCTACTGGAGAGGACCTGAAAGGCCCGAGCCTCTGTCTGAAGTCACAAAGGGGTCACAAAACAACCAAGAACAACTACAGAGATGATTAAGGACCAATTGGAGCTGCTTTATTTTCTATCTCTGGACTCGTAGGAGAAGAAGAGTCCCACGCTGCTGACACACACACACACACACACAGAAGATATGCACATTCTCATGAACAAACTTTCAGGAATCTGAAGTCCCTACCTAACTAAACACAGCTGGATGGAGCTCGTCTTCACACACTTCAGTCCTTTTGTCACGCAGACGGGAGAAGGTGACACGTCGCCCCGTTATAAACAAAGAGAGGCCAAAGAGACGAAAACAAACAGGAGGTTCACTCGCCGTGTATATTTACACGATGATTCAAATCTCAAACACGTTTTTTTGACGTTGTTTTGTTCGTCATCTTCCACATTCTTGGCCATCTCTGCTGTCAACACACTCCAGTGTTGTTTGTAAACCAGTGTTCGGCCCAGACGTTGAGGTCGATCAGCAGTCTGGGTTTTGGTTCTGATGGTCGCAGCACTTCTTCTTGTTTGGAGCATCGCAGAACGATAAAACCTGCAATGATTGCACATAATTGGACACGAATAAACTGGAATCGATGTTGCTGTTGCTTTTCATCGTTTGAGTGCGACTGATGCTCTTCTAATTACTCGTTTGCACCCTCTTCAATCAGCGCCAGCAGCTATTTATCTCCACGCACCAACTCCTGAAGTTTCACGTAACGACAGTGGATGGAAGCGCTCGTTAATTAGCTCTTTTCTTTTGCAGACTGTCTGTAAATGTGGTCAATATTTGACCTCAATTTGGTTAGAAGCTTGGCTGCAGATTGCACAAAACAGTCCAGCTGTTAATTCCACATGATATGTAGCAAATGTTGGAGGAGCATGCTCTTTGAGCACACCTTTACAGAAAACTAATAATAAAAACACAACAAGAAGCGTACATAAGGAGGAAGAACGACTGACATGTATGAGATAAAAGTGAAAAAGATTACATTTTACATGTGACTTTTGTCTATTGGAAGGCCAATTAATTATCATTAATGAAGAGGTCAGTACTGGCGTAGAGCAGGTCAAACCAGATTCACAGCGATGAGGAGAGGCTCATAGTATCGGTTGTGATTTAGCTAATACCTACAAATATCCAGATGTCTTGATACCTGCCTCGTTCACCTCAAAGAAATCCTAATTGAGTGCAGTAATTGATCTTCATCCACATTACCTCAACAGTCAACATCTGTACATCCCTTGTAACGGTCTTAAAGGTTTAAACGTGACAATTACATCTGCTGTTTGGACTCACAGGTTGTCGCCACCTCGGGCACATTTCTGCGTTCCAGCCCAGAGTACGTACGCCAATTAGTTCGAGTTTTTAGGACCGTGGAGTTAAAAGTCCTGTGTTTAGTTTTATGGCTTCTCTTAACAGCTCCTCTCGAGCACAAGCCTCATGGGAAAACAAAACCCTTTGTCTCACTTTGGCTCATAATGAAAATATAAAAAAAACGCTTTTTGTTGCCATTGATTTCCATCCTCGTGCTGCAGCTGACTTCAGCTGAGAAAACACCACGGCTTCATGACATCATCACCGTGGGACGGCTGGGGCCCCGCTGACTGCTAATGGGGTTTTTATTGGAGGGGGAAAGCACCTGGATGGAGAAGAGACAACAGGTTGTTTGTTTAATGGCGGCGATTACTACAAACAGATGAGTCAGATGTGCAGAGGAGGGGTGGGAATCAGTCTGAAGAGAGGCCTGCTGGGATAACCCACATGTGAGCGTCTAATGTATTTACCTTTAACCTGAAACCAAAAGCAGTTTCAGAGCGTTTCTTTTGTCACATTCTCCTCTCTGTGGCCTACCACTCAATGGAAACAGCACAATCATGGCAAGAGGTAGAGAAAAATAGATAACTATTGTGCAACACATACATGGGTTTATAGCTTATTAACTGGAGTTTCCATGATGACTTCATCACGAGCACATGTTTAGAGTTTATATTGATGTAAAGGAAATCATTTAAAACCTCGTATAGAACCAAAATCCAAAGTCATGAAGTGCTTTTCATCACGCCGCCTTCTTTCCATCTGTTTGCATTAACACACAGCAACAAACACTTTGATAACAGTCCGCATGATTGACCGAGATGGCAGGAAGTGTTGTCGACACGGAGCAATTTATTGAACATCTGGAGCGTCGAGAGATGCTTGAGGGGTGAAGTCTGGAGTCCAGGAAAATGTATAAAAACGCAACGTTCAGCGGGTCTAAGAAGACAAATTAGAATCTGATAGACAGCAAGTAAATCTATCGTTACAAAATAAGACAATAACCATCTTAAATACGGATCAACTGTCCAAATGCAGCTGTTGCTTCGTGTAGCAACGTCAGTAAAAATCAGAAGAGGAATCGCATAAATAAAATCTCACTGAATCTCGCAGAATTATCAAAACTGTCCAATAAACAAGCAATATATTCTGTGATGTTGATCCGAGGCCATTTCTGTGTGTGTGTGTGTGTGTGTGTGTGTGTGTCCGCCCCGTCTTTGGTTGATGTATCATCACATCACTGAGCAGGACAAACATGTCTGAGATAAACGAAAGGTGTTTGGGTTCGCGGTCTGATCGCCAGAAGGAAAAAAAGACGACGCAACCTAAACATTCCCATCTAGAGAGGATTCCCCCTCTTTCTCTCGCGTGTGTTGTGTGTGTGTGTAGTTGAGTGTGGGAGCTGCTGACTTTTTAGTTAGTGTTTTCACTAGTTTCATCTTTAACAGCATCAAAAGTCCCGTCCTTTTCGACCACATTCTTGTCGCCTTTCTGTTCGGGGGCGTTTGAGGTTCTGCCGACTCACGTGGCCCGAACCTGTAAACAGGTTATCAAACTGCCCCCGCTGATTCAACTCGCACCCTAAAGACCCAACATTTGCCCTCCTCTCCGCGTTGCACCCATCACCGTCCCCCAGTGAGCATGCGGTGTGACAGCTAAAATCTTCCCCCCCCCCCCTAGCACACTCGTAGCTCAAAACAATGCGTCCCGATAAATCCTCGGAGGGCCCGAGGGTATTTGTTCGCGGGTTTGTAGGCGCGTGCGTTGGTGGACAACACACACACGCAAACACACACACACGCTGGTTTTCACACGCATGGCGGCTAGAATCTGTCTGTCCAAGCACTCTCCCCTATCAGGAAGTGAGGTAGGCCCGGTGGGAGCGGTAAGTCCAGAGAGCTTAGCGGCCCCGAATAGGCTCCATTGTGCCCTTTGTGCTGGAGGGGATTTGGGCCTACAAACTGACCAGTCTGCTGGAAGGTGATGAGGATGGAAGGTCTGGAAGAGCCGGGGCGGAGACCCGCCGGGCTGGCATGAAAACAGACGGGGATGCCAACTGGCGAGGGTGTCTGCGGTGAGACCGTGTCGGGGGGGGCGCTGGCAAACGGATCTCTGATAAAAATGTGTCCCCGTGTCTTTAAAAGGCCATTTTTTATTCTAGCGTTAACCAAAAGAATAAACCCAGTGTAACTTTAACAAATTAGGAGTAACAATTCATATTTAGTGTCTTTAGAGGGCCAGTGTGTAGCATTTAGAGGGATCTATTGGCAGAAATGGAATATAATATTAAGTATGCTTTGTTTAGTGAATAATCTCAATCAGAATATGTGTTTTCGTGACCTTAGAATGAGGCGTCTACATCTACATATAGGAGCGGGGTCCTCTGTTTCTACAGTAGCTCAGAATGGACAAACCAAACACCGGCACACGGGAGAAGTTTCAGTTGGTTGCAATCTGCAACCTCACCACTAGATGGCGCCAGATCCCACGCGCTGCCCTTTGAAAGCTCCACGGTTATATCTGTTGTCAAATGACAAACCCACAGAGCTTTTTAGCCCCTTTCAGTTGGGGTTTTACTGCACGTCTAGAACTGATATACTGGCTCTTTAACCTCACGTACAACCCGTCTGCAGCGTGAACGAAGTTCTTGACACTTTATTTCTGAGGTCACGGCAGAAAAAGCCACAGTGGTGCCATCGTAGATGATCTGTGAGGCCCCTAAATCAAACACGTCAGCATTCTGCTCCAACCATTCATGTGTCTGTGGTACGCGTCACATTCACCTGATGATTTAACAGTGCTCTCTTTGTTTTTTTAATCTTTATTGGTTTCCCCTTCTATTAGGTCCCTTTCATCCTTTTTCACTTTTATCTCCACTCTGTGATCTTCATGAATTCCATGCCATGTTAGGGAATAAACAGAGACACTCTCCTCCAGCTGACCACGAAAGAGACTCTCTGAAGATTACATTTTAGTAGCTGTTTCTCACATTTATTAGCTTTTTTTCGCAAATGGCAAAAGTCCCTTTGTATCCATGCGCCCGTGGTTAAGATGACAAGGATAGATAGGAGCAGCAAAAGCATCATTCACCTTAACTCACACGTCACCTCTCACCTTTCACGTAACACCAGACCTGAAAAACAGATACTAGAAAGACTAGAACGAGATGACGTGAAGTGTATGTCTTTTTCTGGAGCTGTTAGGGAATACAGGTAAAAACACCAGCATGTCGCAGGAGCAGCAGTATGAAGAAGTTGCGAGCGAAAGGCGACGGAGGCCGACGAGGAAGAGCGATGGAGGATGAGATGGAAGGAAGGCGAGGCGTGAGAGAAAGTGTAGGGATCCCCGCATAGTTTCTCTCCCGGGTGAAACCAGCTGCGAGCCAGACAGCGTTACAGCCCTGTCATTACTGTTACCTGTTATATAAGAAGGTAGTTATACTGTTCTGTGACTACAAACTCCACCCGGCTGGTGCTCCCTGCAGGCTAAAACAAACTCACTAAAGATTGTTTTTAACTGGTATTTGGCCTTTTTTCCGTGATGTCTCCTGATGTCGGATTAGTTATTTCACAGTTGTGTGTCTGCAGGCAGAGCGGTAATGTAGGAATAGGACCAGGTGTTGGGGAGAGATTTACCTTCCTTTTTGTAATGGGGGGGTGTGTGAACCTTTACCTTGTGTGTAATGAAAGGTGTCGGCATCCTCTGTGCATGTGCATATACAGTATGTATATATGTGTGTGTGTGAGTGTAATTACGTGTTTTTTTAACTCTATTGTACTCCTTTAAGTTAACCGCTGCGCATACATTCAAGCACTCACTTTCATCTCCGCTCTTTAAATGTCTCGTTAATGTTTAATGTGCATCTGCAGCACCGCTTCACTTCCCCAGTTAATGCAATTGTGTGACGTCAAACAAAAGAGCTTACGTTTTATGTGATGAGCACAAAGAAATCTCCCTGTTTGCGTGCAAATGAAGCGGTTTCTTTCTAATCTAACCGACTCAGTGACAATAATAAGCCTTCGGCCTGAGTCCCTTTTACAATCCTCTGACTTTGCTTTGACCCCGGACCCGGACATCTGTGCCTCCCTCCTCCTGTCTCCTCCTCTCTGTCTTTACCCTGTTATGCTGCCTGAAATATGAGCTAATGGCAGGTTGTGAGCAGTGGAAGCTGTGCTGTGAATGTGCGTCCTAACGAACCCCTTCCTCTAAAGAGAGGGGGGGTTCATCCACCTGTTAGTGTTTGAATAGTGCAGTCTGTCACCTGCAGCGTAAAGGCTTTACAGTCTACTTTTATTCTACCGATGAAGGTTTATGCCTAAAGTGTTATCATCAATTCTTGTAAAGTGACCGGCTGTCTCCTGTCTCCTCTCAGGGTCGTCCGGGGACTCTCGGCGAGGTTGGTCAGAGCGGACCAGAGGGGCCACGCGGGGGCCTGGGGCCCAACGGGCCTAAAGGAGAGAAGGGCCACGTTGGACTGAAAGGACCGTCTGGTCCCAAAGGAGACAAGGTGGGTGTTTAAATATCGATTCATTATAATTCACGACTAAAGCCAAAGGTTCATCCCCACAGAATGAGTCGCAGTAGCACGTGTTCACCACCAGGTGTCGCTATTATACCTGATTATGAATGATGGTTTATCTGATAACAGGGACCTATGGGAGTACCGGGGTTCCAAGGAACAGATGGAGTACCTGTAAGTAACATCAATACACAACACAACAAATGTTCCTGATCATCATAATTGAAAGGTTTGAAAATCCAACCTCTATAAAAGAGAACAGAGAACAGAGAAATGTCAAATCAAGCCGTCTGTTTAAGTCCCCGTTATGAGGATGAAACTGTCATCAGTGCTTGTTCTTGAAGCGCCCCCCCCCCCCCTTGTCTCTCTGTAGGGTCACCCTGGTCAGGACGGTGGACGAGGACCATCAGGACTGGACGGGTGTAACGGGACCAGAGGACAACCTGGAGCCTCCGGCTACGGGACCGGAGGACCTGGATCACCTGGATTTGCTGTGAGGACAAACTTCCATTTCTATTTGTATTAATTTATGTATCTGTGGATGTTTGAAGTCATCATATAGAGAGTACAGATACATGTTATTGTGATAGATCCATTAATAGTGATGGCGTCCTTTTACTCACACAGGGGCCTTCTGGGCCAAGGGGTCAGAAAGGAGAGCCTCGATTCATCTCTGATAACGGTCTCACGGTAAGCTCTCTTTCATACTTCCATCTTCTTTCGCCTCACTGCTGGTGTTATTACATGTTTAATATGAATTAGAGTAGTTTGAGCTTGTTTTCCCGCCGTACTGGTTTCTTACTTTTGTCCTTTAGAGAAAACAAGCTCATGGATTTGGGGCTTTTTATTGACTTCATTTGCAAAGTGTGGCTTTGATCTTTAGTCTTTTCTTGACTTCTCAATGTGGGAACATCTGATATTTAAAAAAATAAGAAATATTCTCTCTGTTGACTTTACTATTGTTAAAGTTATCCAAGCTCAAAGATCTGAGAGACAAATTTTTAGTTCTGTTATCAATCCAGTTAAGTATGTATTTGACAGTTTTGTGTAAAGTGACTTGTTTTTGGTGTGGATTTGTTCTGCGATTCAAAGATTTCAAGACTGTAACACTCTGAATAATCTGCACCACATTTCCTACATAAAATACCAATTTTTTGGTTTGTTTTTTTGAAGTATTGGATTCTTTTTATTTATAGAAACAATGTGGTTGCAGTTGCATGGTGTGGTTATGGTACATGCATGAATCAGCACTGAGCCCGCCTGCAGTGCTGGGTGTATCCACCAGGTGGTGCTACAGTAACGCTGGTAGTAATAACATGGTGGCGTCCTGCATCTGTGTACAAAACCCTAATAATCTTAAACCGGGTTTATTCTCCATTAACCAGTCAGCACGATTGTCAAGTTGTCTTTTATTAATACAATAAATTAAGAGGTTGCTGATGTGTTTTTCTTTTTTTGTCTTTTTTTTTAGAGTTTACCAGGTTTGCAAGGAAGAACCGGTCCATCTGTAAGATTCCTACGTTCTCTGCTCACCGTGCACCAACAGATAATCTTTACATGTTGAGTCCTTTAAATGCAGAGTTGTGACCCGGTGGTGTCTTCTCTCTGCAGGGTATCAGCGGTCCTGATGGTCAACCTGGTTTTCCTGGTCCGAGGGGCCCTGAAGGATTCACCGTATGTAAACTCATTCATCAGCTCCCTGCCTCTTACTGTCATGTTCAGTTGAAGCATTTGTGAATATTATTTCTGCTTTTGGTCGCTGACTGTAGTTTTGTCGTCTGTCTCCAGGGCCCACCTGGTCCTCCCGGTCCTCCGGGGCTGATGGTAAGTAAAATAATAGAGCACTTTGATTTATTCTATTCTATTATGTAAGGTTTCATCATTTAAAGATTGTTGCTTTTGTTCCTCCAACTGTGTTTTGTGAACCCTGTTGTTTCTTAGGGGAGCCGTAGTGACGGATTTGAAGGAGAGAAAGGAGACAAGGTACGCTTTATTAACTGAAGACATGAGATTTAATCACACACACACACACACACACACACACACACACACACACACACACACACACACCATTAACTGCCTGTTGAGTGAGTGCAACATACTTAGTAACAATTTCAAGTCTTTTTATGATTCATTATTCTTGTCTCTTGTAGTTCTTCCATCGACTTACAGACGTTATGATCACTATAATACCAATGAAAGACATTTAGACGGCGTGTAAATGGTTAATTTGCCTTTTACCAAAGTATTCAATTTATTTGCGAGTGAGATCGGGGATACTTTATCTCCGTGACGTCATCTCAGGCGCTAGTTTGAGATCCAGAGCAGACGTGTAGAATCCACAACACTCTTGACATCTCAAATGTTGTGGTTTCTACACTCGCTCTCACTTTAATCCCGTAAACGTCAGTTATAGACATTGAAACAGCAGGCTTAGAGTGCTCTGGATGGGTCCTGTGTGTGTGTGTGTGTGTGTGTGTGTGTGTGTGTGTGTGTGTGTGTGTGTGTGTGTGTGTGTGCATTTATGTGTGTTTGTGAAATGAATTGTTTAATGCATGTTATAATCTGACTGGTGGTGGCTTGACAACCTGCTCTTCTTCCGTCCAACACATTAATTCACCCTCCATCTATCCTGCCCTCCTTTACCCCACCCATCCCTGCATCCCTCCCTCCATCTTCCTCCTCCTCCTCCTCCTCCTCCTCCTCTCTCCATCCCCAGACTGACTACCCAAACTGTTTGTTGCATCCGTCTCCTGTATGATAAAAAGATCACATGAACCTACTCGATTCTGTCTGGTTTGTTCTGTCAAATGATCCGTGCTGCCGCTGAGACAAGTCGCAAACTGTAGAAATTGAAATAAGATCTGGAATCAGCGTGTCATTTTGAGTCATAATCAAATCTCCCCCCCTCCCCCCAAAAAAAACTAAATAAATATGGTTTGTGACTTGACCGGTGGCATTACACACTTGTTTCCCTCACTGGTGTGTGACAGTTCAGAGATTTTACATGATGAAGTTTTTCTCCCAAATTGAATAAAAAAAGATTTTTAAATAATCTTGCATTTTTTGGCATTTAATATAAAAGAAATCTGCTTAAATCAAAGCATGAGAAAAATAATAAAAAGACAATACTTCAATATAAAATAATAAACTTCAACACAGAGGTGTCTGAGCTGTCACTCTGGAGGATCTGTGGACTGTAACTGGGTGCTGGAATCACTTGCTCCTACTTCCCATGTTGCACTTTATTTCCCCTCCCCCCTTTTTTAATCACGTTTTGGGCATCTGGTGGTGAATTCTGGGATTTGCGGTTCATTTGCCTGCTCTTTGACTCCTCAACCTCCACCCACCTCACTCAGAGCAATCACACCAAGAGTACTAACAAGTCCACTTCCTCACACACTGCATGGCACGGTATGCTCAACCAAACAAACTCAGAAAGATTCAGGGCTGAACTGAATGTGGAAACAGCCGGGATCACTGTTGAGCCTGTTGAGATGTTCAAATTGTCTTTTCTTAAAACGGATCACCAAGAAACTCAAGATGAAGTATCCCTGAGCTCTCTTTTCTCCCGTTCTTTCACCCTTCCTCTCTCATCTATCTATCCATCCATCTATCATCCATCCATCTATCATCCATCCATCCATCCATCTATCCATCTATCCATTTATCCATTTATGCATTTATCCATCCATCTATCCATTTATCCATCTATCATCCATCCATCCATCTATCCATCTATCCATCTATCCATCTATCCATCTATCCATCCATCCATCTATCCATCTATCATCCATCCATCTATCCATCCAACCATCTATCCATCTATCCATCCATCCATTCATCTATCCAGCCATCCATCCATCCATCCATCCATCCATCCATCTATCCATATATCCATCCATCCATCTATCCATCCATCCATCTATATATCCGTCTATCCATCCATCCATCTATCTATCTATCCATCCATCTATCCATCTATCCATCTATCCATCTATCCATCTATCCATCTATCCATCCATCCATCTATCCATCTATCCATCTATCCATCCATCCATCCATCCATCCATCCATCTATCCATCTATCCATCTATCAATCCATCCATCTATCCATCTATCCATCCATCCATCCATCCATCCATCCATCCATCTATCCATCCATCCATCTATCCATTTATCCATTTATCCATCTATCATCCATCCATCTATCCATCCATCTATCCATTTATCCATCTATCATCCATCCATCCATCCATCCATCTATCCATTTATCCATCTATCATCCATCCATCTATCCATCCATCTATCCATTTATCCATCTATCATCCATCCATCCATCCATCCATCTATCCATCCATCTATCCATTTATCCATCTATCATCCATCCATCCATCCATCTATATATCCATCCATCTATCATCCATCCATCTATCCATCCAACCATCTATCTATCTATCTATCTATCTATCTATCTATCTATCTATCTATCTATCTATCTATCCATCCATCCATCCATCCATCCAACCATCCATCCATCCATCCATCCATCCATCTATCTATCCATCCATCCATCTATCCATTTATCCATCTATCCATCCATCCATCTATCCATCTATCTATCCATCCATCCATCTATCCATCTATCCATCTATCCATCTATCCATCCATCTATTTTCTTTCTCCTCTGTTTTTTTGTTCATATTTTGCTGCTCATTTCTGCTCTTTTCTTCCTCCTCTCATCTATTTATTTTCCTCTCACCTCCCATCATGTCCTCCTTCCTCTTCCTGTTTCTCCTCCACCTCCATCTCCTATAATATCCTGATTGGCTAACGGTGTGTTGTGTGTATTTCGGACTCCAGGGCGACGTGGGTCTTCCCGGACCCAGTGGTACTCCCGGCGACGGGTCGCTAAGAAGCGAACAAACTCTCACTATCTACAAAGGAGATAAGGTAACACAGCAAGGGAAGGCTAGGAGCAGAGGACACACACACACACATACACAGATGTGGTGGGGTTTCACCAAAAAAGTGTTAAAAAGACGGTCAATAACAAAACGGGCAGCAGGCTGTTTGATGTTTGAAACTAAAGGGTAAATATAAGAGGAAGAGGAGCAGTGATTACAGCAAACTGTACGGCCACGGAGGAGTCAGAGGAGGAGGAGAAGTGGAAGAGGTTGGTCCAATGGAGCGTCAGTGTAGCATCTTTTATGCAGATTCTTAGCTAGCCCTCTGACCTTTCAAAATAAAGGCTTTCATGATCAGAAATACATGAAAATAAAACATATTTCTATCAAATTTTGTGGCTAAAACCAAAACTATAGGCCCCTCCCATTGAGGTGTAACGCAACCAATCAGACCCTTTCTGCCTCCAGAGACACTTGGATTGTGTTAAGGTTTACCTAAAGCAACGAACTTCGTACTGACCAGCCTCACATCATCACCCCACTATCTCCTCCGCCCGCTCTGTGCACAGCAGCCCCTTCACTGGCTTCATCCACAGTCACCCTCTCCCCCTCCACTTCCCCCAAACGCCCCAAACCTCTACCCGTCGTCTCCGCCTCCACCTGCCCCCCTGGTGATAAGCGTAAACGACTCTCTCTTCCCTTGGTCACGCTATCCAGGGCGACGTGGGCTTGCCCGGTGACCCCGGCCAGCCAATGATCAATGGCGTTGTGGAGTTTGTGGGTTTTCCCAAAGGAGACAAAGGAATGCAGGTTTGTTGGAAAACGCAACTCTTCTCCTAGTTTGTAAGAGCTGCACTGTGTCGAAGACGGACAAATACAGACACGTGTCCTTCTACGTCCAACCTAAACTTTACAAGTTCCTCCTGGTCATTAAGTCAGAAAAATACCAGATACGTTTGTAGAACAACATGTATGGTTTTGCCCAATAACAGGTTACGGAGGTCACTACAGTTTAGTTCAAAGCCCACTGTGAACATTAGAAATCCCTTTATTTGCAAAACCATCGAGACAAAAATACTCTGAGTCATCGTCCCTGGGTCCCTCAGCATTCCAAGCCCAACACAGAGCTCCCTCTCTGGGGCTTGAAGAGCGCCGGACACCTCAGACATTCCACTTGATCCACATAATATTCCCATCAAGAGTTAATTCTGATATTAGCCGGGTTGTTTTCTGTTGTCTTTTGAGTGAGGCTTTTACAGTTTGCACGGACGTACAAAGGTGAGTTTCAATCCAAAGAATGTGTTCAGAGTTCATTTACTGCAAAGTGACGCTCTTCTCATGTTCATCCTTTGTTCTCCGTCTGTCTCTCTCAAAGGGTGAGTCCGGCCCAAAGGGGATCAGAGGTTTCCCCGGCACTCCTGGCAGACCTGTAAGTGTTTGTTTTTTCTCCCAGAAAGAATCAGAGAGGTTATTGAAACAGCTGAGAGATCAATATATTCCCCCTATATCATATTCTTTTTACTAAATTCCAGGGACCTTTCGGCTATGGTGGTGAACTTGGAGAGAAGGGCATTCCTGGATACCCCGGTGCCAGAGTAAGAGCTAACAGCTGACTGTGTTACACCACATTAAAAGTAGAATTGTGTGCATTTTGTTGCACAACTGGAGATTCCTTACTTCCTCTCGCGTGGTGACGTCTGTTATCAAATATGCTTTCCTTTCCCTCTTCTTCTGTGGTGGATGTCGTCTTTGGTTCCACCAAACAGGGTCCTCCTGGTTTTAACGGGCCTCCCGGACCTCCAGGACAACAGGTGGGCTTCTGTAAAACTGTTCCCTTGAAATATTCAAACGCTGAGAAGTCAATATTATGAGCCGTTATACTTTTACCTTAGACACAGAAAATACTCTTTTCTGATTGGCTAACAGGGGTCACTGCAAATCATGTAACAGGACACTTCAAACTGTTTGGTCATCGTTTGAAATTTCAAATGATTATTATTTTTAAAATGTGGAGTAAAACTCTGAAATGAAGTGAAGTAGAAGCATAAAGTCTCTGAATATGGGAAAGTACCTCAAAATTGTACTTCACTACAGTACCTCACTAAATGTACATCTGTTGGTGTCCTGAGAGATTAAATAATGGGTGAGGTGGAGGAGAAGAAAGCCTTTATGTTCCTATATCAGGACACATTCAACATATAGATATTTAAGGCTCTTGTATTGCAGATTAAACCAGATTCATTTTAAATATTTTATTTTGCTTTTTCAAGGACACACACACACATTGCCATTAAATGATGAATAACAACTCAAACTTAAAATCAACTTAAAATCAAGTAAACAACGACAATAAAATGATATAACTAAACCTCTTTCTTTTTGTCCTAACAGGGATTCGTAGGTACTCCAGGTTTCTCTGGGCCCTCAGGATACTCAGGAGCAAAGGTAACGACTTATTATCTCATAATAATGACTTAGTATTTCTAAATAATGACTTATTATCTCATAATAATGACATAGTATCTCTAAATAATGACTTAGTATCTCTAAATAATGACTTATTATCTCATAATAATGACTTAGTATCTCAAAATAATGACTTAGTATCTCTAAATAATGACTTATTATCTCATAATAATGACTTAGTATCTCAAAATAATGACTTAGTATCTCATAATAATGACTTAGTATCTCAAAATAATGACTTAGTATCTCTAAATAATGACTTATTATCTCATAATAACGACTTAGTATCTTTAAATAATGACTTATTATCTCATAATAACGACTTAGTATCTCTAAATAATTACTTATTATCTCATAATAACTACTTAGTATCTCTAAATAATTACTTATTATCTCATAATAATGACTTAGTATCTCAAAATAATGACTTATTATCTCAAAAAAAGACAGTATCTCAAAATAATTTTTTATCCCGCTTATGTGCTATTTTGTCCTGAACTTGTCGCTAACAGGGAGACCAGGGCGACCCCGGAGCACCAGGACCTCCTGCTTACGTTAGTGGTCAGGGCACTGCTGTTCAAGGTAACACACAAACCTGAACTAATAGTTTATTAGATCAACCACAGGTTTACTGTGAGTTATTGTTTAATATGTGCAAGTGTCCCGTGTTGAGCGTCTCTTCTCTGATTGGCTGTAGGACTAACAGGTGACCCGGGTCACAATGGCCTGCCCGGAGCCCCCGGTGACCAGGGGTTCCCAGGATACCCAGGACCACCAGGCCAACCAGGAGTTGGTGGTTATGGCACAGGTAGGCTCTTCTACGCAGAGATGCAATGGGTTTATTTTTATAAAATATAGCTTAAATTAACCCAAATCTGTCCTCACGTGCAGGTGGTTCCGGATCCCCAGGTTTTCCCGGGACCTCCGGCCCAAAGGGAGAGAGAGGTAACCCAGGCACACCAGGCTACAGCTTCGAAGGAAGCCCCGGCTCCCCTGGACCCCCCGGACCCTCCGGCTCTCCTGGACCTCCGGGCCCTACGAGTACGTTCACGCACTAACGACTAACAAAAGCTCTCCCTTCACAGGTGGTCGTGATGAGGATTGGCTTGTTTGAGAGACGAGAAGACTCCCAATCGCAATGAAATAAACTATTTTAAACTTCCCTTTTTTTTATTTTACATCCTGTTTATGTTGTCTGCTGTTTATTTGTCTGTGACGAAGCACTTTGAGGTGGATTCCTCACATGAAAGGAGCTAAAATAATTCAATTTGTTTTTTACCAGCCATAAAAGCCAGTTTACCTCTTAAAGTATAAGACAAGCTAGAAAGAGACTCTAAAGCATCATGGCTGACTGATTTAACTGTCCTCCAAGGCTTGTCCGTTCAACCCTGCGTCATCTATCCTGAGTGGTCCGGGCCCAAAGGCAGGTATCCTAAACGCGGCCATATTGCCATAACCGCCATGGCAATATTCAGCCCGCCAAAGGGAAAATTCAAAACAAACAAAACACAACTTTCAGCCGGCAGTATCTAACTGCCAAAAAGCTTTTTTTATTTTTTATTCAACGCTATACTCTGTGGAGGGTGCGGTGGTAAGTATAGTTGAGAAGAGTGAAGGCCATTCTTCAGACTTGGATGGGAGGGCCTCTCTACTCCAAGCTGCTTTTCTCCTCTTTGGCCACAAGGTGTCGCCCTGCTGCCGCGCAATTCACTGATTTTACGTCGATGCATGGCGGCAGCGTTGTTTGCAAACAGGGATTTTATTTTATCGGCACAAACAGGTCAAACGAAGGAAGACAAAAAAAGATGAGGGACACAAAGAGAGAGAAAATGATAGCAATAAGAATGATGATCTGTTTGTTGGGAACATTTCATCTTTAAGACATAGTTTGAAGGGATAGTGTGGATGTTTTGAAGTCAGTGTATCCTAGATGGAGTTTGGAGAAACAGAAAGACACCAAAAGAAAATCCATATTAGTTTAAGTGTACGCTATATTTATAGTATTCTCACCGCTTTACCTGAAGCTGTTATATTCATCTACTCAGTCTATTCAGTAGCTCAGACAGGCTCCTTTAATCACTTGATAAAACAACTATAACTACAAGTATTTGGTGGTGAGAGCGTCTCAGCTCAAAGGTTTCATTACTAATGATTCGTCATCCTTGCACCTAGACAGGGTTATTATCTCCGTCCTCGACCTTAAACCTCCAGAGTGAACTTCCATTCTCAGATAATATCACAAATGTTTATTTGTTCGCAGTTTGTCTCCTTTGTTTGTGTCGGTGCTAAACTGCAACGCACTGTGCATGCTGCTTGTGGCAAGTAGCTCTTCATGGCCATTATAGTCCATGTAAAATCACTGAATATGTTCAAGTACAATTCTGTTTTATATTTTACTACGATATAAACAAGTTAATGCTTTTTATTTTTTTTAAGTAAGCATCTGTCGTCTTGCAACAGCTGCTGAACTCTTTCATTTTACTCGCTGACCAAAGAGACTAATCCTGATTCCACACTGTGACACCGAGCTGCACTCGCACTGAGCTGGTTTTAATTTAACACATTCAATATTTAAGTGCATATAAAAATACATACATCAGTCAGTGCAGTTCAGCTCAAGTTCAAACAGTGTGAAATCTAAAAACAATGTGATGTGTCTGTTGTTTGTGGCTTATTTACCATTTTAACCTCTAATTGATTCAACTGTATGTGTGTGTGTGTGTGTGTGTTCTTGCAGGTGGTCCTGGTAGTCTCCCCAATACTCTCCCTGGAGAGCCTGGACCTCCTGGCGCCATAGGAGAGCCGGGTGAAAGAGGATACGATGGCTACAGAGGTAAGCGTCGCTGCTATTCTTTGACCAATCCCTGAAAAAACGCGTCTTCAAAACCTCGTTAAATTGCAGGGAAAACGTGCTTTGTTGTCCCGTTTCCCCTCGTCCTCCAGGCGATCCCGGCGACTGTAACTGCCTCGGAGGAGGCACCTCAGGGTTGCCCGGGTTAGCTGGAGCCCCAGGAGTCAACGGCAACCCCGGCTTCGCTGGACGAAAGGGAGAGCTTGGTGACGGCGGCTCACCTGGCTTTAATGGCGTCCAGGGACCTCCTGTAAGTTTGGATTTGTAGTATTTTTCTTTTGTCGACAGCTTCCGTCCCACTTTGCATCCACACATTATTTCTTGTAAAGCCAAGTCCCACAAGCGTCCATGATGTCTGTCCTCCTGCAGGGCCGTGCTGGAGACAGCGGTTACTTTGGTCGTAAGGGCGAGAAGGGGACGTCTTACTACCCCAGCCTGGGTTTGGGGGTGAAAGGAGAGCTCGGAGGCACTGGACCCAGAGGACCTAATGGTGAAACTGGAACACCCGGCAGAGACGGAGTGCCTGGCTTCCCCGGATCCCCTGGACTCCCAGTGAGTGCTTCGACACACAGTATTCACGTCAATCTATAAGGTTTGAGCAAGTTCTTAAAAGAAGGTATACAAATAAAGATTTTAAAACAACCTTTGCTTTTCCTCTGCAGGGTGACGGCGGCTACGGCACAATTGGAGAGAAAGGTTTCCCAGGGTTCCATGGGACAAAGGGTCGTCCCGGCGGCCCCGGCGAGCCCGGTATCGGCTACGCCGGCACGCCCGGCTTTCGCGGAGAGCCTGGAGACCCTGGTATTTTTGGGCTGCCAGGGCAACCAGGTTTACCCGGACCGAAAGGTAAGTGATGCCGAGGAAGAGCGACAGAAAAGAAAGGAGAGGAAGTGTGTGTGTGTGTGTGTGTGTGTGTGTGTGTGTGTGTGTGTGTGTGTGTGTGTGTGTGTGTGTGTGGGTGTGTGTGTGTGTGTGTGTGTGTGTGGAGGTAATGACTTATTCTCCCCACAGGGTGAAAACCCCCGACCATACATCCATCCCATCCAATCACTGTCCACCCTCAGTGTTCTGTAGTTACCACATCCTCATCCTAACACCCTAAACCAGTAGAGGAGGTTTTTTGGGGGACAAACGGCTCCTCGCCGAAGCAGCCAAACGGACCTGAAGAGACGACATGTTAGACTTTCTCTCCCCGCACCTTCACGCCTCGGCTGCTGTAGTTAACTACATGATTAATGGTCTCCATTAATGTGCTTTATACACTTCTTCTGCAGCCAATAATCTCAAATCCATGAACTGCTTCCTTTGTTGACTCAGTGACGCACTGATGAGATTTTTAATTGCTGATTGCGCGACAGCTACTGTGCTTCTTTAGTCTCAGAGGAGTTTATTCACTCCGTCGAAATTGTGATTCACAAATCAGGTAATAATTCAAATAAGTTGGATTTGGTTGCTCTTTTAAAGGATGATGCTGGTGTCATTACAAGACCGCAACAACCCACCAAGCAAAATGTTAAAAGAGAAGATATTAAATATGAATCTACACTTAAAAGATTGTCTTCTGATGAAAAGATAACTACTTATGGATTATTTATGTATACATGCAAATACAAAATGGCATGTTTTTGGTTCTTGGTGACACCAGCAGCCTCCTTTAGACTTCCTTTAATCCGGTTCTTCTTCTCCTCTGAGACCAAACGACACAAAGTGCTCAGCAGCAGCTGGGCCGCTCACGGTGCTCTCATATCATGACGCTAATGCTCAACAACTCATTCATTTTGCTCTTAATAATATGAAGGTTATTGTTACTCACATGAGCGGAGAGAAAACCAAGAGAGAAGCCTTTTAGCCCGTCACATCTCTCTCTCTCTCTCTCTCTCTCTTCTCATTGAGTGGAATAACCTATTCTTAAGCATTTCTACATTGAAGCAAGCATTTCAATATGCTTTTGTGCCTTAACTGAATGAGCCTTGAATTAATTGAATGGAGTTGATTGCTGATTTGCTGATATCTGTTTGATGAAAAAACAAAAGATTTAATTGCTTAATTGGCGCATGCAAATGACCCTGACTGGCTTTGTATGCTGCCATCTCCTCTCTCTCTCTCTCTCTCTCTCTCTCTCTCTCTCTCTCTCTCTCTCTTCCTTGTGCATGTGTATCTGTCCAGGTGAAAACAGCTGTGCAGGGGTTAATGACGCCGGAGAGGGAACGGGTGGGTAACTAACTTTTTCATCCACCAGCCAGAGTAACGAGTCCGTGGGGGGAAACAGAATTTACAGCTCTTTAGATCCACTGGTGGGTTCATAGAATGAGCTTATCAGCCCAACAGGAAATGACATCATTAGATGAGAATTAAAAGTGCCACTTTATTCAGTTAATCGGGTATCGTCTCATCGTGTGTTCACAGTGCCAGCAACTTGGTTGACAAGTCACCGTATTCTGTTCGGTAGACGTGCAGATGTGCAGACAGGCTCTCCTTTGCTCTGCAGATGTTGCTTTTGATAACGTCAAACCAAAGAGCAAAGCACTGCTTTGTTTATTAGAATTGGTAGATTTCTCCTAAATTCACCAAAAGTTACCATTAGATGATGCCTGGTCACTCGTAGAGAAGTCTCTGATGATAGTAAATAGTTTAACATGACGTAGGCTCAGCTGAGCACTGTGGGACATGTAGTCCTTTGGGACTCAGGGACTCCACTCGGGCCGAGTCGGCCGACGGTCGAGTTTCATGTTTTACCCGAATATTGGCAGAGACACGCCTCTTTTAAAACACACGACAGTTACTCTCCTCTTCCTCCGGTCAAAGCTGCTGAAACCTGGCGCATGTTTTCAAGCCCTGCCTCTGCTAAGTGCTTTTTTTTGGGGGGGGGGGGAATATATGGAAACAATAGAACTGATTCCACAACAACAAATTTAAATCATAGCTTTTAACCTTTTTTTATCCATCATACTCTCATTTTTTTCTTAATTGTGATGAATTTTGCTACTAACTGCATTCAAAATACAACACACATAATAATAACAACAACATTAATACCCATGATTCCACTCGGATTAACCTAAATGAACATCTGGGGTGAATGGAGGCGACAGACAATCAACGGTGCGCAAGATATTCACAAGAATTTACTGTTATTGTGTATAGCATCCTCATTATTCCTCAGCGTGTGTTACATTTAGTGTTGTTTTGCCCGCTCTAGCTTAGAATAATGGAGCACGTAGACGTATCTGTTTGTAGTCTGTCAAAGTGTTTAAAGTGTGATTGCTAACCTGCGTGTGACTGCTACCAGGCCAAGTGTTACCTTGCTCCATACCCGGCGAGGGTGGAGACCCCGGTTACCCCGGTGGACCTGGACGACCAGGTACGATTCAACAAAGTGCTTCTGTCTTCGTACGTCTCATTTTAAAAAGAAATGTCACTGTGCTTCAAATGTGTTTCTGTTAAAATAAGATTTATTAGCTTTTTGTCAGAATACAAGATCTCCAAGCTTTTTTAGTCCTCATGCTAACTTCTATTTCTTATAAATAAACAAAATAAAACATCCTCATAATTGAAGTCGTACCTCTTTGCGCCTGTCAGGTCTTAAAGGTGAGCCAGGTTTCCCAGGAAACACGGGACGTCCCGGGTTTGACGGTGGCAAAGGAGAGAGTGGAGACCCAGGTTCTGGAGGCCATCCTGGACCACAAGGTAAACCGGCGTGGTCTCTGTGCTGTTTGTCATCCGGGTCGAATGAAAGTGATTCTGCCTTCAATCCATCACCTCTAACGTTTCCCTCCACCCTCTCCTCTGTGCAGGTTTCCCCGGACCCAGAGGGGATCCTGGACTTCCAGGTTCTCCGGGACAGAGTTTTGACGGAGGCAGGGCGAAGGACGGTGTTCCAGGGCGTCCTGGGGCCAAAGGTCAGCCCGGAGAGGTACTGGGAGCCACACCCGGTGGCCCCGGACAGAACGGTTTACCGGGAATACCTGGAGACAAGGGCCACCCCGGGACACCAGGAGGACCTGGATCACCTGGTGGGTCTCAGACGGAGACAATCTTGCATTTAAAGGGTTAAAATCCTGAAAATGAATGAATATTTGTTTGTTGTGATCGATGCTGAAGTTAAAATGGAAAACTAATTGTCTCTCTTCCTCTGTCAGGTGGTGACGGACGCTTCGGTGTTCCCGGACTGAAGGGAGAGCGCGGCGTTGACGGGTTTCCCGGTATCCCCGGCCTTCCCGGCCTTTCAGGTGAGCCGACCTTCGGCATTCCCGGTCGGCCCGGAGCTCCCGGCGGCAGCGGACTGAGCGGATCACCAGGTGAGGGGAAAAGGGTCCAGTGTTCAATCTGTTTAATATTGCAGGACATTTGAATGGTGTCTATTTCTAGCATGATTTATAGAAGAAAACGTATTTTTTAGTTTAGATCTTGGCTGTTGTCTTTCACTCCTCGTTCTTTTCACTTTTACCCCTTTTTCACTGTATTTCTTTCACAATCCCCCGTTGACGAATCAGACGCCACAGTTGCCTGTTTTGTTCCTGTTGTTTATTTAAACTCTGCATCAAAAGAATGTCCTCTCTTCCTGTTTTGTATTTCTCTTTGTTTCCTCCTCATTTCCTCCCTCCTTTTCTTCACACCACCACCATTATCTCCATCCATCCTCTCATCATCCCTCCATCCTTTTCTTGGTGTTGGGTCATTCGCTATAGGCTGCCAAGGTGAGACACTCTCTCTCCACCGCTCGCCCGTCCCATCCGTCCACACTTTTGCCTCCGTCCCTCCTGCTGTTCATGCACTAGACCCAAACGCTTTGACTGCAATGCTCCTCGCGGTCGTCTGCTCGCTCTCCATTTCTCACCTGTGCAGCAGAGAAATGTCCATCTCCATAGGTTCACGTTGGCGTCAGTGGGGTGTGACAAGCTGCTCAATCCACAAAAGATATTCTGCTTGTTAAGTTTTGCAGCCGAGTGCAATTTGTCTTTTTTTGCGGAGGGAGAGTGAAGAAATAATTTTTTCTTTATATAATAACCTACATTTTTATTCTTTTTTTCTTGTTTTTTCCCACGTTTTCTTCAAAAATGAACTTCATTCTTTCATTTTATTATTTAGCTGTCGTTGCATTTAAATGAATGCATCACACCCGACTGAAGGACAGCTGATTTGACAAAAAATACAATTTGACAGCTTGATTAATGGTCAGAAAAAAATGGCTTCAGATGGACATTTTAGCTGCGAGAGATTCAGAAACAGAAAGTTCTCAAGAAACAGTTGATGTTTGATGTTCTGCAGCCAGCACTAACCCTCGTCGTTCAAGTACATCTTGAAGTGTAATCTCATGTGTTTATCGCTTTAATAGGCTCGTGTGGCAACTAAAGATTTGGGCTAAAGTGCTATTTTAACAATATTAGAGGCATTTTTTTTTCTTCACCCTTAAAAAAAGGACTTGGAATTTTCAACTCATCTCTGCATTGTCCCAGTCATGACAATTGAATGCAGCTGTTTGGATGTGATGAAAATGAGTTCTCTTCTTTAAGAATGTGAACAGTAGTAGTAGTGCGCTATGCCGTCGGACAAACACACTTCAGGCGGTTGAACCTCGCTAATTCAGTCTGGAATTGCACTTGAGTTTTGAAAATCTACCCGATGGAATACTTCAGTATATTAAAAGATATGATCTGGCACATGTTTAAACGTTTAAATCACGGCGCGTTGTGCAAGTAGCCACACCGTGCTTGGTTCTGTTCAAGTGCAATTGCAGCCTAACCAAAGCAATTAAACAATGTAAAGGAACACGTGTGTGTTTACATTGTTGTCCTAGATTTTGCCAAATTGTGTGTGTGAGAATAAAAATAATTAATAAATTGCTATATTTATTAATAAATGTAACAATTGTGTTGAAGGTAAGTTCATTTATTATTTTTAAGGTAAGTTTATATTTGTTGGCTTTTAGTGAGTTTTTTTCTTTCTCTTTATATGTTTTGTGTCTGAATAAGTGAGTTTATGTTTATTTTTTCATTTCATTATGTTATTTATCCAGTTGTTTTTAGATAGATGTGTCCATTCATAGTGTAGATCATGACCCGCGTCTCACTAAAGCTCTCTCCGTCTTTCCTTTGTCCGTCTCGTGTCCCGTCATCATCCGTCCTCCGCCAGGTTTCCCCGGTCGTAAGGGGGGAAGAGGAGACCCAGGTTTCCCGGGGCCGGCAGGAATGAAGGGAACCCCAGGACAGCCCGGCACCCCTGGATCACCAGGGTCTAGGGGACCCCCTGGACCTCCAGGACCAGGAACTAGAGACGGAATCCCAGGAATCCCAGGAAGGAAGGGTAAGCCGGAGCTACTGTTTATCACCATGGTTAATGTTCTAACGTCTCCCCGCTGTGACAGCAACATTTTGATTCTGCGTCTCTTTCCGCAGGTGAGCAAGGTTTCCCAGGACTGACGGGTTTCCCCGGACTACCAGGTCGACCGGGAAACCCAGGGTTTCCTGGAGTGAAAGGAGAGGCTGCAGGCTCCGGAAGAGACGGACTCCCCGGCGGTCCCGGATTCCCCGGACTGAAAGGTAGAGTGTCCAGAGCAGGAAACAGGACAATGAGATCTGAGATCTGAAGCATTCTTCACACATTATGTGACCAAGAACCGTCTGAAGAAAACCCGGTGCTCTGTCGTTGACGCTAACATCAATGTGTTTTTACTTCTGTAGGCGAGCGAGGATACACCGGTCTCCCCGGTTTGCCCGCTCCTCCTCATCGACAAGAGTTTGTGGAAAGAGGTGAACCCGGGACACATGGAGGCAGCGGCCTTCCCGGCTTCCCCGGACCCAGAGGTGACACTACTTCCTGTTTACTGTATTCACAACTGAGACACAGACTGCATCAGTAAAACCAACAAAGCACATAAGACCACTCTTATGTGATCAAATCTTCTACCCCCCCCACTGCTTTCAGGTGACAAGGGTCTGTCAGGTCAGCCTGGTCGTCAGGGTCTGCCTGGACTTCCCGGTTACGCTGAGCAGAGTAAAGGACAGCCGGGACAGCCTGGGTTCCCCGGGCAGTCGGGAAATCCAGGTTACCCCGGGCCGAAGGGAGAAGCTGGAATCATGGGATTCCCCGGCATGTCAGGACCACGGGTAAAAAAAACACACTCACAAAACGTAAACATGCAACAAGTTCAACCAGCGAGACTCAAGTTCTGACGCCTTCTTTCAGGGTGATGACGGTGCACCTGGTTTTCCTGGCAACCCTGGAGAGTTTGGTCGCTCCGGTGGAAAAGGTGAGTGTAAATATCACGCGAACCCCCAAAAAAACATCTATCACATCTGTTTATGAATTCATAGATCCTTCGCTTTACTCACATGTCCAGGTGTACCCGGAGAAAGTTATGGTTATCCTGGAGGTCCAGGAGCTAAAGGCCAGCCAGGAGATTCAGGTTTCCCAGGTAAGACTCGCCACAACCACACCTTACCTTTCCTCTGGAATGTCCAACAGTCGCTCCTTTAAAGTGCTCTTAACTTTAGAAAAGGTTGTTAAAACCCACAATACACCGGTTATGTTATGGTTATCTCTCTTCAGGTGGCCGCGCCATCGACGGCGTCCCCGGTGACAACGGCTTTCCGGGAGGTCCGGGTTTCCCCGGAACGAAGGGAGGTCCTGGTGAAGGAGGGCGGCCTGGAATAATGGGTGAGAGAGAGGCCGCTCCACTTCCTTCGAGACACCAGACAGAGAGAGACAGACTCCGATAGTAACACATTTGCCCCGTCTCCACTGCAGGCTCCCATGGTTTCCCCGGGCCCAAGGGCCAGCCCGGCTACCCGGGAAGAAGAGGAGAAGATGGGTCTCCTGGTCTGCCTGCAGGTCCTGGAGGTCCTGGAGCCAAAGGTGAGAGAAATATGAACTTTCTGTTTCCACGTGAGACGAGTTAACGCGACAAAGGTTCTGTAGACAAACACTCTGTTGTGTTTTTACAGGTTTGCCCGGATCCCCTGGTTTGGACGGACTTAATGGCCTTGGTGGACCTAAAGGCCTCCCTGGAACCCCAGGCAAGGACCTGAGTTAAAATGAACATAACTACATGCATTCATAAATAAATGGGACAACAAATGAAAACCAAACAATCCTGTGATAAACATTCGGTGCATTAATGTTGAAGACGAGCTGCTGTTGAAGGTTTTCTTGTCTGTGGATCCAGGTGGGAGTGGGGGAGGTCGCCCAGGTTCCCCCGGTGTTCCAGGTTTTAAGGGGGAGAGAGGCGTCTCCTTTCCAGGAGTTCCAGGCTACCCCGGACCGAAGGGAGAGAGAGGAGATTCAGGTGAGATGAAGGCCGTTTGAAAATGCTCACTAAGTATATATTTAATGATACGATATCAAAGGTTTGTTTTTGTGTCAGGTGGTCCTGGACGCATAGGGTTCCCTGGTCTGCCTGGACTTCCTGGTCCCACTGTGGGGTCAAATATTCCCGGACCTTCTGGAGACCCCGGTCTCCCTGGACTGGACGGAGAGTATGGTAAATACATTTCCTCAGTCCAATGTCCTTTCCTTACTGTTCCTTTCCCCTTTTCTCAACCTCATTTCCTTTCCTTCCCTTTTCGTTTCCTATCCTGTCGTTTCCTTTCTTTCTCTTAACACAATATCCTCTCCTTCCCTTTCCTATCCTGTCTAGGGATGGGTTTCATTACTAGTACTCTTATCGATACTCTGATCGATTCTTCTTTCTACTTTTCCTTATTACCTCTCCTCCCCTCCTAACCCTCTCCCCTCCTCTCTCCTCCAGGTCTCCCAGGTCCTTCAGGTCCAGCCGGCCCGCCTGGTCCAGGCACAGCCCAGGGAGACAGAGGAGACTCTGGGCTCCCGGGCTTCCCTGGCTCCCCCGGCAGGAAAGGAGACCCAGGCATCCCCGGAGGCCCCGGACTCCCCGGCAGCTCCAACTTCAAAGGTGAAGTGGGGCCCCAAACCACCTTTAAACTAAAGTCATGACAAAAAATTTTGTATTTCTTTGTGTTTCTAAAAAAATAAGAAATAAAGTAAAACATTGTGTCTTTGCTTTTCAGGAGGACGAGGTGAGACCGGCTACAGCGGAGGTCCTGGTCTCAAAGGTTTCCCCGGTGACCCTGGTTATTATGGTAACAAAGGACCCAAGGGAGTACGAGGTAGGAGGACTTTAGTCATTCCACATTGTGATGAATGCCGTTTACTTCCACCCTTTATTCCCTCACATTCATCCTGTGTCTTCCCCTCCACCTTTCCCCCGTCCTCCCTCCTTGTCTCTCTCCCTCCCTTGCTCTCCAGGCCGTCAGGGTCGTAAGGGTATCCCAGGAGTCGCGCTGCCACCGGTACTCCCCCCCTCGGGAATCTACGGAGAGGTGGGTTTCCCCGGTGCAGCCGGCGGCTCCGGTGGCTCCGGAGAACCTGGTCAGCCTGGAATGCCTGGACACCCAGGTGAGCGGTGAAACTGTTTATTTCAAATGATCTCTGCCATGTTGAAGACACTGTTGTTTACTATTATAGCTCTTTATCATTAATGCCAATATCTTTTGTATTGTCTAAATCACGGTACCTTTGCTTCAAGGAGACAAATGTTTTAGTGTTTTTGGTGGTATTTAAAGGGATGGTGGGGTATTGTGTGAAGTTCTACTCTCATGTCTGAGCGTTAGATATGAGGACTGTTAGCTTAGCTTAGCATAATGGCTAAAAACAGGCATAATAGATTAGCCTAGCTCTGTCGAAAGGTTAAAAGAAAATCTACGAATGAGATGCAACGTGTTAATCTGTGAGCTTTCTTGTTGCCTTTGTGCGGAGCCAGGCTAGTTCTTCCCCCTGTTTCCAGTGTTTATGCTAAGCTAAGCTAACCAGTTGGTAGCTCTAGCTTCATCTTTGAGACATACATGAGAGTTGTATCGATCTTCAGAAAATGACCAAATATGAAAATAGACATGAAACTAAATAGGTGTCTGGACTCTCCTGCTGCAGGTCCTAAGGGTCGTCCCAGTCCCGTGGGTAAACTTGGCAGGACCGGATCTCCTGGTTTTCCCGGACCTATCGGCGACGCCGGACCCCCCGGTTTCCCCGGATCCGCTGGAGCACAAGGTCAGCAGTCTGTCGGAGATGAAGCTTATTTCTAACAGTTTTGTCTCAGATGCTGAAGCAGAAAATGACATAAATAAAATAGTATTAAATGAAAAAATATTGGGTCTACATTCTCCTCGTTTCCTCTCCTTCAGGTCCCACCGGTGCAGTCGGTCGTCCCGGCTCTCCCGGCGGCGTCGGCCGCAGTTCCAGCATCGGCTACACTCTGGTGAAGCACAGCCAGAACGCCCAGGTTCCCATGTGTCCTCAGGGCATGGCCACGCTGTGGGACGGATACAGCCTGCTGTTCGTGGAGGGACAGGAGAAAGCACACAACCAGGACCTCGGTACGGAAAAACGCTTTTTAGTCGGTCTTCATCCATCTTAATTTATGACCTGCTGAGACAAAGATACTGGAAACTGGAAATTAGAGTCACCCCTCTCTCTCTCTTTGTGTCTCCAGGTCAGCCAGGGTCCTGCCTCCCCAGGTTCAGCACCATCCCCTTCCTCTACTGCTCCCCCAACGAGATCTGCTACTACGCCAGCCGCAACGACAAATCCTACTGGCTCTCCACAACCGCACCCATACCCATGATGCCCGTGGCCGAGCAGCAGATACAACCTTACATCAGCAGGTACTGGCACCCAGTTTGGGACCCCCTCGCGTCACAAGTAAATGTACCACACCTGTGTGTATATTACATTAATCTCTCTCTCTCCTCTTGCAATGAACAATCCAGGTGTGCTGTGTGTGAGGCTCCGTCTCAACCTGTGGCGGTGCACAGTCAGGACATGACCATCCCCACCTGTCCTCCCCGCTGGAGGAGTCTCTGGATAGGATACTCCTTCCTCATGGTAAACTCAAGACTGTAACTCATTATAAGGCCTACAAAATGTCTAGGTCTAGAGAGACCCAGACACGGCTTCGCTTGCAGCCTTCGACCTGCAGTCAGAAGCTCCGGTGGGAGGAGGAGAAGCTCTGCTCCTGGCATCATTGTCTCCTCCTCGGGCCAGGAGCAGAGCTTCTCCTCACTGGGAGACAACAGGAAGTGATGCATGTAGCTGTCCTGCAGCAGCAGTTGGTGTAGAACAAATAAAGAAGTAACCTTTCCTCCTCTCCTGTGCAGCACACGGCAGCCGGCTCCGAGGGCGGCGGCCAGTCCCTGCAGTCTCCCGGCTCCTGCCTGGAGGATTTCCGCGCGACGCCGTTCATCGAGTGCAACGGGGCCAAGGGCAGCTGCCACTTCTTCGCCAACGAGTACAGCTTCTGGCTCACCACCGTGGAGCCCAGTCAGCAGTTCGTCTACTCGCCGGCGCAGGAGACTCTGAAGGGAGGCCAGGAGCGCTCCAGAGTCAGCCGCTGCCAAGTCTGCAGCAAGATCTTGTAGTAGGAGGAGGAGGAGCGGAGGGATGGAGGTGACATATAAACACCTCAGAGGAAAAAAAAAAAATAGAGAGGTGCTGATGACGGAGGATAAGATGATTTATCTAAATCTATAAAAAGAACATTGACTGAAAACGAGCCCCGCTCCTGCTTCTCTCAAGAATCGAGTCGAACGACATCGACTCCATTTTTTAGAGTTTTTGATCCCTTTTAGGACCGAATGGCTTGTTACAAAAAACGAAAAACAAACGAGTTTGAGTGAGGAAATGGAAAGAGAAGAGCTCCATCGCTCTTCTCTAGATTATCGCTGACAATGGTGCTATTGTGTAAGTGTTTATATTGTGTCTTGTCTTCTGTATTTTGTGTCGGTTTGTGGCGAGAGTCGTTCTCGGCTACCTCGGAGAGTGGCGCCCCCCCCCCCCCCCCCCTTCTGGTCCGCACTGCACCGCTTACACGTCAGGGCCGGACGCCTGCTTCAAGGCGATCAGCTCAGACAGTTGAGTCCAGCTTTGGTGTGTTTGAGAGTTGGTTGAATCTAAAGGTCTTAACTGTTGTGAGCTGATCGAACTGAAGCAGAATCACCTGATTCGGGTTCAAAACACGATTTTTCAGCGTAGCGGCCGCCATGAAACTTTTCTTCTTTTTGCATTTACTGCCGGCTACGACCACTTTTACTGCGGTGATGTCACAGATTATGTCACGTTAAAAGCTGCACCCTCTGGTTGTTTTGCATGTTTTGCAGAAATGAATCATTTCATTAGGGTACGGGAATCAAATAACCTGCTTGAAAGCATTTTAAGTGAGCTATTAGTATTAGTACAGTATTTACCTCATTTTCTATGTAAAGCATCAGACGCACGAGAGAAAATTGTAAAGAATAGAGAGAGTTAATAAATTTACAAGCAAATTAGTGGTGGAACACAACTTGTTCAGTCAATACTGAACATTTTAGCAACATTTAGGGCAGAAAAGAAGTAGCTTTTTCCAATATCCTTTTGATAATTTCCATCTTTGCTCATTTGATTTGACTTTCTAACAACATAAATATATTTTCAGGTGAGAAATATAAAAAAAAAAAAAGCCAAGTTAAGGTCCACTGTCTTGATTTTTATTCTTTCAAGCAAGTTGCAATTCTCCACAAGTTGATTTTAACAGTTTGCGGTCCTTCAACGTTGGCATGTTTCATGTTTCATACGCCCGTGATCTCTGTACATTTCACAATAAGACTCTCTGGTGCTACAACAACCCTCACTGACTTGAAAGACAATATTTTTAAATATTAAACATGCGATTAAAAGCTCTTTTCCTCTAAATTGCTAAAACTGAATCCCTGCAACAGCTAACCGCAGTAAGGAGTGACTATACACACATATATATATATTGCACTGATGTGAACTCACATGCGTTAGAACAATAAACCAAATCAAGGGGCATGTTTCCTCTCCACCTTCACAGGCTTTCATCTTTATTTTGTGACCAAACTTTACTCAGATGGCAACAGGAAACCCAAACACACACACTCTGATAGATTGTTAAATATTGCTGTATATAATGCTTTCTGTATTTCCCACCAAAGTATGTTTGAGCAAAACTCTATAAAGCTATTAGCTCTTTGTTTTATATATATATTGTTTTTACAGTCTATGTGTCTTTTCACTGTCCTTGGATAAGAATAAGGAAGTCGTCACTTATCTTCTGTCTATAAATGTAGATTTTTACAGACATATTTATGACGGAATTTAGCGGTTTTTGCCTCCTTTCCTCGTGTCGTTATCCTTGGACAGCGAAGGCTACTGGGTGACTTGTGACCACTATGACCACTGTGTCTAGCACATAGCTCGGTCTCTCTGCTGGTAGCCCTGATTCTATTACTATGCCACATTTTACTCCTTTTTCATTTCATTTTTCTCTTCATTTTTTTTCTAGATTGTAATTATTTTACTTAAATCATGATACTACCCTCTGGCTTTATTTACTGAGATGGGAGGGAATGGGAAGATAACGATGTGTACATTAAATATTATGGAAAAAACAAAACAAATGCCTTTTAGGATTCTGTTTTTATATGGAAAATATATTCGCCACTGAGGATTTAACAGACGCGTCAACCGTTTTTTATTGTCTGTTTGGTCTTTACCCCGTTTTCAGAAAGCGCTGACAAGAGTTGAAATGTTTGGTGCTGTTAGTGCCTGGAGGGACAGAAAAGAAATGCAGTTTTCCTCAAAGAGGATCTATAACAATACAACATTAATAACATGTCTGTTACTGTAATGTGTATTTCTGTGCTCACACACGTTGAAATAAAGTCTCTGAACTAACTGAGAATATCTCACGCAGAATTATTTGACATAAAACGTGAGTATTTTTTTATGGGAGCAGTTCGAATGTTTTGTTGCGCTTTAGTCAGTGTGTAAAGATAACGTTTAGCAGATCGCTGTTACTAAACCAAATTATACATATTAACATCGTGTAGGTTGATACTGACGATTTGATAGCCTTGTTGTAAAACCTTAATGTCCTAAATCTCATTTTGTAATATATTAATATTAATATACTCAGTCATCAATTTGAAACAGCAGGTCGAAATTGACTTGAAAAGACTTGTTGAACAACAATAAGCATAGAAATAAAAATTAAAAGTGATACTTTGAAACATAAATATAAAATGAAAAAAAATTCACCGTAAAAATATTAAAAAAATACTATTAAAATGTGTGCAATATATCTGTTTTAAACAGAAAGTATTTTTATTTTCCTGATCAGAATGAACTTCCAAGATTATAATATTAGTAATACACAGGACAATAATGTACAAATATAGTACTGAGGTAGACTGGTGCACAGTAGTGATACAATTAATAAAATATAAACTGAAATGTAGAAAGGTAAATCAGATAAAATACGGTGTGATAATTTTTTTTTTATCTCAAAATCCTGATTTGGATTAATAATCCCTGTGATGACGTCTCCAGGCCGGTAGGTGGCGACGGAAGCCGTGCTGTGGTTTGGTCAACAGAAGAAGCTCAGCATCACAACAACACTGCTAGTAACCTTAGCTCAAAGAAGAGCGAAGTGTATTTTTTTCTGCTAATTGGGAACATATTAACAGGTGAGTAATGAAACTGACGGACAGAAAAGCTTCTTAAATACTTGTTTAGTTCGTGTGAACGTTTCTACGATTGGTAAATTACGCGTTAATCTGTTTCCGGTGTGTGTAAAACGTTAGCCTGCTAGCTAACATTAGCTCCGCTAGCTTCTTTACATTAGCTGTCAAGATTATCACCTGCTAACGGTTTGTTTTGGGTAACTGCTACAGTCTGTAATGTCGCTGTGTGCTAAGAGTCGGATATCTCGTAACAATAAATGATGATTTAACGTTGCTGCCAGCTTCATCACTGCAAGCTAGTTGAAGCTACATTAGCTAGCTATAACACACTAATTATCCGTTACAAATAGCTATATAATGTTCGCTACATTGGCTGAAAGTATGCCAGTTTTGTGTTGGCAAGAAATTCCCGGATGTGTACTAGCAAGAACTTTTGAGTGTTCCTTGAACTGCTCATAATTACTAGACATGTAACCTGTGTGAGGCCTCACAAGTAGACATTGCTTTTTATTAAGGGGTCACTAGGAAAAAATGAAATACAAAACAAATCAATCATCTTCATACGGCGGCCATTAGCTCACGTGCACTAGCATGCACTAAATAGCATGCGGGACAAAGAGAGAATTTGATTACAGCATACACACACACACACACACACACACACACACACGCACACACCGAGAGGGAGAGTGACTTCATTCTCTTCTCAGGTAGACTTTACTGGACTTTACAGCAACTTTATAGCAGCAAATAGTTGTTTGCTGCTATATTAGTGCTCTGAATATTGAATTCAGCACCTGCTTTGGTTCACTCTCGCCACATGCTTTTGGCCACATACTGTGTATCCAACATCCTGTGATCACCAACACGTCCAGGCTGTAACAAGGACAAACACTGGAGTTTATGCCTCTCTTTTTATTTTAACTCCTTTCAGCGTATTTTTCATTGATCTAGTAGTTCATATGACATATGTATAAGTGATAGATAGATGACCATCTGAACCAAACACCTGATAAAAAGTCTAGAAATGGAGTTAAGCGAATCCACTTTCTGTTTTGCATAACTCTAGTTAGACGACATACCGTTGTTTTTTTATCCACCCCTCTCTCGCCATCGCCCTCATGATTCACAAACACCAGACTTGTAGGCCGTTGGAGGATCTCCTATTTCTGCTCTGGTGATAGTGGCGTTACTAGCCATACTGCAACGAGCTAGCTTAGTAATGCGTACCGAACCGTGAGCCTCGTACCGAACAGTTCAATACGTGTATTGTTACACCCCTAATGTCTACTATTCAGTGCTAATAATCGTCAATGACACTGAAACACATGTCCTGTTTTTCCTCTTCGATCCTCAATGCAGGTACGCTGGAATTTTCTGACACCCACTCGGACATGTCCTATGTCTTCATCAACGACTCGTCGCAGACCAACGTGCCTCTGCTGCAGGCCTGCATCGATGGAGACCTGCCTTTCGCCAAGCGGCTCCTGGAGACGGGATGCGACCCCAACATCCGGGACAACCGGGGCCGCACCGGCCTGCACCTAGCCGCCGCCCGAGGGAACGTGGACATATGCCGCCTCCTGCACAAGTTCGGGGCAGATCTGTTGGCCACGGATTTTCAGGGAAATACGGCCCTCCATCTGTGTGGTCATGTGGATACGATACAGTTCCTGGTTTCCAACGGGCTGAAGATCGATATCTGGTAAGAAATGTTGAAGTTCATGTTTCTCGTGGTTTTACCTTCCCGTCCCTGCAGCTTTCTATTCTCCTCTGTGGATGTTAATGTATTAGCAAGGTGTTTCATAATGATAAACAGTTCAAACCATCATCTTTGTATGACATAATGACTTTTTAATCTATCACATTACCATTGGCGCACTAACTGGTGCGTAACATGTAAGCAAGCCAATCAGAACGGCAGCTAATGCTACATGTAGACCAATACAGAAGGATGCTAATGCTACATGTAGACCGATGCAGAAGGATGCTAATGCTACATGTAGACCAATACAGAAGGATGCTAATGCTACATGTAGACCGATGCAGAAGGATGCTAATGCTACATGTAGACCGATGCAGAAGGATGCTAATGCTACATGTAGACCGATGCAGAAGGATGCTAATGCTACGTCTGAAGCAGATTCCAGGACTGATATATTTAGATACCGTGCTTAGAAGAAAAAAAATCACACTATGTGCGCTTACATGCACAAGTGTTTTGATGTGTAATGCTTCTGTTTTGTGCTTTTAAACACTATATACTAGGTTCAGTAACCTGGATAAACCCTTATCTCAATTGTAGGTCCTAGTAGATTAGTAAATTGTTGTTTTCTATCACCAGTGATTTAACAACGAAACTAAATTCTACAGAGTGGAGAAACGCAGCAGAGTTTAGTCATCCAAGGGTCATTCTCAACTGATGTGGTTACTCAGTCGCTGCAGAAATGAGTGGCTGCTGTTATGATCTCGTAGACACGGATACTAATAGCCAGGATTCTCATATGTCATGTAAACATCACAGTGTGAAAGTTGAGCTCTTTGAAACAATGACAGATCTCTGAAATTAGACTTTGAAAAACAAAGACGTGTTTAACAGGTTTTAATGAGGCCTGGAGGTATTTATTAGTAACCTATCTCTCTGTCCCTCTGTGATGGGTGGTGACACACTGCCCTGTCTTTCTCCCAGTGCTCTCTTCCTGTGCGGTGTGGCAATTATTACACTCTGACTGTGCCTTTGAGTTATGCAACCTAATTGTGCTCCAGAAATGCATCCGGTCTGGTGATGTCAGAGACACCGGTTTACTGTGTGTGTGTGTTTGTGGTTTACTAATCAGTCCTCTCAGGGGATTCCCCTTTGGATGTTGAAGTGTGTTGTAAAGTAACTCCACTCTCACTCAGTGTGAAATGTCTGCTTATATTTCATCAACCAAACAAATGTATTGTCTCTACAGTGGGCTCATACTATTTGTCTCAAGCCTGTCATTGTATTCAAAGGCTGAGGAGTTAAAGAAGTAGATCCCTCCTCACAACAGGAGGGTTGTGTGCTCAGAAGGCCGTATTCAATTCAATTCAATTCAAATTTATTTTGTATAGCCCAAAATCACAAATTACAAATTTGCCTCAGAGGGCTTTACAATATGTACACATGACATCCTCTTGTCCTGGAACCCTCACATCGGAACAGGAAAAACTCCCCCAAAAACCCCCTTTAACGGGGAGAAAAGAGGAGGGATCCCTCTCCCAGGATGGACAGAAGTGCAATAGATGTCAAGTGTTGAACAGCATAACAAAATTACAACACATGCAATGTATGAGTCAGTTTAAGTAATGCTGAAGCCGCTAAATAAACACTTTGTGTGTGTTGTTACACAAAAGCTGACTGTTCAAATCAAAAGGCAGCTTGGCACGGAAACAATGACTGAGTGAGAGGAACTGTTGAACCTGAATTGTTTACCTCAGGGCCACACATTGCTACGCCTCATCAGGCTGCAGAGCAACAGTGTCTTTATCTTGTCATAAGGGGAACTGACTCTTGTCTGTATTTCATAGTTTCTTTTTGAAATGTGTTGTCAGATAACATCTTTACAACCCAGTATCCAGCTCTGCTTTTCCTTTAAGTCTCCCTGTTACTTTATTTACAGTACATTTCCCTGACATGGCATTCTTTCCTACCAGCCACAATCTTAGAACTGTGGTTTCCTTTTTATCCATTTCCTCCAGCCTGTCCTTCCGTTTCTAACCGTATGTCTGTCGGTTGTTCTGCTCAACAGTAACCACAATGGCTCCACCCCTCTGGTGCTGGCGAAGAGACGCGGCGTCAACAAGGACGCCATCCGTCTGCTGGAAGGACTGGAGGAGCAGGAGGTGAAGGGCTTCAACAGGGGACCCCACTCCAAGCTGGAGACCATGCAGATGGCCGACAGTGAGAGGTGAACTACATGTGTGAGGAAGGATGGACTGTGTGTGTGTGTGTGTGTGTGTGTGTGTGTGTGTGTGTGTGTGTGAGAAGTGGGAAAGATTCTGATTGATTTGACCATTTAAATATTATGATTGATGCAAATGAAATATAACTAGAAGAGCACTTGGAGAGCACAGACCTCCACCAAGGATGTTTCCATAAGTGATAAAAGATGGTCCATGCCTCACCCTTCCACCAAGTTTCACGAAATTCTGGCTATCTAGAGCCAAAACACAAATTGGGTTCAAGTGGAGGCACTAAAAGCTTATCTTGTGTTATCTTCCTCTGATTTTATTTAAATCCAACACGGCGAGGCTGCAGAACCTCAGACACGCGTCACAGTGAAGCTGCGTGCCTGAGGCAGAAGGTGGAGCAGAGCTCGTGTTTGTAACAGTGCTGTCCTCCGTCTGTCTGTCCCCAGCGCGATGGAGAGCCACTCCTTACTCAACCCCAACCTGCAGAGCAGCGAGGGCGTCCTGTCCAGCTTCCGGACCACCTGGCAGGAGTTCGTGGAGGACCTGGGCTTCTGGAGGGTGCTGCTGCTGCTGGTGGTCATCGCCCTGCTCTCCCTGGGCATCGCCTACTACGTCAGCGGGGTGCTGCCGTTCTCCACCAGCCAGCTGGAGCTGGTGCACTGAGGGGAGGGGGGGGCGGGGAAGACGACGCATGGGGCAGGGAGGGAGTGGAGGAAGTTCTGCTTTCGGCTGTTTGTACCAGAACATAAATCCAGATCTTTGTTTATTTGCAGCCCAGATCTTTGTTTGTATTGTTGGGAAAAAGTATTTCTAAAAAGAAGCAGCGATCCAAAAGAACAAAACTCTCTTTGTCTATTAATAAAACCAGCTTGCCCAGGAGGAGTCTCACACCAACATGAGGTGGGTGTTGTTTAGATATTGTGTAACAATGACAAACAGTGCGAGGGAGAAACATACGATGCTCCTGTTTAGTTTTTCATGACGTTTCCATGTATGACACCTTATTTCACTTCATTCATACTGTGTGTTCTGTTACAAGCTGTATATCGCCAATGTTTTGTATCTTTTACTTTCCTATTCGTCTGATCTTTCTATTGTGTTATTTATCAGATATCTTGTGTGTTCTTTTACCTGTTATGTGTAGTTAAAAGCCTGTAGCCTGTTCATCAGTTAATCTCTATCGTATTCCAGCTGCAGACAGTTTATGACTCACTACCGTCTGCTTCATAACGGAGGAGAAGCACCTTGACTGTGTGCCTTTTTGAGAGACGGCTTCATGCTTCACAGCAGCTCCTTACAGACATTCCCACCAGAAGCATGCGGCTCTGTTGCATTTAAATCATTTAACATCATGTTTAGGCACAATGCTCATAAACTGTAGGATTGTAACAGCAGATTAACAATGTTTTGCTCTATATTCACTTTATCTTAACTTGTAACATGTAGAATTTATTTGTTGTAGCTTTTCCCACCTGTTGATTTTTTTGTGTACAAAACCGCATTTGAACTGAATCCTAATTTAATGTGGAAAAAGAATAAAATCATGTGTACGTATGATTCTAATCGGCCATGTTGTCAGATTTCTGATTCATCTGCTGATCAGTGCATTAATAAATATTTACACAATCTTTAATCCATCCAGTATCATTCTTTATGCACATTGTATTTTTACGACAAGTTATCTTGATTTAAAGTTGCTAAATAGTCAACTTGTTGCAACACTTGTTGCTTTGCTTCCTTAAAAATGTGTTTCCACTCCCAAATTGCAACATAATACCCTTTAAATGTATTTATTTAATTAACCAGAAACATGTCTTTATATATTAAAATGTGTGTGTTGTGTATATGTTTAAAAATGAGAGCATGTGAGGGATCAAAAACACTATCTGTCTCAAATCAATCGCAATCTGAGTCATAGTAAAATATATTTTAATGTTACGTTAGGGAAATAAGGTTCCTTCAGCCCAGTACTGAGGGGATGTAAACAGGAAGTATTGCTTAATTCATGGTGAGTTTTTAGTTTTTTTAATTTCTGCAAATTTGCATCTCTAAAAGTATGCCGATTTATCTGTTTATAGTTCCTGTTTGCAGTGTTCCCATTGATGTACAGACAACTATCACTGCACTACTTTGATAGTGAAACAAACTTAAAAAACGATAATTCTCAGGCGAGTTCTGGACGCTTTTTATATGATTTATTGTCGGATTTAAGGACGTTTATTGGCGTCTGATATGTTATCCACTGAGAGTCACACTAAATCTACAAATATTTTAAATGTAAATACAAGCATATTGTACACACAAGAGGATATCACATGTGCCATGAATGTAAAATCTGAATATACAAAGTTAATCAAATATACTGCTGTAAATTCCTACAATTCAGAGCAGTATCTGTAACATTCCATACGACCTCCTACCTCTTTATAAAGGCCGCTTTAAAGTTGTTCCATATATTTAATGTCCGACACGTAGACTGTATATGAGAAACCATCCGACAGTGTTTTCTTTATTTTATTTCATCCTCGCCCTAAAGTCAGGCGCGTAAAACCCATGAAGCGCTCAAGAGAAGGCCCGGATAGGCCCAGCTCTATTTACTGGCCAATTATATGTCTGGAATATCAGTGTGGGCGGGGTTAACCTTTGACATTTCTCCACAGGTGAGGAAGTGTTCGCGCGCGCTCGCTCTTGTGAAATATCCGGATGAGTCGAGGTTTGTAAATGTTCACATTTTGCGTTGAAATAAAAAAAAAAAAAATGATGGATGTGATTAAAAATGTACATGAAACAAGTCAGTATTCCGGCCTCTTAAATGAAGAAATTAAGCTACAAGACGTCCCCGTTCATCAAAGAACTAAACTCTCCAGTCACTGAGCTGGCGGATTATAACTGGATTAAATCATCTCCACGTTCGACTCCAAACCACGCCGCGTGCACCGTGGCGTAAAATGACACCATCTCAAGTCACCCACGGTAAGAAGAGATGTCCCGAGTGACAGAATATTTAGTTGTGTGTTGTGTTGTTGATCGTTTTCTGACGGGTCGTTTTCTTTCTTCCGGGCTCTAAATTAGATCCCGGAAGAAAGAAACCACCTGTCACCTGTCATGATGCGGTAGTGTCACCTGTTACCATGACCTGTGGGCGCGGAGGGAGGAAGATGAGGAGAGGATCACACAAATAGTTTGTAACATCTGCCTACACAAATTCCACCGGCTTTGATCTGCAGTTATTTAAAATACGCTGAAAGCTTGAAGAAAACACGTAGTACATCACATTAACACAATAGAAGGTAAACATTCTTTAAAATACATTTCATTTTTATTTTGTCAAAAATGTATAAATAAAATAGACATTTTGTTCCATATTAAATAAAAAATGTCAATCAATTGTCCAAACACTGGTGCAGTTGCTCCTCCTTCATGCTCCGTGCACATAAAATGCATAGTCAGCTGTGCTTTCAGGAGAAATGTCGAAAACACGTTTGGATGTCTTTAAACGTTGGACCTTCTAAAGGGGGTCCATCATCGGCTTCAGGGGGGCCAAGAGTTCATGAAAATGAAAAAACACATATAATGTTCCCATCACATAAAAAAAACACAAGCTCTGCTCTCTTAAACCACGTTAATACAATTATTTTTATGAAACAAAAAAACAACCTCAAACGTTTGGTTAAAAATAAAATCTATTGAGGAGAAGTCATGGAGCTTTGTTTGTTTATTCAGGAATAAACAAACAAAGCTCCATGACTTCTGGGATGGGAACATTATATGTGTTTTTTCATTTTCTTTATAATATTAAAAAACATTATAGAGCTTAGATAAAATCGGTGGGAGTAATTCCATAACCAATTAATTAATTAAATGTATTTTTTAGCCTTTATTTTTGAAAATGCATTTAATTTAGGAAGTGATAAAGAGTTCCTATTAAACATGCGCCGCGTGGCGCATGTTTAATAGGAACTTTTGCCAAAAAAGGAATGGCGCATGCAAATCTTACGATTTGCATGTCTCTGTTCTGTCGCATGTTTTAAAATGATTCCGCATCCAGTCAGACGAGCGAGAGAGACAACAGTATCAATAAATATAACAGCGTCCATCAAAATGACTGACATTACTCCGCAGATTCTCAAACATTTCCTCTCATTTGGAGCATGTGGGAATATTTATTTTCTTCTCTCAAACCTCGCAGGTGAAAAAAGTCACACTGTTTATAATGTCGGAGCGATTACCTCAATAATAGAGATGATAAAGGCTATCAGCAAATCAATAATTGCCCATACGCACATACACACAATATCAACTTTTTTGATATTGGTAACTGGGCATTGGGTATCGATACCGATCAGAGACCAGTGTTTAATTAATAAGCTATAAACCGAAGTGACTGGGATAATTTAAAGGCAACAGCAGGCATGATTTAAACATTTATTTCTATAAGTTTGTAAAACAGAATGTAACAAATAAATACACAGATATACATTAACTGTATTGGTATTTATTATTTAAATAATACATTGTACACCAGCGACTTAGTAAACAATCTTCAAAATCATCAGGAATTACGAATAAATTGTAATTATTTTAAATGCAACGAATTAATCAAAACGTTAACAGGAATTGAAAATGAATTATATAATGTACAAATAGTGTATGAACACAATTGAGATACACACACACACACACACACACACACACACACACACACACACACACACACACACACACACACACAGAAAACATGACTAAAAGATGACAACGTTTTAAAAATAATTGAATCAAATGTATTGTCAAAGCAGACAAACGTTAGTACAAAGACATTCTTAAGTTAATGATTTAATAGCCCCCCATTAACGTGAGATCCAGGAGGAGCGCTCCCATTCATTGGTTGTATCTCCGCATCTGAGCTTTCAGCACCGGGTCCAGAAGAGACATTTGATCTGTGGGATCTGAACCAGTATAAGGCTCCCAGTGCTCCCAGTGCTCCCAGACCTGCAATAATAAACGCTTCTACTATGGCCACAATGGTCCCCGCGCTCATCGCCTTCTCTCCAGGAGGTTCCTGAGTTGGCTACAGAGAAAAAAGAAAATTAATTAAAATGAATGGTGACACTTATTTGCATGATAACAGGTGTAACAGTCCACTTGTTGTTTTGTTTAAAGAAGGGGGGCACTCACACACTCGGTCGGCGCTGTGATCTGCTCCGTGACTCCCATCCTCACAGCAGGATTTCCCCAGCGCTTCTCTTCACCTTCCTCTCTGGTGTAGCACATGTAGACACCCCGGTCCTCCGTCCTCACCTTCTCCATAGTCAGAGACAAGTCTCCCGTCAGGTCCCAGTCCGGTGACACGGATACATTCCTCTCCCCAAACCCGGTCCCATAGCTGATGTTTACGGATACTCGCTCCTGTTCAAGCACAAGTTTTCCGTCTTTTTCCCATCCTATGAACTTCACAGGTCTGTCCGCGGTTTGGGAATAGCATTTCAGTCGGGAATGCTCTCCCTCGGTCACAGATTCATCGTCGGGTATAACAACCTCCAGCTGGTTAACAGTAACAACTGTTGTCTTGCAGTAGAACTCGTACAAACGTTTGTCGTTGTACGTCACATTGGTTAAGACAACAGTGGATGAAGAGCTGTGCGCAATCCGGCCTTCGTAAAGCCCCTCTGGCGTCCAAACGCCGTTAACCAACGTCGCCACAGTCACTTTGCTGTCGTCTGTCATCAGTTTAAGAACCCCATCGGTGCAGCTCTCAGTCGCCTTCAACTCTACCGAGTCTCCTATTATTGCCACTGCGGCTTCTCCAGAATGGCATCCGGCATAAAAAACGACAACTAGCGCGCAGAGTGTAATTAGCGCCATTGTCACGCGTCGCTAGAAAGAAGAACGGGCTCAACTTCAGCAGCGCCTGTACACACGAGCTGCGTTTCTCCAGAGAGCTAACCGTTTGAATGACCGGTGGGAAGAAGCCGGCATGGCACAACATTGGCCGGACTCACGTGACCAGTAGGAGGAGTATATGTATTACCATAATCTCCACTTTAACATAATGTCTAAATTGCGACCTACAGCCTGGGTGGGGTTCTATGAGGTTCCTATACTTCCAATTTCTTTGTAATGTTGATAAAGAGTGAATCCTTCATTTCAACTGATACCAGGGACGTTTGTATATTATGAATGTTGTCCTTACAGCTAAAGTACAGAGGACTTTATGGCACAACCTGCTCACTCACACAGTAGTAGACCTGAAAACAGTTAAGGACTGCCCCCTTGTGGCCCTTCTTATATCTTAATTACGTCATGCTTCAGACATGTGACGTAGGACAGAGTTATCCAATGAAAACTCAGAGAGGTCCAGATGCTAAAATGTCCTCCCAATCATCATGTCTAAATGGCGAGCTACAGCCTACGTCTATCAAATGAAATCAACAATGTACATTTGATCATTTCAACAATATTTATTATCAAATTGTTACAAAGTAAGATACTTTTAACATACAGACACTTTGAACTTGTACTTGAAGAATACAATTGAATCATTAATCCAATCATTTGTTCCCTTTGACAATTAATCATCAGCAAACATGGTTGCAGCAGAATTGAGGAAACAAATTATGAAATCAACATAATTATTTACATCCTCAAACAAATGTGAAAGCTGATACGATCATACTGTATGTGTGGTTTCAAACTGCCAGGATGTGGATTCCTGATTGTCTAAACCTAACTCATGACTTTACTGTTTTGTCTTCTTGTCATAATGTTTTAAATTAGACACAATTATTACGAAATATGACTTCCGTTATGAATCCTGGCAGCCCTTTTGTTTCATTCTGATGAGTCACACACGTGTTAGCTGTGTTCAAGAGTTTGTGGTCTACTGAAATGACTGGTTGTAGCTCATTTATGTATCATTCTAACAAGTTTGACTTTGTTCTTTTCCTGTTTGGTGAACCACATATTATATGTGGAGGGTGGAGGATGAGTTAAGGAGTGTAAGGAGGTGTTCATCAGCTGATACTTCAGTATCTCTTTCCAGACGGCAGCAGGGTGAACAGGTCATGGCTGGGTGTCTTTTCTTTCATATTCGCAGGCTCCTCTTCTCACCGATATCACTGATGCTCAGTAGATGGGAGCCAATAATGTTCTGGGGGATTTAATCAGCTGCTGTAGAGTCTCCTGTCCTGTGCCGTACACATCCTATGACAGTTTGTAATGTTTGCAGTCAGGATGCTTTCTATTGCTCCTCTGTAAAAGTTGACAAGAACATGGCACAATAATTTAACCTTCTTAAGTTTCCTTCAGAAATACAGCCGTTTATGAGCTTTCTTCACCAGGATGGAGATGTGTGAGGACCATGTCGGGTGGTTTGGGATGCTGGTTCCTCAAAGAGAGCATTAAATGTGTTCAACTCATCAGTTAACATGGCCTCCCACATCATGGGGGCACTTTTGCATTCATAGTCTTTCGTCATTTTGGATGGCCTGCACATATCTTTAGTGTTGTTGGTGTGGAGGTCTCTCACCAGTCTCTCTCTTGACGCCTCCTCTTTGCCTCCTTGATGCCAGCTTTCAGTCCTGCTCGGGCGATGCAAGCTTCCTTGTCACCTGACAAAGGCAGCTTTTTTGGGGGGCTTTGGATAGTGTATCACCTCTCCATTCATCCAGGCCAAATCAATCTAGTCCGTTCACTAAAACAGGAGCTTTAAGGTTTGGTTTACTTTCTGTTCGATACTGTCATTAAGATCCCCTCTTCACTTATGCAGTGCATCTGTTTTGTTTTTTGTATTTATTCCTTTGGGAAAAACTAGATGGAGCTGTTTTGTTGTGCTGACTGTTTGTGGTGCTGCCCCCCCCCCCCCCCCCCCCATGACGCACCGCCGGTATCGAAAGTACCCAGCGCCTTCCCCCAAAACGTTTGAATGAGCGGCTGACCGTCAGTCTGACTCGCTCCGCGGACACGAACCTTTTTAACTCCGCTTCACACTCTGACTTTCCTTTTTCTTTTTCTTCTTCGATCCACTTTGTGAAAGTTTAGTTTGGATATTGTTCTTCGTTTGCGTCATGTCTCGTCTTCTCTTCCTGGTGGTTTCCGCCCTGCTCTGCTGCGCAGGACTGCAGCCTATGGACGTTAAAGGTTTGTGTCTTATTTATGAACGCTTTACTTTATTAAGACACGAGTGTGTTATAAAAGCTGTTGAACGTGTAGTGAATAGCCTCGTTTAAGTGGGTTCTTCTAAAACGAATTGGGGGAAGAAAAAGGGAAGAAAGTCTAGTGTGTGGGGGGGGGGGGGGGGGGGGGGGTCATAAGCATGAGCCAGACGATCTGTCATTTTAGCTCAGATTAATCCACGATTATTTCTGCACTTTGCTTTGACAAACAGAACTGCTGGCGGCAAGTGTGTCAGTGTTTTGTTTGCCCAGGAAGGGCACGCGGGCTCAAATGTGTGTGTGTGAGCAATTATTGATTTGCTGATAGCCTTTATCATCTCTATTATTGAGGTAATCGCTCCGACATTATAAACAGTGTGACTTTTTTCACCTGCGAGGTTTGAGAGAAGAAAATAAATATTCCCACATGCTCCAAATGTGAGGAAACCATTATAGACATCCCCATAAAACCTCCCTTTTATATGACAAGTGTTCTGAGGTTTTATATTTAAATATGTATATGATGCCATATCTTTGTTAGATTTGCATATACATTTCCAGAACATAAATCTGAAGATTAGTTAAAGCCATGTTAAAAAAAAAAAATTGAAAGGATATCAAAAATAAATCACAACCAACTACAGTGTGTGTTTGTGTTCATGGTAATGAAGAAAGGTGTCACAGAGGGCGTGTGTTTTTAATCGTTTTTGGACAACAATGGAGCTCTATGACACATAAGATCAGGCTTTACACACAGTACCTGTTGATAGTCTTTGGGTTTGTTAACAATAAGATTTCATTTTTTTAATTGCTAGGAGAAGCATCGCCAGACAGATCAGTGAAGACCTTTGTTGGCCAAACGGTCATCCTTCCCTGCCGAATCCAGGTCAGTGATGACGACGACGTCCCGTCGGTAGAGTGGTCCAAGGAAGGTCTGGAGCAGCCCAACATCGCCTTCCTGTATCGGGATGGCTGTGAGACCTTTGACGGGAAGAATCCGATCTTCGATTACCGGACCAACCTCTTCCTGAAGGAACTGAAAAACGGAAACATGTCGCTGAAGCTTTCCGACGTCCAGCTGTCTGATGCAGGAACATACAAATGCAAGAGGATCCTGAGGGTGCCCCAGGACGTCAGTACAATAGAGCTCTTTGTGGGTATGTCCAAAAACTTTATTCATTGTAAAAAAACTATGCAAAAGTTGCTTGTTATCATTATATATTTGTTACCTTTGGTCAAATCCAGGTTTGCAGTTTTTATGCTATGCTAAGCTAAGCTAACCAGCTGCTGGCTGTAACCAGTGGTGGAAAAAGTCTATTCAGATCTTAAACAAATTCGATGTTCCGAGCAGAGGGATTGCCTCCACACGGCTCTCAACATGGCTACGGCTGACGGTGCTAACAGTGCAAACATTGGCAACAGTGCTTACAGAGCTAGTAGCTCATTTCAACTAATGTATATACTGCAGAGTGGCATCATAGTGTTTTTTATATGTTTTCTATGAATAATCTTAAGCTTAAAAATACATTTAGTGGGGTAAAAAGTGCCATATTTTCCTCTGAGATTTAATATAGTAGAAGTATAGTAGCATAAAATGGAGTGCAAGTACTTAAGTATTGTACTTTCATTCCACCACTGTCTGTAGCTACTTATTCACCACACAGACGAGAGAGTGGTATCTATCTTCTGTGAATGTGAATAAGCGAAAGTAAAGTAAATTAAAAGAGATGGGTCAACACCTCAAGTAGCTCCTGTTGAAAGGATTCATATTACGTAATGTGTGGAGCTCCAGGCTCCTCCCTCAGACTTCTCTGCACCTGTTTCACCCACACCTAAATTACTTTGATCAAATATACAACCTTGAAGATTTCGTACAAAGACCGGAGACTATTGCTATACACTATACCTTGTATGATTCTTTTTCTTCCCCGTTTAGGTGCAGCTTCTGAGCCCAAACTCTCCGTGGTTCCAGGTGGTGGAGCGACTCTGCAGTGTGAAGCCAGCTGCTGGTTCCCGCTGCCCGAGATTACGTTTCTCGATGCTCAGGGAAACGTCATCAGAGCTGAAGACCCGAAGAATGATCCATCCAGAGGCGGATGTTTCAACGTCACAAGGAGAGCGACTGTGCAGACTGGCAACAGGTTATACTTTGACTTGTTATTTAATGCGTAGATTTGGTTCCATCTCTAAATCTATGTTAACGTTAACGTTAACGTTAACGTAATGACGTCATTGGAAAGAGCACCAATCAAACGCAAATGATGGTGGAAAACAAACTTTGATGAACTCATGTCTTTTCATTACAGGTTCACCTGCAGAGTTCACCAGTCTGAGATAAACCAGACGAGGGTCACGGAGATTTACATACCAGGTACGCTGGAGCTTTAACACTCCACCTGTAACTAAAACTGTGTGCGGAGTGCCGGTATTTTCAATGTCATGGCTGAATATTTAGATGATTTCCACAAGTCCTTTTAGTGGACGAGCATTAGGGGTGAGGAGTTGCCGTACACATCACCATAAAGCACCGTTTAGTGGCTGCCGTCTGCAGCGTTCTCCATCAATACTGGACCAGTTTTTAAAATGGTTGTCTGCATTGCCAAAGTGACGTAACCCTCCCTTCGCCGGGGGCTCCTCGCCAGGTTGTGGCTTGTCTGTGCGTCATTGGAAGGGCAACTTCCGCTTAGACGACTTTGAGCTTTTTACTTCTTCAAATTTAAATACATGAAGAGAAATATGATGAAGACATGAAGATATGTTGATGTATTTTGGTCATTAGTGCATGTTCTAACACTGTTGAGTCTTATGTTACTTGTAGGATACTAACATACTGAGGTTTTTCTGGCCAAGATAATTAAATCAAACATTTATATTTGTTAGTGTTTGAGTGTCCGAATCCACATTTCTTAGAAATATATCGCATTTCAGTCAAAGAATTACGTTTTTCGAGAATCCAATGACTTGGACATTTAGTGTGACTGTCGTTATTTTCTAAATTTCCTATAATATACTTATGTCTGTGTAATCTTTATTATTATTTCAGATGACTGCATGGGATCCTGCACTCTAAAGGTCAGCATGGCTGTTCTAGCATCCGTGGCTCTTCTAGCATCCATAACTCTAAATGCATTCCTATGCTGGAAATATTGCAACTCTGGTGAGTCGATCACACTTTGTTTGTTAAAAGCAGATGGAAACTTGTTTTAGTTTGCAGCCAAATACCACACGGACACAGATATGTGTGTAATATGTGTGATCATTGCATCTTTTGAGATTATATTGATGACATTAGTTTGTTTGTAGAAAAAGAGAGCAGTATATTTGTACCAAAGTCAGGATTCAAATCAGGTCACATCTCAGTTAGAAAAAGTAATAAAAGCTGAGCGTTAGAAACATCTTTTTAGCGCCTTAAAGTAACCGATCAGTTAAATCTAATCCAAACACTTGAACCACAAACACGAAGTGTGACCGAAGATATTTCCATTCATCAACCTAAAGAAACGTGAAGAAGCTTTGTCTGTTAGAAGATTCCTGTCCATGATTGTAAAGCAAATAAAAGTGTTGACGCCGAGCTTTTTATGTGAACCAAACACAGGAAGCATCAAGTGCTAAAAGAACATTTTTCTTGTTGTTCTCACACAGAAGGGGTACATAAACTGCTTTCCCACCAATCATCACTCCAAAGTTCAACTTTGGAAGACTCCGTCCAAAATGCCGCCGCCGAGCATCAGAGTCCGAACCAGAGTCCTGTTGTGTGCCACCAGCCCATGAACCTCGCCCCAGACCAGTTTCCCCACGTCATCGATCCAAAACCAGCAGCCTCAACCAACAGCATCGGTCCGAAATCTGTCAACTTCCCCCAGAACAAAGATTCAAAACCCGGCGTCTCAATACCAAATCCAGCTTCCCAGATTCAAAGAAGCAGTCACAGCAACAGCAGTCCTGATCTTTTGACGAATAGCGGCGCTGCTTCTCCAGCCTTCCCTGCAGAGGGAATGCATGCTAGCCATTCAGTGAGCATGTCCGAGTCTCGGCCTCGTTCAAACGGCGCCAAGCCCCCACGTAGATCCTCCATCTCATCACTCCCGTCCAGTAACCGCTTCAATGTTCTGGCAAATTTACCTGAAGATGAAGCGGAGCTGTTGCCGTATATGAGAAGGGAGTAGAACTTTGTGATCAGTTCTGGTGGCTTTGAAACAAATAATTGCCTCCCGATGTTTACAAGATGTTGGGTACCCACGAGCCACCGACACTCGTTGAGCGCTCAGGAGTCGCTGCTCAATTCTGCAGATTTGAAAAACACAACCTGTGAACCAAAGAAAAGTTTCCTGAGAAAGAGTTTTTTAAATTTCTACACACTTGAATGTATTCAGGTTTCTGGTCTTCAGACCTTTTGTGGTTTTAGCTTTTACTTTATGTAGATTGATTTAGTTAGAAAACACAAAGCATGTTGTTTTCTAAATATAAAGACAAATCATTTTGTGTTAAGTGCAAAACTTTAAGAAGTCCTGTGCACATGTGTCACTTATTGTACTCTGTTTTATTCTCTTTGGTTGCTCTGGAGTTCTTAAAGGTATTAATACTTATTCTGTCAACGGTCAGGATAATAACATATTTGCATATTTTTTAAAGCTTTTGTACTGTTAATACTAAAAAGGGAGCTTTTATTTGTTTAACAACAAATAAACAGCAACCTGGTGAATGAGGCATTTATCTATTTGCTTCACCGGTGAAGGGTTCGATCCACCAGCGTTAAAAAATGACCAACAAACCGCTACAGAATTGTCAAGCATCAATATTTTGCCATGTGACCGGATGTATTTCTTACTGTCAAATGTTTTTTAAATGTTTTATTCAAAACTAACCTTTTTGCATATTTGAAAACCACGTTGCACTTAGTTTTGTACTTATGAATTAGTGTCATTAAAATGATCCTTAACATGATTCTGTCATTGACTTAAACATTTTTAATTGATTGTAGTGTAACCTAAAAAGTACAAACAGGGAAGCAATATGATGGATGTTTGACACCAGATGTGAGCAGAGAAGGCTTGGACTTGCAGGGCCTCAAGCTCAGAGCCTCAATGGTTCGGATGTTCTCACCATCAGGTCAGCGAACAGTGTCGGATGAACCATCTGTCACTCAAACTCTTACCAGCCAGTCGGCAGAAGAGCTGAAACATCGTTTCCACTTCAGTGTCGTTCTTCTTTGTTCTTCTTTCAAAGAAGAAATGCTCTCCAGTTGTGATTTAACTGATGCGGTACTAACCTCTTATGAGCCACCATTGTTGTTTTGAACATCACATTACCTGAATCCTGATGGATATTTGTGAGACCTGTGATTCTCAAGTGATCTCGAGACATTGCGAGGATCCAGCTGCAAAGATCAACACTCTTACATTCAACAAGTGGACGGAAACACGACTCCAAGTGACTGATCTCGTTGCTTTGTTTCTTCTGCATGTGGACACAAATGTGTGCTAACAAGCCAGTGACGTGTACCCGTCGGCTTCTTCTGATGTTGTATTGTCCCCTGGTGGCCGAATAGTGATTCGTGCAGATTTTAATTAAATGATTTGTGATATTTTCTATGACAGTTTGTTCTTTTTTTTTTTGTCTGCTTCATTTCCTGTTAGCTAGTCTGCATGAGGCTGGTGACAGGTGTGAACCTGTGTGGGTGACAATGAGCTGAATGGTCCTGGTTTCATGTTAACATGTGCACGTTGTGGAGGTGAGAAGTCTTGTAGAAAGAACTAACACACGTCCCATTAGATCAGGTCCTTGAGATGATTTCTACACCACTGATTCTCAGAGTATGGTCCATGCAAAGTTTTCACATTCATTTATTGAACTATCATGATGTAAACATGTATTTATTTCTTTTTACAAGATGAAAGGCGTTTTGTTCCACACCACACAGTTGAACCCTTCCTGTCATTTCCTGTAAAGTAATGATGTGGGCTGACTTACTATCAGCCTGAGGTGAAGAAGAAGAAGACGGACGACATCGAGACAGGATGGGGATCACATCACTCTGCCTGATGCTCTGTGAGAAATTTAACTTTCTTTAAAAAATATATCGCTTTCTGCTTTCTATTGTCTCCTATTTATCACCTTACAGCCTTTTTAACCCTCGTATTGTGCTAGAAAGGAGCTGCAACCTGTTGCGTTCTCGGGTCAAATTCTATTTTAAAATTCATCAAAAAATACTCAGTTTGTTTTAACTCAACATAGTGTTTTACCTCGTAACTATTTTCAGTTTATAACCACACATGTTATTTTGTGGTACAAAGGCCACTTTTATTGGACAGTGGTGTAATATAACTACATTTACTAGTATTGCACTAGAGTACTAATTGGAGGTACTTGTAATTTACTTGAGTATTTCCATTTTATGTGACTTTCTACTTCTCCTCCTCTACATCTCAGAGGTTACAGGGATGTTGTACTTTTTACTACATTAGTCTGAAAGCTTCTCGTCCCCTTCCTGTCCAGTGACAACCACGTATCTCCAGATGTGTTGATGTTGAATATTTAAGATGAACAGAAGGATGAAGTGGTCCTTTCATGTGGTGAGAACGTTCTCCTACTTCTTCAGCTAAATAAACTCTTTTAAAAAGCCTCTTGAATCAGCTGGAAAATGCGTCGTCACAAAAGCTGAAAACAGGCTGGACAGCGACGCCACAAACACATGATGAATGTATAGAATATGAGGCATTGATGGAGATTAAACTGCCCAACATCATCTATACTTACTTCCACCACAGCCATGTAGTCCTCCAGGTAACTCTAGCAGGCAGGTTATGTGAACAACGCTGCTTGAATCACAGCTGCTTAGTCAAACGACGACCTCCATCTGATGGTTCTTGCATTCCTTCCTGTGTATTCAGCCACGTTGGTGATCCACCCCAACAGGTCTCAGTTCTTCTTGTATGACTCCATCACCCTGACCTGTGGAGAGGCAGGAAGCTCTGGCGGTTGGACGTTAAAGAGAAACACCTCCTCGCGTGCGTCTCAGCTGTGCAACTCCGGCTGGGGAGTGTCCAACGGGTCCTCCTGCGTCATCGAGGACGTCTATTGGTCGGACAGCGGAGTGTACTGGTGCGAGTCTGAGCTGGGGGAGTGCAGCGACAGCGTCGACGTCACCGTGACCGGTAACGCCGCGTGTGCATGGAGCTTTTTATGTGTTTTATGTTTGAGGCTGACTTCATGCTGTGCAGGTGTACCCGCACAATCTACAAGGTTGCACGACCACGATGACAGCATGGTTTGGTTTCAGGTGGGGGTGTGATCTTGAAGAGCCCCGCGCTTCCTGTGACAGAAGGCGATGAAGTGACACTTCTCTGCTCCAACAAAGAAGGCGAGGACAGAAAAGATGCAAAGTTCTTCAAAGATGGTGTTTCCATCGGCACTCGACCTGCAGGAAACGTGACCTTTTTGAAGGTGTCCAAGTCCGACGAAGGTTTCTACCATTGTGAACTCCCCACAGAAGGAAGGTCACCACGGAGCTGGCTGGCTGTTAAAGGTGACGATGATGTCCTGTGCTCTCTGCATACAAAGTAACTTAAATAGTGTTTGAACTGCACCATACTATGCCTGCTTTTTTTAACCAATCAAATATATGTAAATTGTGAACACTCTGATATTTGTTACACATGTTGATGACAGACGCGTTTAATTGATTGGACAGTTTTGTCTCTATAAGTGGTTTAGATCAAAATGCCCACTAGGTGGCGTAAATGTCTTCACTGTGCATTGAGGTTGAACATCTCCTCTAACCAGTGTTTGCTGCTTGTGTTTTCCTACATAAAACAGCTCACAAGGTTATTAAATGAAGGTGTTTTTTGTCCCTTTAAACCTCTTTTGTCTTCTTTACCTTTTGATGTTGTTCTTTTGTTTTGATCAATACTAGCTCGTTGTCCTGTGATTTGTGAACAAGTTAATAACCGACCGTGATTATCAGAAAATATTGTAACATTTATGTATTTAGTTCAAGTTTCGCTGTTACTTTAGAACATTACTGCATTGACTTGACTTGTCCTCCACTGTTGACATTTGTATTAAATGATCCGTCAATCAATCAGTGATATCAGCTCCCTGTCTTTCATGTGGTGGGGCTACCACTTGGTTTATATTTGGATCCCAGATTGTCAAATTAAATCTAAAAGATTTAAAGTTTTGATAATAGAAATATTACTCCTTTATAATCTCCGAACCCATTCTGTTGTGTGTCCGTGGAGTTGGCTGGAACCAATCCCATTGGCATAAGGCCAGACACACACAGGGAGATGACTCAACCTTCAATCTCAGTCGCATGTACAGAGAGCCTGTGTGTACACTGTAGGGGGGGGAAACTGGACACACAAAGTACATTTCTGCATCGTGACAAATCCAACGAAGGTCAGGTGAGAAAACAAAATCTCCCTGATGAAGGGAAATATAAATTCTTTTCTACAAGGAAGTGATAGAGCTGTTGCTGCCAGGAGAGTCACAAGATATACGAGAACATTACTCGTGTATTTCCTGTTTAGCATTCATGAGTTTCACATGAGAGAGCAAACACACAGGTGAGTCAGGGACGTTTTATTAAGGGAAGCATGGATTTGGTGATTTGCGAGTCGAGACATTTAGGTTTACAAGAAGTCGAAGCTTTTTAGACAGAAAAGTACGAGGACTTGGTTGGATGAGAAGTTGATAGAACTTTAATGTCTGGCTAGAGCTTCCATATGGACATGTGAGTGAGAACAAGCGTGTCGTCCAACTCTCAGCAATAAAACAAACGAGCATTTCCCAAAATGCCACACTTCTCCTTCTGAATACCCGTTGATTAAAATAAAGCATTTCATATCCTATGTCCACATGAAGCAGATCCTAACTACACATTGAAACACTGTGACGTGAATGCAGCTGACACTGAAAATACAAAACTAACACTGTGCAGGTGAGACAAGGTGGACAAATAAAAATACAGTAAAAAAAACAATAAAAGCTCTTACAATTTTCAGCAAAGTATGGGGGGGGGGGGAAAGTCCAAAAAAACATATCTTCAGTTTAATACATGGAGATGTAAAACTCCATCACTGGTCCTGTTTCCTCTCAGGAGGCTCCTGGTTTGATTGTTGAGTAGATGGTTTCTGAGAAAAAACACACAAACATAAACTATTAGGCCGTTAAAAAGCTGTGAATAATGTGGATGGACAGTTTTCACTGGAAGAAAAGCAAACACAGCATCTATAACTGTCTATAACGTGTGTGTGTGTGTGTGTGTGTGTGTGTGTTACCTCTGTCCTCCTTTGGTTGCACTTCCTGTGTGACGGTGACGTCCGTGTACAACACCTCAGAGTCGTTTTTACCTGCAGCACAACACTTCTCACTGTTACACATTGAGGCTCACGTGTTTTAAGGCAAATTTAGATTTTTTAAATGTTTAATTCCTGAAGACAACGTGAAGTGACATGTCACCCAGTGCAACCGTGCGACTCATTGATGTGTATTGTAATAGTTTTGGGAGAACAATGGAGCTCTTTGGCACAGAGGAAGAAGGTACATCAGGCGTTACTGTAGGATACGTTTATCGTTATGAAATATAATATCACTCTTGTTGACATGAAAACAGGCTGACCTTTGTGGTTCCTCCAGAGGCACAGCAGCATCACAGAGGCCAGCAAGAGGCAGACGGCCAACACGGGAAGTAGAATCGGTGCAAGAGGGAGATGAGAAGATGCAGGACGCCCAGCTTCTACAACTGTTTGACGTCAATGCAAAGCACAAAAACAGCTCTGTGTGTCTATGTGCACAGATCAATCTATCTCCTCATTCATCTCCTGGTATTCAGTAAAGCATCTCTCTCATTGTCTCACCTCTGACAGCCAGCCAGCTGTCTCGTGATTCTCCAGCTCCAGAGACGTGACACTTGTAGAGACCTTCGTCAGACTTTAAAACGCTGTGGATGGTCACGTTTCCTGTCGAGCTGCTGCCGATGAGGACGCCATCTTTATAAAATTCAGCTGTGAGATTGGAGGAGGACGTCGTCTTCTTCATGCAGTGAAGAGTCACAGATTCTCCCTCCTGCACAGGATGGACAGGACTCTTCAGGATCACAGAGCCCACTGAATGACAGAACGGCAGAAAGAGGTGAAGTAGCTTTAAAGCTGCAAATAACGATCACGTAGTAACAGTTGAGGGTTTGCATGTTGGATATTTTGTGCCGTGGTGATGTGTTTTTGTGTGTTGGTGGTTTAGTTGAACCCACCGGTCACAGTGATGTTGACGGCATCGCTGCACTCTCCGGCTCCAAACTCACACCAGTACACTCCAGTGTCTAATGGGTAAAGGTCACCAATGAAGCACTGGGACTCATTGCTTTTACCCCACTTTATGGAACACTCTTGGTTTTTGTTCGTCGATGTGTTTCTCTTAACTCTCCAGTCAGAGGAGTTTCCTGACTCCGCACAGATCAGCGATACTGGTTCGTACACAAAGAACTGGGATCTGTTGGGAACGACTCTCAGAGAGGCTGAAAGAAAAAGAGAGATGATGACAAAGTGAGATTTTCATTGTAAATGTGTTCACAGAGGTTAACAGCAATGTGCCGTCTGACACGTTGGTCGCATTTTGTTGCTTCTTTGTTTCACAACGGATGTGATGTGGACAATAACTCTGCCGCTCTCTGCGACTTCTCTGCAAAACAATGGTTGGAGAACGGTTGCGTCCATTATTGGGGTTCATGAGAAGCTGTCATTTTGTTGAGCTTATTTGCCATTAATAATTTGAAGCCTATAACTACAATGCAACATAGGACCAAAGTCCCAAATTCAACACCATCCGCCTCTTCACAAGTTCACAGCTTCACAATGTGACACAATGTTTTTCCCCCACATATCAAACTCGCTGCTGTTAAGTGTGAGAACTAAAAGTAACTGCAGAGATATAAGGCTGCATGTCCTTCTTGCAGGCAAACAGTGTTTCATCTGTAGCCTTTTGAACAAAGGGGGGAATGCTTTCGTATTGGCCAGATTGAGGTTTTGTTCTCCTTTTGTTGCAGGGCTTCTCTCTGACTGTAGTTAAATTGAATTTCCATCAACTCAATTCAACACTTAATTGTCATTTAAACACAGTTGATAGGAATTTGCTTGTGTGACCTCAAATGAAACAAAATTGAAAATTGATCTAACTGTGTTATTTCTATTATTTCAAAATACTGTAGTAAAATGTGCAGGCATTTAGTAGAACTATATACATTTGTAAAACATATTCGAATTTAAATGCTTCCTCTTATTTTCTGAAATGATGTAAAACATCCAAACATCAGACCGGGTTGTATTGAATCAGAACACAAAGTAGATTCAATAAAAGGTTTAAAATCTAAAACAGATGCTTACATTAAAGATGCGCATTAACACGGATGCACAGACACACACTCATAATCACATAATGTTATTACTCTGAGTACTCACCGATGATAGTGCAGAGTGTTGTGATCTCCATGCCTGACTGACTGAGGGGCTGCTTCTGATCTGACTTCGTGTCTTGAAGACATCGTTTGTGCAGGATGTGTGTCAGCCGACCATGTTAAAACCACAAACGTCAAAGGTTTCATTTTCTCTAACCAGATGACCTAAAATGTGTTCTAGTGAAAATAGGAAGTGTTTCACGATTTGTAATCTGTGTCTTAACGGTGACGAAATCCTGCTGCTTTGTGGAGAAAACCTAAATCCTGCAGGAGAATCCTTTGGCTCACGTTTAATTGCACAAAATTGACTCACAACCACCGAGTTATGGCATTTCGATGTTTCAGTTGCTGTTGCACCACCCTTTGATGAATTTGCAGGGCTGAATTTTAGGTTTTTGTCCATTTGAGTACTTTTCAAATAGAGAAATGTATAATATCAGCTTGTTAAAGCCAGTTAAGCACTTATTTGTGTTTGGAAAAATGTTTAAATGTTGCATGTGTTTTGGTATAGAAGTCCACATAATAGTTTTATGCCTATTTTTATGCGACAGTTCTGTGCCATAAGGTAGAGTGTAAAAACCTGCAGGAAAGTTACATTTAAGCCAAAAGTTAAATGAACCCGTTCAGATTCCCTCACTATTCTGATGGACGTACCTTTTTTAGTGCGTCTACATCTATGATCACTGTCATCTGACTCATCCCAAATGCACAAACATATTTCATTGGGTGTCTCTAAACCAATCACAGTGTTCTACATCATCTAAAGTGGACTGCAGGTATAGCCACGCCCCCTTTTTCAGCAAGCATGGCCGATTGTTTGGTAAGGACGAGTGTTGGGCACATTTTAATCTATTAATCATAGTGTTAAAGTAAAAAAACATTTGTTTAATCTGTGTTTAAAATAAACATGAGATGTTATCATGCTGTATGTATATATATATATATATATATATATATACATTTTCTTTTTAAATATATATATATATATCTATCTTAATATATATTTTTTACTTTAATAGGAATAAATAGCATGAACAAAAAAAACATCCTTTCTTACACAGTCATCAAAACATACACTTAGCTCAAAAAGACTAAATGTGAAGACAATACACAAATATTAAACCATTAAATCAAAATGTTAATCCAGAGTTGTTGCTGTTGGACACACGCCCTCCGACTCTCAGGTGGATCTGTGAGAGTCAAGGAGAGTTCAGACAAGGAAGCGACTCCTCGAGGCACACTCCGTTTTAGTCATCTGTTCTACTCTTAATTCGGAAAAACCAAAAGCATGCTCGGACTTTTCTGATTATAATCGAGTTTCTGTTCACGCGGGTTCCCCCAGTGAGTCATAATAAGTATCAGACTTGTCTGGATAACAGTCAGCGACGCTTCACTGGAGTTTATTCTTCTGCCGATCAGTGAAACACGAGTGAAGTGACATTTCAATGGACGTGGAGGAGATCCGTTACACTGTTTCTCTCTCGCCTATAATCTCAAGCTTCACTCTCCTCGTCCTCGTGCTGCTTTTCGGCTTCACACCTGTTGAAGGTAAGCTCATTATGTAGTTAACTCGTGCCATATTCTTACCACAGCAACTACTGCAAACTGTCATCCAGCTCGATTAACGTTTAACGTGGATATCAATTAATCTTTTCAATTTATGCACGTTAACAAGGACATATGTCATTAAGTCGAGCCTTTTCATGTTATTCTGATATGTGTAGTTTTTCAGTTTTGTCTCTTAAGACATTTAGTAACAATTTAAATGATGATTATTTTTTAAAAGTACAATTTATGGCTTTATTGGATTTATATTACACAGGTGTTAATGGATTTTTTTGTTTAACCTTAGCTCATATTAAAGGGGACATAACTACAGTTAATACACAATATACAGAGGACATTAAACACCCAGAAAAGTGGAGTTAAACTATAAATTACTACTAAAACTGGTACAAAGATCAGGCGAGGGGGCACAACTGCTGATTCTTTTCACTATCGATTTATTGTGAAAGCTTGCTGTTTAGCACTGTTGTAAAGTCGTTGCTTCTGGAAACTTGGTATGACTTTTATGGAAAGTTTCATTCTTATTTGGAAGTAATAGTGGATAAAACACCACTGGAGATGATTTAATCGTCAACATACAGTGAACAAGACTCCAGACTTCACTCGTTTTTCAGCAGGTTTGTGATTTCTCCTCCGTTTCCTCAGGTCAGCTTCAGGTGATCGGTTCTCCTCAGCCAATCGTTGCTGCTCCTGGCGATGACGTCGTCCTGCCGTGTCACGTGGAGCCGCCGCTCAACGTGGCGGCTCTGACGGTGGAGTGGTCGAGGCCCGACCTCAAGCCGGACCCCAAAGATCTGCTGAGCGGGGTCGAGTATGTCCATCTTTACCGGGGCCACCAGGACGTCCCGGACATGAAGATCTCGTCGTTTCTCAGCAGGACGACGCTGTTCGCGGACGGCCTGAGACGAGGAAACATATCGCTCAAGATCACGAATGTGACTCTTTCTGACGGGGGGAGATTCCGATGTTTCATCCCGAAGTTAAAGAGCCAAGTACAGTCTTCAATTGTTCTCCTTGTCATTGGTGAGTTAATATGTTCAAATGTCGTTCATGATCCAGATTAAAGTTGCAACGAAAGATTCATTTTATTGTTTTAAACTACTATATCAACATTTTATCTTGTCAAGACGGCGCCAACAAACCTTATATCTACATGATCAGTGGCTGAACGTGTCCTGATACAACTGATGATATCTTACAAAAAAGTTACTCCAAATATTTTGTGTTTTCCAGCAACGCGTATTAATCGCCGCTCGTTACACGCAGAAAGTCTTTTCAAAATAAATGTCCGTCTTAAGAGGAAACAACGTAGCTAGATTTAGACAACAGAACTACTTGGTTAGGTTTAGAAAAATATCGTGGTTTGGGTTCGAATAAACTCGGAAGCGGCTTTACGGAAGTACGCAAGTTACGTGACAAATAAATCAACGTTGACTTCTCGTTTCACCAACGCTGTACGAACGCTGTACGAGAACAGTCGGAAATATCTAGTCAACGACTTCCTACATTGCTCTCGCTCTATAACAAACTACTATTGTCTCCTTTAAATATTGAGATGTAAGTCAAGACAAATCTTCTTTTTTCCAGAACCAAATTCTACTAAAACCTGGACAACAGAGCCGCCACTGCAACCCAGAAGTAACCAAACTCCTGGTCTGAAGGGAGAGACGGATGTTAACGGTAAACTTCTGAACCTTGTCGGCAGAAACATTTTGTTTTTCAGTTTCTTTATCCCCGTTTGGCAGAGAAGTTTCATGTTTGAAGTTGTAATAAGTGTAACTGCATTTCAGTTAATTGGTTAAGTAGTCAGTTAATGTCTGTCTTAAACCTGTCTTCAAAGAAGTAGTTTTCACTGTTAGTGGCGGAGTCCGCCATTCCTGCACTGGATTCAAATTGCCTTCACACACACACAAATTCAGAAGAAACGATGCATGCATGTAATGTAGCGCAACTTTATCTCATTAATATTTCATTTCACACTGCTTCACACACAAAGGTGTGGGAAAGTTTTACAGGAAACGTAATACGGGAAGTAGTTTGTTTTGGTTCATGTTACTGTAGTTCTCACCGTCTCTGTTTGTTCATTGTTCTTGTCAGGTGGTTTATCAGGTCGGAGCAGGTGGACCATTTTTGTGATTTTCAGCATCTTCCTCATGATCCTGGTTGTTGGAGTCACAAGATATTTATCACGGAAGTGTCAGAAACAGGAAGTACGTCTTTCATTTTTGAATACATTTGTTTTTCCGAATGGTCAAGCGCTGATGAAGACAAACAAAACACACAATTTCTTCCTCCATGTAAATAAGAGACGCTTATTATTTATTAATTTCCTTTTTATTTCTTATTGTCCTTCCAGCTATTTAAAGGTACCTTCTGTCTGCCTTGCTCAAGGGAACATTGGTAGACGCTCACAGAGATTAGAGCACGACCCGCTTATCTCACCTGGATATTTCCGATCAGTTTAAGGATTCAAACCAGCAACCCGTCCAGGCACAAGTGAACAAGGTGGATCTGCAGGAAGGGAGGCTTTCGTGATGTGGAAGCACGACCAGAGAAGTTAATTTGAAGGCAGTCAGAATTATTTGCATCTGCTGTGTTCGGACTGAAACGGATCTTTTGTTGAACTTCAACCTCGTTTTATCTCCAAATAAATTTGCATGTGACTTTCAGTTGGAGGTGAACACGAAGAGGCATTTCATCACTATTTACATATATTTTCATTGGAAGTGAAGTCATTTGAATACCTTGAACTTTACAGGCCGAGGTCATCTGGATCCTAAATGCACACCTGGTTTTCACTGAAAAAGTCAAAGTGGTTCTTTTATTTGTTTTATTTAGAAACCAAAAAGCTTTTTTTTTTTTTATATTCATGATGCATAAAAGAGTTGTTAAAATGCAGTGCGAGTCAGAAAATATGGCGCCTTTAGTGACATATTTTGGCGGTTATTTCTGTTTGAATGATGACTGAACACATGCATACAGTCATATTAAACCGCCGAACCAGATACTCATACATCTCGCATCACCGATTGTAGTCAAAGCACTACTGTTTCTCAGTGCAGCTGCAGTTTTCTGGCAAAAGTGAGTCGGAGCTGAATTTACTTTCATATAGAATAAATTGTTCGTACGGTGAAGTTAAGGTGGTCCAATTCACCGATTTAACAAAAGCGCATGTCCTCTGTAAGTGTTTAAGGCCTGCGTCCTTGTCTGTGACACCAGGCGTCTTCAGCAGCTGTTTTGTCTATCAGGTATCGGCTGTCTCCTAAGAAGAACACTTAGTTACGCAGAGCTGATTTCCTTTGTACTAGAACGAATGGTTCTAGAACGAATGGCTCTTGGTAACCGATTCATGCATACAAATAGCAGCTGTTTGGTTGGACTCGATAGCAGAAAATGACCTGTACTTATATGAGACAAAGTGTCCACTTAAGGCTCCAGTTAGTGTCTCATTTATGAAGTTTTGAGGAGAATATTGGGAGGGGATCAAAACTTTGATCAAAAGCAACAAGGGTGAGCCTCAAAGGCTTATCTGCTGCATCGAAAGAGAACATCGTCTGTTCAGCTTTCCTTATTATAGATGTGAAGACTCCATATTATCTCTCTATCGCAGTATTTTGTCTGCATGTTACCTTTTTAACTTCCCTTCATCTTGTCATTATGCCAATGTGAGAAAAAAACAAAACTAAAACTCTGAGGTTTTTTACTCCATATTTATAAGGGGTCCGTGTACGCTTTAGTCATCTGTTTTACCGTTCATTCGATAAAACGAAAATACGGAAATACCATGGTATTCTCGATTTTCGTTTCAAACCAAAGAAACAGAAAACGGAAATGGGTGGTCATATTTCCGTTTTTGTTTCTAAATTCAAAAACGGAAAAACCACAGAACCAAAGTCAAATAACGAGCCGTATTTCGTTTTTGCAAATCCCTTTTTTGTTTTTTCCTTTAAAACGAGACGCAGAGCACAACAGGTAACCCGGAAAGAAGAATATTTCAAAATAAAAGTGAAGGCAATATAATGACCGTATGAAAGAAATAAATGAATAAATCTCGGCCGATGGGAGTGTGTTAGCATCAGTAGTTGACTACATGCAGTTTAATATTCACTTATCTATAACCTCCTGGTCCATATACAGTAGAAAACTAATCATTCTCAATTCATTGGTTAAAGCAGTTTAGTCTTATCTTTTCTGACAGACTTGTTCTTTTAAATGAACACTTTCTTCCCGATGAAGGTTTCTGTCTGGCTTTTATTGAACAGGACGTCCCTCTAACAATTACTATAGTTGCAGTTTCTGCACTTACAACCTGTTTACTATGCCGACTCTGACAATTATCAGAGTAAGTTGAACCCAAAATGAATTCATTAACTTGTCTTTTCCATTCAGTACAACATAGAAGCACATATGACTACATATTGATAAATGATAGAAAAACACATTAAGGCTATCATCATTAAATATACACTAAATATATGAGATTACATGTAAAGAATATATCAATATCTGATATCAAAACACTCTTAGCTCAATATAAGGAAAGAAATCATCAAAGAGAATGCAACTTAAATGAGGATAAATCATATTAATAAAAAGTCAATTACAGAGATTACTTAAGATAGCACTTCCTGCGTCACGGGTTCCGCGCGTAACGGGTTCCCCGCGTCAAGGGTTCGGCGCATAACGGGTACTACGCGTAACGGGTTCTGCGCATCACGGGTTCCACGCGTCACCGGTTCCATGCGTCACGGTTTCCACGCGTAACGGGTTCCACGCGTAACGGGTTCAGCGCGTTACGGGTTCCGCGCGTTACGGGTTCCGCGCGTCACGGGTTCCGCGCGTCACGGGTTCCGCGCGTCACGGGTTCCGCGCGTCACGGGTTCCGCGCGTCACGGGTTCCGCGCGTCACGGGTTCCGCGCGTCACGGGTTCCCCGCGTCACGGGTTCCGCGCGTAACGGGTTCCCCGCGTAACGGCTACAACGCGTAACGGGATCTATGCGTAACGGGTTCAGCATGTTACGGGTTCCGCGCGTCACGGGTTCCGCGCGTCACGGGTTCCGCGCGTCACGGGTTCCGCGCGTCACGGGTTCCGCGCGTCACGGGTTCCCCGCGTCACGGGTTCCCCGCGTCACGGGTTCCGCGCGTCACGGGTTCCCCGCGTCACGGGTTCCCCGCGTCACGGGTTCCCCGCGTCACGGGTTCCCCGCGTCACGGGTTCCCCGCGTAACGGGTTCCCCGCGTCACGGGTTCCCCGCGTCACGGGTTCCCCGCGTCACGGGTTCCCCGCGTCACGGGTTCCCCGCGTCACGGGTTCCCCGCGTCACGGGTTCCGCGCGTAACGGGTTCCCCGCATCACGGGTTCCGCGCGTAACGGGTACTACGCGTAACGGGATCTACGCGTAACGGGTTCAGCGTGTTACGGGTTCTGCGCGTTACGAGTTCAGCGCGTAACGGGTTCCGCCTGTAAAGGGTTCCACGCGTAACAGGTCCCGCGCGTCACGGATTCCCTGCGTAACAGGTTCCCCGCGTCACGGGTTCCGCGCGTCACGGGTTCCCCGCGTCACGGGTTCCGCGCGTCACGGGTTCCGCGCGTCACGGTTTCCACGCGTAACGGGTTCCACGCGTAACGGGTTCTACGCGTAACGGGTTCTACGCGTAACGGGATCTATGCGTAACGGGTTCCTCACGTAACAGGTTCTGTGCGTCACGGATTCCACTCGTAACGGGTTCCGCGCGTTACAGGTTCTGCATGTTACGGGTTCTGCGCGTAACGAGTTCAGCGCGTAACGGGTTCTGCGCGTAACAGGTTCTGCGCGTAACAGGTTCTGCGCGTAACGGGTTCCCCGCGTCACGGATTCCCTGCGCCACCGGTTCCACGCGTCACGGGTTCCACGCATCACGGTTTCCCTGCGTAACAGGTTCCCCGCGTCACGGGTTCTGAATATATCAATATCTGAGATCAAAACACTTTTAGCTCAATATAAGGAAAGAAATCATCAAAGAGAATGAAACTTAAATGAGGATAAATCATATTAATAAAAAGTCAATTACATCTTAAGATAGCACTTGTGGCTATAGATTACTGCACTGTTGTTGTTTTTGCACAGTACCTTTTGAAAAGATGCCTGGAAGTCTGTAATGTGTCTGGGGACACTAGTTGTTGCACTATGACCATTAATTGCACTTTATTATGTTGTGCTATAACATTGCACATGTTTTGTATGTCTTATGACATTTTGCTATTTTTCAAATATTTTAATTAAGAAGTTCATGTTTCAAGTACATGGAATCTTAGAAAATCCTTTTTTTTTTACCGTGGTAACGGGTTCAGCGCGTCACGGGTTCCCCGCGTCACGGGTTCCGCGCAGGTTCGGTATCATGTAGTATCATGACGGAAACTCTGAGGTTTTTTTTTTTGCCCCAGGCGCTCAACATCAGTTTCTGTGGAGACCTGAATAATCAGTCGGGAACATCTGCATAAACTTCCCGCTGAGTTTCTCGGTTTCACCAACAGTCCCCACGGGTGTTGAGTGTGTGATTCAGTTGTTGGACTTGGTTTCATTTTCAGAATCAAAATCAGAATCAGCTGTATTGGCCATGTACGCTTAGGAAGGAATTTGACTGGCTCTCTACGTACATACACAGAATTGAACGACTATGTACAATATAAATATAAATATAAATTCAATATTACAGATTAGACTAACATTTTCAGTGACAAGGGAACAGTGTTTGGTGTTAACATTAGTAGAGACATATCCACATCTACACCTATACTCAGTAGTTAAATGGATAGATACAAGTACAGTTCGATCTGATAGATATTCTAACAAAAGAACTCAAAACGTGTGTATTTTGAATATTGTAAAAAAGTAGCCGCTGTGAGCCACACGCGTTACCAGCTGGTGGCGGTAACGCGGCAAATCGTTGTTTGCCAACCGCCAATGAACAGAAGAAGAAGAAGAAGAAGCGCAGTCACGTGATTTCAGAGGGTTAAAAACAACACACGCAAGGAGCTGTGATGAAGCCGAACCAGAAAACCTCAACTAACACTGAAATTACCATGCGTAGCATTCAACTTTGGCGGTGAATCAGCTGACGACACTGGGAACTAATGTTGGCCAGTCAACCAGCCTGTTTACACCATGAATTTAAGAGGACTCTTTCAGGACTTCAATCCCAGGTACGTTGAGCTAAGCTACGACCTAGCACCGTAGCTAACTGTGTAGCTAGCTGGCTAAACAAGGCCTGGCTAACCTGCTAGCTAAGATAACGCCTGAGGTTTGCTATAAGTAACGCTACTTAACTTCGTACGTTAATTATATCTGTCTATTCTTCACTCATGCATCCAGGAACCAGGCTGAACTTATTAAAGCGAGTTTATTTTAGGTTGCACGTACAGTTAGCCTATGACCGAATGAGCTTTACAGGCCATCAAAAGCAATGGCTGCACTTAGACTTATTTAAGGGAAATTGGAATACAATCCCAAAATGATTGCGAGTACCAACACTATCTAAATTTCCCTTTCTTAGATATAGCCAAAGATACTTAAGTCCTTTTATTTTAGTTAGCACCCATGACTGATAGCATCACATCCTGTGACATTTTACTTTTTCTCTTATTTGGACACTGATTAAAACAAGTTTCAGTTTGCATGCTTCCCTTCACACACACTCCACATGTCCCATCTTCTCTGCATTGTCAAATGTGTTTCTCTCTGTCGCCTGTGTGCAGTAAGTTCCTGATCTACTCGTGTCTGCTGCTCTTCTCTGTGCTGCTGTCCTTGAGGCTGGATGGAGTCATCCAGTGGAGCTACTGGGCTGTGTTCACCCCGATATGGCTGTGGAAGCTGTTGGTCATCATCGGGGCCTCTGTCGGCACTGGAGTCTGGGCGCACAACCCCCAGTACAGGTAGACTCTCACATATGGACACCTGGCTTAGTGGTCAGGTATTAATGGGACCGCTGCCATTATGGCTACACATGCAGCTATAAATGCAGTACTGCAGGGAGTCCAGCTCAGGAAATAGTTTGCTTAGGCTCACACAATTCTATCTGTTAACCCTCTCTCAGGGCTGAAGGGGAGACGTGTGTGGAGTTCAAAGCCATGCTGATCGCTGTGGGGCTCCACGTCCTGTTGCTGATGTTCGAGGTGTTGGTGTGCGACCGCGTGGCGAGGGGAAACTACTTCTGGCTTCTCGTCTTCATGCCGCTCTTCTTCGTGTCGCCCGTCTCCGTGGCAGCATGCGTCTGGGGGTTCAGACACGACCGCTCCCTCGAGGTAAGGAGTCTGATATGTGTATATATATGTATATGTATAAAAAAAGGATACACTGAGACCGGAGTAAAATGAGTACAGCGCTGAACTTTTGTCTTTCGCTCTTCCTCTCCTCAGCTGGAGGTGTTGTGTTCAGTTAACATCCTCCAGTTCATCTTCATCGCTCTGAGGCTGGACAGGATCATCAACTGGCCCTGGCTGGTGAGACGCTCAAACACAAAGTAGAGCAGAGATTAGCCTTTGTTTGTGGAGGACTTTCTGAACCTGCATGATTTTATCTGATTCCGACTCGGTGGCACAGATTACAAGCATTAAGAATAACTATATAGAACCACCACAGATGTAAGGCCACTGGTGACACTGCTTACCCTCCTCTTCTTTAACGATACCCGATGTGTGTGTGTGCTGCAGGTGGTGTGTGTCCCGCTGTGGATCCTGATGTCCTTCCTGTGCCTGGTCGTTCTCTACTACATCATCTGGTCGGTCCTCTTCCTCCGCTCCATCGACATCATCGCCGAGCAGCGGCGGACTCACATCACCATGGCCATCAGTTGGATGACCATCGTCGTGCCCCTTCTCACCTTTGAGGTGAGTTTTATTGTGTTTATTCTTCATATATATATACGTCTTCAGGCCCAAATTACACCAACAAATAAGAATGAACTCCAAACAAACCAATGACATTATCAGGATGATAGCGTTCATACCACTAAATATTATAGAAAAGTTCTTTAATAATAAAATGTCCCTGTCCTGCCCTCTACTGGCCAAATATATGTATAGTCTTTTTGAAATCAGTGTAAACTGCATTCAGGATGTCTGAGAAATCATGAATACTCGATGGCTTAATTTAAGACAAAATGTGGAGAAAAAACCCGTCAAAAGTTCAGTTTATTTATGGTTACTTAATTAAATAAAGACTAAACTTGTACGTTGTTGAAACATTTTATTAACACCATAAAAAGAGTTTAATACCAATTTCTTAAGCTATTTATTTCATCGTCACCATCTTAGGCGTACGTGTGCGTATACACACTCACAGCTTTGCACACGTTTCCTTCATGCACGTTGGCCTTCTAATGACTCCTAACATTCACGTGTCTCCTCAGATCCTTCTGGTGCACAAGCTGGACGGCCACAACAGTCTGAGCTACGTGTGCGTGTTCGTCCCGCTCTGGCTCTCCCTGCTCACACTCATGGCCACCACGTTTGGCCAGAAGGGGGGGAACCACTGTGAGTATTTACCACCGTCGATGTGCTGTGCTGCTTAGATAATAGTGAAACAAATCTTGGATTAATAGCAACTTTTTTTGTGCACCCATGGTAGTGCACAAAAAGGAATTAAACATGGAAAAAAATACCAAAGTTACCCTTTAAATTCCCCTCTGATCTTCCTGTAGGGTGGTTCGGCATCCGTAAGGACTTCTGCCACTTCCTGTTGGAGCTCCTCCCCTTCCTCCGGGAGTACGGCAACGTGTCCTACGACCTCCAGCGCAGCGAGGACCCCGAGGCGGTTGAGGACATGCCCGTTCCCGAGCCGCCACCAAAGATCGCCCCCATGTTCCACAAGAAGACCGGCGTGGTGATCACACAGAGCCCCGGGAAATACTTCGTTCCGCCCCCTAAACTCTGCATCGACATGCCCGACTAACCGCGTATCGGAGCCAAGGGGGACTGCTGTACTCGTGTGTTACAGCGCGTGACATTGGTTTGGTTTCTCCTGAAGGTTTTGGTCCCCTCGCCTAAACCCTGCATCACTATGGCTGTCTAGAGTGACGCATTAGAGCCAATATGGTAACGAATGATCAATGGATCCTGATATCGGCTGTTTTTCCTGAAAGTAAAGACTGCCCTGCCTAACTCGGTCCTGGAACCAAAAGAACAGATTTTGGGGGAACCCGACCACCAGTGTCTCAGATTCACTTGGATCTAAATACTTATGTTGACATGACTGATGAGACAAAACAGAAGAGCTGGATCTGCGTGGACTTGAATATTTGTCTGTGTAACAGCATTTTGATTCAGACACACTTCAAACCTAAAGCAAAGGTGCGCTTGTCTTGATGGGGACCATTGGAGAGACTCTAGCTTGAACTCGGGGGAACAATGCACTCTTATTGTACCATGCAGTTGGAGAACATGAGGGGGAGGTGGGGTTAAAGAAAGGCTTCTGATTCCTTTCAGGTGTGTGTTAATACAACACTTGCGTGCCCGTTTGTATACTGAAAGAATAAGCGCTCTCTGTAGATATCCTCCTGCTCATACTGGCTGTGAAGTGAACCCCTGCAAACGTGATTCCACTTTAAGAGATGTAGGGACAAAACCCACAATTATGTGTAAAATGCATGTCAAGAAAGTGCAGCCAGTATGGAAAGGAGGAATGCTTACAAAGCCTATTTCAATGTACATATGCCACGCTGCGGTTGTTTTAAGGCAGACCTAATCAAATCTGAACCTTTCCTTGAAGAGGAGAGAGCAATCGAAATGGCACTTTGTCGGGTTAGACAGGACTCATCTTGGAACAGATTAACAGGTTTTTTTTTTTTGTATTCCTATTTTTTGTAAATATAAGTTGTCAAGTTAGGGACCATAGTGGAGATGGCAGGGTTGAGGCAGACCTGTTAAAAACAACAAAAGGAGACGAGTATTTGCAAACAATCATCCGCTTCTTTTTTTAATTTATACACTTCATACCGTCTGAGTCAACCTATGAAAGCAAGACATTCTTTGCCGCATACATTAAGTTTGTGAATAGCAAATACTGTACCTCCCATATGGGGTATTAATGTGATTTAGTAGCTCTCACATTGTCCCGATAGCATACCGTAGAAAATGTAGCCGCTGTGCCGTGGCTTTCTTTGGTGCACCTAAGCCACGCATATCTGCTTTACCTGGCTCATACAAAACGTGCAAATACATTTGAGTAGAGAGTATAACTCCTGAGGGCTCCTGTAGGTGTGCACATTGCCAGATTTCCTCAATTTATCGAATTACTCAAAAGAAGCAAAAACGTATTTTTATTCTTGTCAACAACCTGATTGCTGGAGCATTCAGCATGCTGTCTGTATGTTTGTTTTCTACATGGCTTATTTTTCCATTAAATTTGCCTGATTTACTAATTACTCTCCCTTGATGAAGTAAAGCAGCCTGGCTTTTCTTCTGGTGATAGGTGGTGGAATCACCAGATCTCTCCATTTCCTTTCTCTATATATTTATTTTAGAATTAAACTAAGGAAAAAAATCTACCCTGAAAACGGCATGATGTCATTTTGTTCAATCAATTTAACAATTTAGAAAAACTGTTTTTAACTTGGGTCGTTTGCCATGAAATATGTCACAAAAGTCATGAAAACGTGGTTAAAATGCCATAAACCGATTGTTTTACAACATACAATACTTAATCAGGATGAATATAGTATTACACAGTTAAAAATGTGAGTATAGCATGACTTTTTTTTCAACATGCTATAGTATAGCATGTTGAAAAAATTATAAAAAAGTTGTAGTATAGCAGCTATACTATAACTTTTATTACTCGTTTGACATTGTATACTATCACTTTTTAAAATATAATATACTATGAATTTTTATAATTTGTTTCGACATGCTATACTATGACATTTTATAACTTTTTTTATTATTCGTTTTTGACATTGTATATCACTTTTTTAATATATACTATGACTTTTTAATCACCTTTTTCGACATGCTATATGACTTTTTTATAGTCATAATCTATTACTTGTTAAACTCCCGTTAACGGTTTCCCAGACGGCATAATCCCAGAGTTCGGTGCCTTTAGCATTAGCTTCCCTTGTCAAGCTGTTTCTGCAAACACCAGCACATCAACCAAACGAAAGACTAAAATCTAAGCAGGCTAACAACGAACGGAATCGTCGGAACACGTTTCTTTTACGTTACCTCAAGGCCACCGTAGTTCTCTGACACTTGAAAAGGGAGCGAGCAGAAGGGCATTCAGGCTGGACGCCACTAAAACCTACACACTGGTCCTTTCACACTGGCAATAAAACACTATTCAAAATAATACATTTTATTGATGCAGTACGAGGAGACATTTGTGTAATTCTTTATACAAACAGCATTATGTTACAGAAGTGAAAATATAGCAGCATCTTTGTATTTACATAGTAAATGAATTCTATTCAAGTAAAGTAGGAACTAATAGTGTTTGAATGTATTGACATTAAGTGAGCTCTGTCATAGACACAGTGACTGTGTATCTATGACAGAGCTCCTTCAGTACAGTACAGCTGATAAACGGTTCTGCTCAGAGCTGGACCAAGGTTTCTGGAAAACAAAGAAAAGAAACCATCAACCAACTGCAGTCGCTCCTTGTATCATCATTAAGTTAACGCGTCACGCTCAACTTAACTTCTAGTAAAGTCACACGAATCATTGAAAAATATAAAATCAAGTTACAAACCTTTTGAGCTTCCCGTGTCGGATGGAAGAGAGGAGCTTTTCTTTCTGTGCTTCACTCGCACACCGTTCATAGGCTGCAAGAAGACTGAAGCAGAAAGATGAACATCTCTTACAGTGTCACCAGGAGAACAAGGGAGGTAATGGGGAAGACTTGTTGGTGAGCTGGTGAGATGTCTGTACAAACATCAACATGTGAGTTACCTGTGTGGAGTGCTGTACTGCTCCAGTATAGCAGCCGCCTTGTCTCCAGACAAACCGCTGACTTGCATCAACTGTCTTGCAAACACTTCTCTCACCGTCTGACACTAGAAGGGAAACAGGGATTCACAAACACACAATGTAACACTGTATATAGATATATATACAAAATAAGGCCTGAATAACTGTCTCTCGCTGAGGAACAGCAGTTTTTGTACTAGTAATTCAAAGTGCTCGTCAAAAGCGGTAAATAGAAACCGTGCACACACAAACACGCACCTTGTTTTTGACTGCACCGTGGTTGAACTCTGCAAAAGAAATGAGAGAGCAGGAGGGGGTTCCTCTCTCCTCCTCCTCACTCCCTCCATCACCCTCCAGCTCTCTGGAGCGACAGACCAGCGTACAGTTCTGAAATAAAGATGAAAAACAACGAATGTAAAGCATAGTTCAGTGTCACCTAATCATTACACTCCATCTTGTGTGTGTGTGTGAGTCACCTGATAGAGTTTAATCAGGTACCGTGTCATGACGGTGAGGTAGGCAGCCGACTCCCTCACATCCTGGACTCTCTTCACAAAGAAGCCGTCGACTACCTAACACACAAACACACACACACAACGTACGTAGAGTACACACACACACCACATCAACAACCCTGTAACGATTGGTGTACATTTGTTTGTACAACAACTGAGCTGATATCCGTGTGGAGAACGATGACTTAAGCTTGACTAATGTTGTGTAGAGCCTGACCCATTCTGACATTTTAATGCAGATAAATGTCAATTTTTGGCGTCCAAAACAAAGGAAAGTGATGAAAAATAACAATAAATATAGTCTAGAAGGCGTGTGTGTTCACGCACCTGTGTGTTGACTATGGCCTGCTGCAGGGTGGTCTCAGGTAAACTCAGGTGGGAGGCCGCCGACCCACACTCCTCCACTAGATAGCAGGGCCTACGGAGACCACACCTCTTCAGCCGAAACTGATGCAGGGAAGAGGTCAAAAGGGAGACGTCATCGTCTGCGTGCGCGTCACAATTAGAAGAATCTGCACCGCACAGCAACCGACCTTCTGTTCCCTGAAGCGTCCGTCGATGATGCTCCCGCACAGGTCGTCCATCCTCTTCCTCTCGATGATGTAATCCAGGGCCAGCTCCCTGCCTGTAGGGGCACGCAGCTGGCCTGGAGGAAGATTAGAATGCGTTCTCATGTCATGTGAATATATGGTGAGGTGTGATTTTAAAGTTGTATCCGTTCTCTCCTTTAGTTGTATCTTTCTGGGTGCGTCTGCGTTACCTGGAACAGGTGCCACCTTTTCCCGAGCAACCCACAGGAAGTCTCCAACATTCAGCTTCCGAACATCGAAGTTCACTCCGTTTCTCTGAAGCTCTTTGACCAGCTCGTCCTTGCGGTGGTGGCTCCCGCTGCACGGACAAGTCAACAAGTCGTGAAATACACACGAGCGCCTTCGATCGACACCGATGCATCCAGACACGCTTCTCTTACCCAGTCGTCTCAATGAAGTCCACACAGAGGATGATTTCGTAGGCTCCGGGCAGAAGACGTCCTGCATTCGGCTTTCTGCTCGTTGCCTGGGAGTTCTGGGGTTTTCCCGAAAAACCCACCCCATGCACCTCGCTGCTTTGCTGGGCGACACACGCCGGCCTCTCTGCAGGCCTGTGAAGAGACGGGGATTTATTTTTGTTCCGGCGGGAAAAAGAGCAGAAAGTGAAGACGTCACTCATTTAAAGCACACTCACGGTATTCTGTCTTCTTCTTCTTCTTCTTCGTCATCATCACTAGCAGTGAGGTCCACAAGCCCAGGACCACATTCCTCTTCCTCACTCCCAGCCTCCTCTCTGTCCCCCTCAGGCCCGTCTTCAGTGTCTTCTTCTACCGACTCCAGTCGCTCCGCCAAAGCCAGACCCTCTTCAGTCAGAGAATACCTGAGCGAGGAAGGAGAGGGAACTTCATTGGCTAAATGCCCACATCAGCATCCTAACATGCAGATGTTTAGCGTGGTGCTAGATGTAAATCTAAGAGATCACCAGTGTTATTACGATTCATCCTGAGGGGAACATGAATGCCTCGGACAAATGTCAAATATCTTCCTGTGTACCTTGCAGGGTTGTGGGTCTTTATGACGAAGTTCTTCTGGATCAGAGTGCTCACTGAAGACCAGGCGGTGTACTTACTGCCTAAGTCTGGCTACAGACAGACGAACAAAGAGGAAGGAGGGAAACGACTCAAATTTGAAATCAAACCCACTTCACAGGGGTTAACAAGAGCAAAAGGGAGGATTGTGAACGTTGTGTTATAAACAATATTTCACTTACGACAGTGAAAGACTTATCACAGAGAAGCTGAGCCTCTGCTTGTAGCTCCATCTTAAACATATAACCTTTGCTTCCTGAGATCTAGAGAGAGAGAGATGAATTACTGAGGCCACAATGCAATACTTTTAACTCATTTCAACCACTGTGATGGAGAAAGGTGTACCTGTGACTGTCTGTAGAGGGTGAGCAGTACTGCATAACCCCCAGACCTCTTCTGGGGCACGTACTCCCTCCTCCTCTTCTTCTTCCCTCCTCCTCCTTCTTCTTTCCCTTGATCCCCTGCTGCATTCTTCTACAAGGAAAGATCCATTTGGAAACGTTACGATTGCTGTATTTTTGGTATGTAATCATGTCTTCACACAGTGAGACAAACATCACTCTCTCTATTTACCTTTCTGGATGGAGCCAGGCTGTTGTTGTCCGGTCTGCCAGGAGGGGGCAGTCCTTCAGGGAGAGAGTAAATCAGAGCGTCTGGACCTACAGCAGAGGAGGACAAAGACAGAAGAGCTGGTGTAAACTGATAACTTCAACACACTTTAAGACTACCATGTCTTGATACGTCAAAGAGGATTCTGGAAACTTATGATGTGAGCTTACTGTAGAGCAAATGTAGGGACATTTTCTAAATCTAACCATCCTATATCTTAAATTCTCTCTATGTCAGCACTTTATCTGGTGTTTGTCTACAGGTTCTCTGTAACGTCCTTCTAGTTTTCTGTCTCGTGTTTAACAGAAACACAACGGGCTTGTCTAGTCCTACGAAGAAGAGTCAAACAACAGTACAAGTGTCTTACCGTTTTCTCTACGGTACCGCTGCAGTTTTTCGTCCAGTATTTTACAGATGCCGTCTCCGAAGTTCTGCAGGATCTTTGCCTCTTTGGCGTTTTGAAGCGGTAATGGATACTTATTCAAAGAGCTGATGGCCTGAAAACAGACAAAAACACATGTAAATGAAGTGTGTTTTCCATTGATTTCCTCTATATTGTTATATTGTATTGTATATATTGTTATCGTTCTGTATAAACAGTTCAATATTATGACTGTTAACTGGACTAAAACAACATTGAATATGTCTGATGTCCATGAAAACAAATGATGGTATTATTTTTTACTTTTTTTGTATATATTTTTAACAGCCCCTGAAGTGAACAGAGTATACAATAAATACCTTCTGGTACGTGTACTGGATCTTCAGTCCCTTCTCTCTCGCCTGGTCCCGGAGCTCGGTGAGCCACGTGATGAACAGCGGGTTCGGACAGGAGGGCAGGTTCCGTTTCCGACCCAATCGGACCGGTTCCGAAGCTGGCATCCCCTTGGGTCTGACAAGAGAGCAACGAGACGGTGGACTGGTGGAATACGAACACATCACGTGATAATAACAACCGCGTCCTGCAACTTATGCTAACGTATGCTAACGTTAGCAGACCCTAATTAGCCATTTCAACGTTGTCCTTGATACGCCACCATATTTAAAAGTAGTACGCAACACGTGTCGGGAGATTTTGCAGATACTATTACAGTATGTCGTGTCTGTGCTCACCTTTAACTCGTGAGTTTGCAGCTGGACGCTGGCGCCTTGTATTCAAAGACGCAGCGCACTTCCGGGTTGACGTCTGTCACGTCACCGGAAAAGAAGGCGGGGCAGGGCGCACTTTAATGACGAACATTATTATGGAGTCAGGATGCTGTACATCTACAGTACTGCACTGCACTGTACTGTCGAAACTATTCACATAAATCATATACATAAAATACAGAATATATTACATATCTCTCTCAAACTTAATTCAAAACTATATAAACTTTTCTAAATGTTTTATTTTTGCAACATAACTTTATGCACAAACACCAAATAAATAGCTCTTACCACATGCCATATACATACACTGATGTACTACTGTAAGTATAAAATACTTATCTGGAGTCTGCCATTTTCATTTTTAGAATGCTGTAAATATAGACTATGAACACAAATGTAATGTGTTTATTCTCAATACACATGTACTCATAACAGTGTCAGACACAATTATTTTAACTAAAGATGACATGAATATAGTTACTGTAAACAAAACACAGTTTATTGCAATTTCAGTCCTCCAACTCTGCAAAATTAGCCTTGTTGTGCACACCAAAAAGCAAACGTGGATCCTATTTATAGTGTTTAAGCTCTGATATCTAAGTGATCTAATTGGTTACAGCTGTTTTCACAGGTGCATTCTGGGTGCAGGTGATTGATAATTGAGTATTTCAGCAGCAGTGTTTTTGCAAATATAGTATAGTATAGTTATTTGCAATTAGAATTTGTTACTTAGTGGAACTTAGTTTTCAATAATTGTATAAAAACATATGGATGATATCTGAGACATTACATTTAACTTTCTATACACTCCTTTACTTTTCTAGCTCATTTACATACATTAATTTGAATAAATATAGATTTTTGCAAAAGGATTGACCCATTACATAGTTACTTTGTCTTTATCGTGAACTAGTCGGAATGTCATTCTTCAAGCTTGTATGCAAATGTGCAACATCATATCACGTCATCGTTTTAAGTGACTGCTCAAAAATGAAAAACAATGTAGCACATGAAGGTGGAGATCTTCTTCACGACTACCGCCGAGTGGAACTCTCTTGGCCTGGAAACAGTAGACGAGAGGAACACAAAAAAAATTGTAGCGTTAGTAAATCCACAGAGTTTTAATAAAATACCAAGTTCCTATAGTAGGAACTATACTAGAGTTGGAACTATACATATTACACCTCATTAAGGAGCTAGTTGTCTGAGGGTTCAAGTGGGGACAGTGTGGGACCCAATGAATCTTACTCTGGGTCTCACATCGGCACCAATTTCAGATTGTTGTCAAAAAGGATCCCAACGTTTGTGTGAGAGAGTGGCAGATACCTTTAATTGGCCAGACACTGAACGTACTCTGAGGCTTCAAGGCATTGACCCCCGAGAGTTAACCTCATGAGGCACATGCGCCAGCAAAGAGTGAAGACTCTGCCAAGGCCTAGGAGTCGGTGCCCGAGGCCTTTCGTCAACGGTTTCGGCATTGGAATAAAAATGGTGGTCAGCTTTAACAAAAACAAATTAAATGTTCAAACAAAAAAAGGATACACTTTCAAAACGAAACGCCTGCAACATTCCTCGATTCGCACAATGCAGCAGCAGCAGCAGCAGCTGAAGGGAAAGATCAAGAGGAACTGTTTCTGTTACTACCGCAGGTATTTATTTCCGGGGACTCGCGTGGAAACTTACTGCATTGGTTGTAAAGTGGGAGTTGGCTCACTGGAGTAGGCGTGAAGGAAGCCGATTGAACCTGCTGGTTCAGAGACCGGTCTGATTGGAGCCACGACTGATGGCTTCTGGGGTACAGGAACGGCCACTGCTTTGAGTGGCTCGTGGGGTAAAGGAACACTACTTTTTCTTCTTCTCTACTTTCTCAATGCACAGTTGGTTTTGGCAATTCAATGAGCTCATGATGATTCATCCAATAGACGCTGACGCATTTCACTCAAGACCACAAATGTCAATGTCACGGTGGGGCGAGAAGAGAAGTCAGGGGATCACAAAAGTCAGGATTCAGGCCTGTGGGAACCATGATTGTCTCTACAATAGTTGTTGAGTGATGGACCAACCACAAGCAGAAGCACGGCTAAAATGTATGGATTGTGCTGGTGAACCCGACCCTGTGAGTTGTGGGCCTCTTTAATACAATCAGGGTCAGTTAACTTCCAAGACCGTTATCTAATCCGCTAGCCTGTTTCCTTAGGCTGAAGGGCGGTAGCAGGATTCCTCCAACAAGACCCAACAGAGACCAAGAATCCAGCCTCACCCTTCAAACCACAACCGCTCTCTTACTTAAACACAGTCAGAAGTTTTGGGGGGGCGGCATAACAACAGCCATCTTTCATGCACTCACTCAAAGAGTTTGAAGGGGCAGTGTAAAGCATATTTAACGCACACGTATGTATTCAAATGAAAGATGGCTGCTGAGGCTGTAAAAACTAGGCTGATTTGCTCAGAGGATGGAATGACATGCCTCTGATTTTTCATTACTGAACATATTTCCCCATGTGACCACATGACTTACAGCTATAAATACATCAACAGTCATACCAAGAATTCCTTTTGTGCCTGTAACGACCTTTTCAGTCGTCACTCGGATGCTGCAATGTAAATATTAGATATTCTTTTGCTTTTGTTCTTTATTACCTTTCCACCACCCACTAATTTGAGAAATTTGGAAGTTAACCGAGTGCTTGTCAGTTGATCTAACACTGCCACTGTTAAAGCACAATGCATTTTAATATATCAAGTCCATTCTTGACAATGAATTAGTTTAAAGCACTTCAGCATTAGCTTCTAGTTCATCACTTTTAGATTTCTATCAATCACATGTAAGTGATGCTGTTCTGCATTTGTTGTCTCTAAACCTCAATTTCTTCAGACGCCGGCATGACAATAAAAAAAATAACTGCAGTGATAAGTCAACAGATTGGTTAATTGGTTGGCTCTAGGATATTTAGAGAAATACTGCAGGACTATTCCTTGGCTGGGTGCAGACTCTTCCTGGAGTCTCTACTGGTTTTTAACAAACAAGATGAAAGAGTGTTAATTAGTGAGCCTTACAGGTGCTCGTAGGTGTATTTTGCTACCTTTGAACAGGACCAGGCTAGCTGTTTCATTGTTTCCCGTCTTTGTGCTAAGCTAAGCTAAGGTAACCAATGACTAAGTAGTAGCTTTATGTTCACTGTACAGACTTGAGAATTGTGCTGGAAAGAAACAATTTCCACCTGAGCAGACATGCAGGCTCTGAATTAGAGGCGAGTCCGCAAATTGCGGAAAGTCAGAAAAGTGAACCCACTACAACAGGTAAAATGGTAACGGTACACAGGAAAATGGCCGCCACTCTGACCATCCTGCTACGTTGAGTTGATTGGGAAACCTATTCTACTCTTCCTATTTCTACGGGCCTCATTATCCAGCAATACTTTGTAGATTTTCTTTCTAACCACACCACGAATCAACCAGTTACAGGTCACGCAGCTCACTTCCAATGCTGTTGAACCAGAATGCATCTGTATTGTAGTTTACATTAAAAGCACAACTTATTAAAGAAAAGATAAGAAAATTAATTATCTTGTAATATATTACTCCCTTTAATGAACAAAGTACTTTTTTTCATAGAAAATCTTTTCTCTTTTTTTGCTGTACAAAGACGCCCACAGGAAATATTTACATGTAATACAGATAAAGAAAACAATGTTGATATTGTCGGACATGTTAATGAGCTCACATTACAATCCCATGTAAAAAAAATGTGGCCTATGCTAGTCAAAGTCAGACTTGGCCTTTTTTGGTGCATTTAATTTAAAGCTGCAGTCTGTGATATATAGAGAATCCCAAATCCATACACACGTACATTCATACATATATATACACATTTCCTTTCCCCACTGCTATTGTATCTTGTATGCCTTCACTTATAAGTCCTTATGTCCTGAGGCTCCCCTCCCCTCTACTGCCCTGCTGATCCAGTGGTATCATCACTATCAGCTCCTTGAGGAGAGCCTGGCGATGATCCTTCATCCTCTCTTCCTCCTCTCCTTGCAGCCTTCCCCTTCAACAGGGCACTGTCGGGGTGAAGCGAGTGGAGGTGGATCAGCAGCTCATCCTGAGTCCCCGCCGTGAGGCCGCACTCCTCGCAGACGTACAGCTTGTTGCGTCGCTCCTTGTAGGCGTACTTCTGGGTGACGCTGTGGATCTTCTTCATGTGGGACTCCAGGGAGCAGCGCTGGGTGAAGGCCTTGTCGCAGAGCGTGCACTTGTAGGGACGGACGCCTGTTTTTTGAAAACACGGAAAAATGTCATATTCTTGCATCTATTACGTTTGTTGTTTATGCACGTGTAGAAAGGAAAGTGTGTGAGCTACCTGTGTGCGTGCGTACGTGTCTCTTCAGGTCAAAGGTGTCGTTGAAGCCCTTGCCGCAGAAGCTGCACAGGTGTCTCTTGGTGTCATTGTGACACTTGAGATGTCTGTTCAACATTCGCTGGTACGAGAAGGTCTTCTGGCAAACCTGTAACGATACAAACAAAAGTTTGTTCACATTCAGTGTTCCCCACCAAAAGGTATTGAAGCCTACAAACAAGGATAAAGCAAGATGTGGATTCATTGTTTACAGTGTGCAGGCATCACCATAGTATACCATAGTACTATTTAATTGGACATGTTTCACGGTAAATGTCCCAATATTGCATCACATTGATTTCCGAACGTTAGAACAAACGTACCTGGCACATGTAGGCCCCTGTCGGCCCCGTCAACAAACTCTGACTTTGACCTGTTGATCTGGTCACCATGGAGACCGCTTCCATGGGTTCGGGGGTTGTCGTCGAGGCAACTGGCATCTCGGTGGCGTTTGGCGTTAGGGATGCCAGGGTGGGAATGGGAGGGAGGGAGAGGGGAAGAGGAGAGGGGTCGGGGCGTAAATCGCCCGTGGTTATCTGTGGTGGAGAGAAGATATCGATATTTATGTTACATTACAATTATAAAGCCTTTGTTTTACTTAATATACACCACTTTAAGTGACACACTGAGCTGCAATCTAACACAAATCAAGCCATTCAATAAGAAAGAAAAAACACCAGTTTAAGGGGAGTAGTGATGAAGTTGTGACCAACATATGTCAGTTGTGTTTCCCCACACCCTCCCTTCTTATTGCAAATCAAACATTAGCATTTCAGCTCACACCAGAGAAATAGAACAGCGGACATTGAACTTTTTTCCGTGCTCATTTGACTAGTACAAAAGAAAACGGCGAGTTGTTAGTTATGGTGACGGCACACACTGATTTGAATGTGAATGTCCGTTGTTCTCCAACTCTATTTCTATGGTTCACACCTTGGAAGTACATATTATATTAATATCTGATAATGTTCATTATGGGAAAGAAGAAACCAACATAAATGTGTCACAATATCTAGTGATAAAGGTCCTCAAATGCAGTCACTGCTCGTTTCCTCACCTTCATTTTGGACCGGACGTATGTAGAGCCGCCCTGCGCCCTCCTTCTGAGATCTGACCTCCCCTCCGATGACGGCGCCAGGCTCTGTGGCCGGCCCAGCATCGTGCTGGACGGCAGCTCGGCGTGTGTTTGCGTGTCGGAGAGAGACCGCTTGGTGAGGCAGAGCGGAGTCGTCTCGGCGGGGCTGGCTTCGGCTTCCATCATCAGGATGGGCGAAGGGTAGATGGAGACTGGAGGGAGAGAGCGGGAAGAGTCAGTGTCACCTTTCAAGTCTCTTAAACCTGCAACACTTTAGATGTCATGTTAGAGAAGTTTTGTGATTTCAGAGTTACATAACGGTGTGGAGTCAAAGAAAGATTAACCTCAGAAACCAGAAGTCACACCCGAGTTGACTGCGTTCCAGTACAAGTCGGAGACATTAATGGGTTTTGCTCCAGGCAGGTTAGCCGCCGGTATCCATTGTTAGCAATACCAGTTGATAACAACGCATTACGTCGGTATTTTGTGCATACAAACATCCAACATGCAGTACTGTATGTATGACTGATTTAATGAGACATTACTGCAGCTCTTTTACTGTTGAGCAGCCATTTAGGATTTTGAGGTCGGGCTTGGTGGGGTTCCTTCGACATTTCCATGTCGGAAATCCAACTTTAGGCGGTATTCCAGTTGAAATTTACGACTGGATTATTGAGTTGCATTATGGGAAAATGTAGGATCCAGTGTTTTTGTAGATTGACCGATTACTAGGGACTGAAAGTAAAGTCAAGTCTTCAATTTTTACCATTTTTCAACCAGTCAACCAGCTGTATGGAAAACTAAAGTGCCCGACTGCTCCTTTAATTTCCACATCACATCCCACACACGGACATATCATGACAATAAAGCATTGCTCTAAATGTAACACTCTCTCAGCGGAGAGAGTGGAAGAGAACGAGGGACAGGGAGAGAAAGAAGCAGACCGAGGTAGATATTTCCTCTTGTGCTGCTGAATTTCACAATGTGCAGCCAGCGCGCATCGGTTTCTATATTTGCACAATCTCTTAATTAGCAAACATGCAGAGTTGAACATGTACTTGTGTGTGTGGGCGTGCACATGTTTGGCCTTTTGTTTTGTGCTACTTATAATACATGTCCTCACATGCCATCCTCACACACACACGCACACATTCACCACATTACCATTACAGTTAGACTTGTCCGACCAGACGGTCTTGCAGCACCGGCTCTGTACCTTCCTCAAACAATCCACCTCCGCAGGGGTGGATGCCTGTCTGTGTGTGTGTGTGTGTGTGTGTGTGTGTGTGTGTGTGAGAGCACAATCTAACAAAACACAGCTCAAAGAGGGAGATGGAGAGAGATGTAGGTTATAGAAACCTTTGAGAGTGCAACAGACAGGTGTGTGTGTGTGTGTGTGTGTGTCTTTGTGCGATGTGTTCGGTTAGCACGGAGGCAGGTGTGGTTCAGCTCAGCAAAGACAACGAATCAGTTGACTCTGCAGGGCCTTAATCAGATAAAACTCAAATGTAGATGCAAATGAAGCCCCACAGCGAGCTGCAAACGATGAAAAGGCACAACAAGCGACCTGTAAACCAACAGAGGTGTAACGGTACGCTGTGACGCAGCACAAACGGGCTCCTTATGTTTGGTCAAGAGATATCACTCGCACAGCCTCTACGGATACGCATAATAAGTTTACTTCACAGTGACTCGGGTTGGGTATTGTTTGAATAGAATACAGCTCAAAATATAGTCACAATTAAAATGAATCTGACCAAAGCATAAACAAGGTAATGCCAACATTTTGCACTTGCAAAATGGACTCATGTGTGGTGAAAAGTACTGCCTTACTGCAGTCATCTGCACATTATTCCTACAATAATGTCCCTGCATAAAAGAGGGACACTGCTGCCAAAGCTACCGCTACTTCTACTTCAAGTATTTCAACATTGTTTTAATCTTCCTCGTGCTGGTGACGCAAGCGTCCTCTGGAAAACAACATATTTCCATGTGCTTCTTCTTATTCAACACACAAAGCAGTGCCTTCTGAAAGGCAACCAATAGCGAAGAAGGGATGTAGGGCGGCGACCAACGATTGTTATCATCCTCGAATGAATCTCTTGATTATTTTCCTGATTAATCGATTAGTTGTTTTGCATATAACATTTTAAAGAATGGTGGGAAACGGCAGTCGCTGTTTCCCAAGATGACGTCATCAAATGTCTTGTTTTGTCCACAACTCAAAAGATATTCAGTTGACTGCTCCATCTCGCCCGATGTCCCAGTGACATGCATCACACAAAAACGTATTTATGGTTTCTATACGTTACAAACTGTTTAAGTGAGTTCAGCTCTCACAACAGCGGCCCGGGCTTTCATCTCTTTCTCATTTATTCCTGTGTGTTGATAGTTTCTGTGGTGACTGCTGCTGGCTGGACATTTAATCTCATTTTGTATTGTTTGTTCACTCCTTCCCCCTCACCAATGAAATAAATGAAGTGTGTGTGTGTGTGTGTGTGTGTGTGTGTGTGTGTGTGTGTGTGTGTGTGTGTGTGTGCGCGTTTGGGAGGAAGGGTGAGTTTTCACGTGGAGAGAGAACGAGTTGTGTTGTTCCAAACGCACTTCTTGAATTTATTTCTATATCCATTTAACGTCCCTCGGTTGGGAGAAAGACAAAGAGTCAACAATCGGTAGATAACTTTAACAAACACAAGGTGCGAGTCTGTCAGTGTGTGTGTGTGTGTGTGTGTGTGTGTGTGTGTGTGTGTGTGTGTGTGTTTGCTGAAGGCGTACTGTCTGCCGCAGTAGGCTGTCTTTAGGGTCCGTTACATTTCCTCCAATCCAATAAACATTAACCTTGCAGCAGCCTCAGGATAGACCATCAGTGTGATCCGATGAACTCACAACACATAATTAGAGCCCGACTGATTGACTGATCGACTGATTAACTGATATTATTGGCAAACATCTCGGAGTATAGTTGCCAAAAAAGTTAAAGGAGGAGACCGATACCACTCTGTGAGCGGTATCGATCTTCTCATCTGACTCTCGGCAACAGAAGATAATAAACCCAAAATGTCATTTAATAACCACATTTAAGGCATCCATACTGAAATTAAAATCTAATTGTTGAACTTGAATATGAGGGTATTCAGTACTGGTCAAGCTGTGAAATAATATGAATATATATTAGTATATAAAATGATCACATTGTCTTCCCCTTGGATCCTAGAGTTGTACTAAACTTTTCATCATCATTATTAATATCTAAAACCTTTTGTTAAGTGAAAATCTAAGATTTCAAAAGCAAATTTCCATTTCTAAATTGAATCATGTTCTTATAATTATTAGAAGTTTAAACTGGAACCCCCTCGGTTGTCCCATGCGGATCACATTTTTTTATATTATCTTTAAAAACCTGTAATAAGAGTTAAAATGTCACATCTCATCCGGCTCACACCACAACACCTATAGATGTTTTTTATTCAACAACAGTGATTCAGTTTCAGCTTTAAGGATGAGGATGTTTATTGTCATTGTAAAAACATACAACGAAATTAAGGTCACGATATCACGATTTACGATTGTTTTTAATTGGGTTCTTCTTAAAGCAGCGAGACGATTGTATTTATGAGCAATGTTGTGCCATATCTCAGATAAGGCAGCCGGTGGGAGTGATAATGGTTAAAATACACTTGTTACGTGCAAGTCAGAGGATGATTAGGGACTGATGATACATCAGAAACAAGCCCTGGCACATGTTTGTGGATAAAGGGATATAAATAAACTCCTACACACACTGCACACCCTCATACACACACACCTACACAAAACTATCTAATCTGATGGCGTCGGGCACCTCAAAGGTATTCAACAAGCCTGTTTCTGACTGCAATTATCATACCTGTGCGTGTTTGTTTGTGTGACTCCTTCTGTCCCCCGCACATAAAAGCACACGTCAGGCAGGTACGTCAAGTAACGGCACATACCAACAACTTGAGCTGAGACAGTTCGGTGAGGAGTATTAACTACGCGTAATTACGCACTGACGCTCAGTTTTTGTTTTATTTTACGGATAAATTCTCATGGCAAATTGGATATTTTGATTAATAAAATCAAGTTTTATATGACAGATTCATGAACAGTGGTTAAAAGTCAGAGTTAACAGAGATAAACAAGTAAATGTGGCTCTATGAAATCGGGTAATTGTCTATTTTTGTATGCGTAAAGTTAGATATCACATTAGTAGATGATTCCAGAATCACCTGCATGCTCCCATTAAGATTATTGACTGTTGTTTGACAGAATTATTAGTTGTTTAAAACCACATGAAAACGACTCGCAGTTCAGTTCGTCCAAATGTTCCGGTTTCAAACACCAGAGAGGATGTAAAAGTCAATGATTAAAAGTTAACGGTGATGAGATGTGGAGAAAAGGAGACAGGGAGAGGGGGAGGGGGAGAGAGAGCGAGAAAGAGGTTTAGGGTGTAGTCCGTTACTTGTTATCTGATACCGACGTGGTCTTACAATAAAAACTCCGCCGACGGCAACAATGGAGACTGTTCTCAAGAGGAGTTGTTGGGGAAGGGGTGGACTCCCTTTGCGTGTCATTTAAATGCAAAGTTGGGGCCAAACACAGCATGAAAGCTCACATTTGACAGTTAACAACATGTCGGATCTTGTTCGTTTTTTTTCAGTTGGGGCACCCAATTCAGAAAACGGTATTTCCGGTGGGACAGCCCGCAGTGAAATGTCATCATATGAGTGGGCCACTGATCCAACAAGTCTGAAGAAGAGTTATTTTTTTAAGGATGTGAGGACAACTTGGGTTTAACTGTAACAACCAAAATCACAACCCACTAGGCCTCAAACGATTTTAACTAAATAAATAAAAAAAGAATAATACATAATTGAACGTCATATAATACACAATAGGCCTTTATTTGAGCTACGTACGTCAATGAAGTGCTAAGCATGAGGAAGAACGCTGTAATCAGGGGTTGAAGGTCGATATGTGAAAAGCAACGGGCCCTTGTGATATCTTGTTAGGCCGCAACACAACGGCAGATATGAAAAATAGAAGAGCAAACACACCAGCTTCTGCTCTGACATAATGTGTTTTGTGTGAAGTTTGAACAAACTTTATTTCTATTTTTTTTCAATTAAATCGGATTTCTAAGTTTAAACGCAAAAACAAAACATTAAAATGAAGGTTGGATAAACCAAAAAGAAAAGCATCCCCCTTCATGCGGGAACTACACTCTCTCTTCACGGCCCGCTGTGTTTCCCGTTATTCGGTGGCCCCGGACTGCAGCCGACCCGTTACAATCACAACCCGACCCCCCTCCCCACCCGCCACACTGACATTCCTGGTGGATCCAAAACTAAATGAAATCCACAAATCCGTGCGTAAAAGCACCCAAAGACGCGGCAGGACCCGGCTACCCGCCTGCGCTTTGGTGGTTTGATATTTTATAAAAAAAAAAAAAAAATATGGCTCATTGCACCGGCGTGGACTCACCTGGGACGTAAACGTCGCCTCGCTCGGGGAGTTCGCTCCAGTTCCGCTTCCCCGGCGAAACATTCGACTTTTTCACCAGAAAGGTCCTCGGCATGTTTAATTAATACTCGGTCCTTTTATTTAGAGTTTGGTAGCGAAGTCGCTTGTCGCGACGTGAAGTCAACTAAAAGTTACAAAAAGCAGGAAACTCCAAAGTTGGAAGGAGAAAAAAAAATGGAAGGTGTCGGTCCCTTCGTCTCCTTCCTCCTTACACCTTTCTTCTCGTTTCGTAAACTTGGTCCCGCTTTAATCTCCTATTGTTAGTCCGTACACACCTTTCTCTGTACCCGATTATCTTTGCAGCACTCAATAAAAACAGGAAAGAGACGTGTTTCGGTGGACAGGTGAGTCCGCTCAGGTGTACCTCGGACAGGTAAAGACGGATTTTACCTACAGCGCTCTGAAATAACGGGAGTGGGTGAGAGAGCGGGTTGAGGGGAGAGAAAAAAAACGGAGGATTATATCCTGATCACACACACACACAGGCAGTCAGAGGTGGGTCCAAAAAAACGCAGCACAGGTACTCATTTGAAAAGCAGGAAACAGGCGCCAGCGCGCATGCGCGTGAGAAATAACGGTGACAACAGGGCTGGAGAGAGACTGGGTCAGGCCTCTCTGTATACCTGCTGAACCGGTTTACCCCTCCCTCCGTACTCTCTCTCTCTCGCTCTCTGTCTCTCAGCCTTTCCCCTCTCTTTCCCCACCTCTTCTCCATTCCGCTCCAAGGTGTGGAGAACGGTGCAAATGATTGAGGGAGAAAGATAGTTTTAGGGAGGGGGGGTGAAGAGCTCCTGTACAACAAGAAGACATAATGGAACTGCACACAGATTCCCCCTGGTGCATCAACACAGCACGAAGTCTAATAAGGCCTGCGTTGTGTTTTATAACCTCACCCAGTAAATACAAGCCTCCAGATTAGAATATGAATCGACATATCTGGGGTTGTTTTTAGACACAGGTAACAGGTAACGGAAGTTCATCTTGTCTTTTGCTTTTGTTTTCATGCTACCAATCATGAATCACTCGGATGAAATGAAATGCATCTCTTTAACTCGGCGTAAAAACAAGTGGCAGTATCCAGTGTCAGTTTAACATCCTGTGGACGAGGCCTCTCTTGGTGGTTAACGCGCTATATAAATGAACATTTGAATGATTCAAATACAACTTCATTGCAGGTTTGCGCAGACAGAGAGGACGCTCCATCACATGGGCTCATACACGTCATTAGAGGCTGTTTTTTTGTGCTGATGTGGGTGTTTTGTTGTACAGTAAATGATCACCCATGGCTCATGGGAATGTAGTTTTACATGTATCATCAGTATGTTTTTATTTATTCTGTCACGTATTGTGATGTATTTTGGGACTCCCTCTGGGTTTTATCCTAATAAATGAATGTGAACATAAGATAAATCAATGAAGAATATAAGTGTTGCAGCCCTAATGTATACATTAACGGTTTATACAGCTCACGTTATCTGCTGAATACTGATAGTATTGCCACAGTGTATGAATACTATGTGTTTCAGCCATGCTGTCGTTGATAAGCAGTATCATAGTACTTTGTTCAGTATAGAAATAAAAAGACAAATAAAGGTCTGTAAGTATGCAAATGACTCATTTAGAGATCAGTGTTTGCCTCCCTGCTGTGTGTGTTTACAACTCCCTCCTGCTTCTCCACTGTTCTCTTGTCTTTGTAATCAACCCAACACACACACACACACACACACACACACACACACACACACACACACATACACACACACACACACACACACACACACACACAGATCCCCTAACTGGCCTCTCGAAACACCTGAAACCTTAAAATGATAACACACAGGAGGAGACAGAAGTACACATGCCTGCATTCTCTCTAGTGTCCACCAGGGGGCGACTCCTCTGATTGTATAGAAGTCTATGAGAAAATGACTCTACTTCTCTCTTGATTTATTACCTCAGTAAACATTGTAAACATGAGTTTATGGTCTCAATCTCTAGTTTCAAGTCTTCTTAAACACAGCATGATGTTCATTTAGTGAATGATGTGACCCTCTAACGGGAACAGACAACGGCATAAGAAGAAGAACGGGCTATCCATGAACCAAACTAAAGTCATTTTATGTGCCAACGAGTCACTCACAGAAAAAGAACAGTATGTTAAGAGTGAATTGAGTTCTAAAACATGCATAAATTAAAAAACCATGCAGTGATTCTCATGAAATCATGTTTTTATTCTTTAGCTCCTAAGGATGACCCCAAAAAGAAGAAAAAATACTAACATTTTATTCATCTTTATTTCTACTTATCCTTCTTTTTTAGGACTTTTCTCTAATCTGGATGTACAATATACAGCATGTTGATGGGTTGCTTTTGCCTTCTCCAACATTGTCCTTTAGCTCCAGCAGACCTGTTTTCTGGCAGTTGGAACGGGCCCTCTACCCTCAGCAGAGATTGTTGGTTTTGCAGATTTAAATTTGTCTCTTTGTTTTGTATTCAAAGTCGGCCAAGGAGTTCCCTTGTGTGCCATCACCTGCAAAGGTTTCCCATTTGCATGTGCAGACAAAACAAGATCCAGCATCTAAAATAGACACACTTAGAAACCAAAACGTATGCAGCAGCATTCGTCATCCTGCAGTTGAACGGAGGTCAGAGTCGTGAAGGAGTGGTGCGCGGTGACTGAATGAACGGTATGCTGCCAGGGCTGTCGGAGTAGTTTGGGCAGATGAGCTACCCTCCTCCTTCCTTCCTCCTCTTTTCTTTTACAACCCATTTCCTAACTGTTATTTTATCGTCCTTAACCGCCTTTTTCTTGTGTTTTAAAACAGGTTTTTGACGTGTTTTATTTGCTTAGAAAGATCTGTAAGCGAGAGAGAGAAAGCCTCAAACATCAATGTGTGACTTTTGTTTCCTCCCTGAAACGCAGAGATTTGAGTCAGTTAACAGAGATAAAGATGCAGAGAGAGAGAGAGAGAGAGAGAGAGAGAGAGAGAGAGAGAGAGAGACAAGAGGAGCACCGGTTCAACCTGATGGACGACTTCATCTCTTCTCTGGTCTCTTCCACATTACTGTTATTTATCTGTCGCTCTCCCTCACACCACGTATCCATATTAAAGGAACAAAAAGATGTGTTAACTACAGCTGACAATGCATGTTTTAGATCATTAGATTGGATTCAACTGTATTGTCACTGCACAAAGTACAGTGACAATACAGTTTGGCATCTAACCAGCGAAGTGCAAAGAAATACACAGAATGAAGAGTAATATGTAGATAAGCAGCAAGGGGACAAGATGCATGCAGTGTATGACACAATACACAGTGCAGGTATAAGTACAACAATGGAAATATAGTGAGATAATATATAAAGATCACTGCAGACCCTTCACACCCTGGACACGACCTGTTCCACCTCCTCCCCTCTGGTGGGCGCTACAGAGCTCTGTACGCCAAAAGCACCAGACAGGAACAATTAACCAGACATACTGCACCTATATTTAGATGGTACATAGTAGGTAAATGTTATATGTGTATGCTTAGTTTCTCCGTCCTTGTTTTTATATTGTTCTTGTTTATTGTATATTCCATGTATGTACGTTGAGAGCAATGTGTAAACCGGAGTCAAATTCCATGTATGCGTATATACGCTTACATGGCCAATAAAGCAGATTCTGATTCTGATATATAGAATAAACAGCTGGGAGTACGACATGAATACTGTGTAAACACCACGGATCAGATATAAAGACATGGATACAAAGAGCACTGATCTACGGCATAATATTTGACTTTCGATCATCTTCAGTTTCATTTCCCTCTCACTCATTACCTCTGTTAGTGTCACCCTAAGTTCAGCCTGCATACTTTTAATATGCAAATAAACTTGCCTTGCCTTTATTTATAGGCTCGGGTTGAATAGAAAACATCAGAAGTACCTTTGACAGCTTCAAGGCGGAGCGCGTCAGTCCGCTACTGCGGACAAGTTCCAGCTGTCAAACTCAGTTTTGTGACGCATTTCGAGATTTGACAGGTGTGTCCTTTAGAACGGCACTAATTGATTTGTGGCTATATTGAAACGCTGCAAGCACAACACGTAGGCTACCGTCACATTCTTACTCAATATTGTTGGCAAACAGTTGCTGATTTTTACATCCGGAGAATTTGGCATTAATTAAAAATCGCATTCATTTGGAGTTTTGTTTCTGGACAATGTTCACTCTAATTTGAGCTCCGATCTTCTTTTCCACCAACTCCTGACTGAAATGTGTGTCTCTTTATCTGCTATATATTATTATTATTATTATTAGCATTTATTAATGACAATTTACGTAAAAAAGGATGTAAAAAAATAATAAGAATGAAAAGAAATGAAAGAAAAGAAAATATATAAAACATATATTCAAGTGGAGGATACTATTTTTGTTTACCATTATTTTTACATAACCCATAGTATTGTTGTCAAGTTTAAATGTATTATAAAAAGAAAAACACTGAGCGAGGATTGTGAGTGTTTATATATCCTATATATTATTTTATTTCTAACTATCATAATAGGTTAAAAGTAAAACATATCATTAAAATTAGGTGTAGGAAGTGTCACAATAAGTGGAGGCTAATCAAATGAATAATCAATTAGTTAATCAATTAACCCACATCCAATTAAAATCTGAATTCTGTTTCAAACACTTCTTTGACCATGTTTGTACTTGTAAAACAAATTCCACGTCTTATGCATCTGTCATTTATTATTGTGATACATTTGAATTTCAGAGTGATAGGCAATAATAATAAAAAATGGTAATTTACACTTGATGTCGAAAGATGGCGCTGTTTATCACTAAAAAAGAAGAAGTCGTGGATTCAGCAAACTTTACCTGCTGCTCCAGTTTTTAATCATAACACATTCATAGTTTCGATCAGCAGGTTCAACGGCTGTTCTAAATCTGTTTAATCCCCCTCTTTATGTGTATTGTATTCATACACAGGTGGAAAAAGAGAGACTCTTTACACCTGTAGGCTTATTCAAACATTGAACTACTTTGTGACTTTGCATCAACACGTCTGTGACACACCCTCGTCTCCTTTAGTCAAAACAGTTTTTTCTACAAAAAAACTACATACATATAAAACATATATTCAAGTGGAGGGTATATTTTCTGAGACCAGTCTGCAATAATCAATTAGTTAATCAGTTAATTAACCCACATCCAATTAAAATCGGAATTCTGTCTCATATGACACTTCTTTGACCATGTTTGTACTTATTGTGACACATTTGAACTTTCATAATGATCATCAATCAAAGTCACTGACTGTGACTTTGTGGACTTTGTGGAGTGGGCGGGTAGAAATCACCTGCTGCTGAACGTGGCCAAGACCAGAGAGATGGTGGTCGACTTCAGGAGGAAGACGACGGCTCCACGACCGCTGAGAGTTCTGGGAGAGGACGTGGACATGGTGGAGGAGACAACAGACTGAACTGGAAGACCAACATCAACGCTGTGTACAAGAAGGGGATGAGTCGACTCTTTTTCTTGAGGAAACTTCGATCCTTCAACGTGTGCAGCAAGATGTTGGAGATGTTCTACAAGTCTGTTGTGGATCAGTGCACTTCACTTCGCTGTAGCAGCATTGGAGCCGGAGACACCAACAGACTTAACAGACTAGTTAAGAAGGTCAGCTCCATCATTGGCTGCAACCAAGACCATCTGGAACAGGTGGTGGAGAGGAGGACACTGAAGAAACTATGATCCATATTGGATAACCAGGACCACCCTCTCCACCACCTACTGCAGGGACAGAGGAGCACTTTCTCCAACAGACTGATCCAGCTCTGCTGTCACAAGGACAGATACAGGAGGACATCCCTGCCCTCTGCTGTAACACTTTATAACAAATCACGGCCAGATCATCCTCCACATAACTACACACCGCTACACTGTTGTTGTTTGCTGTTGGTTGATTTTTTTTTGCACTACTGTTTTTATTTTTATTTTTATTTAACACTAATACATCTATTCATTGTATATACTGTGCATTTTTGTTATTTTATCTTCTTATATACTATGTCCTACTCTGTTATTTGTGTATATATTGTGCATTTTTTAATACTTTTTTACTTTATTTACTCTGTTACTTCGTTTGCAGAAGCATATCCTTGCTGCTGTAACAAACAAATGTCCCCCTGGGGATGAATAAAGTATCCATCCATCTATCTATCTATCTATCTATCTATCTATCTATCTATCTATCTATCTATCTATCTATCTATCTATCTATCTATCTATCTATCTATCTATCTATCTATCTATCTATCTATCTATCTATCTAATGATCAGCAATAATACAAAATAAATGCCAATTTACACTGATGGCGCTGTTTATCACTAAAAAAGAAGAAGACATCATAATGTGTTATCTGGAAGAGGCGCTACATTTAGCGAAACACCGGAACTGCTTTTTCCGGTTTGTTTGCTTTACATACTGTTAATTATCTACGTCCACTGTCCCACGGACTCACCGTGTCAGCTCAGGTGCCACCGTCTAGTAGTGGCACTCCACGGACATCTTTATTGAGCGAAATTGAGTCGTTATGGCTTCCAGCAAAAGATGCCCAGCGGGTGAACACGGCGAGCAGGACGGACCGCTAACCGAAAGCAAGCACCTGAGAGCGGACGGGAAGCGACACGTAGCTGCCTTGGTTCTGGCGAGAGGAGGAAGCAAAGGGATCCCCCTAAAAAACATCAAAATGTTAGCCGGGGTCCCGCTCCTCGGATGGGTGCTCAGGGCTGCTGCGGACTCCGACATGTTCGACAGGTAGATACAATTAGGATGTGAAATCAGATTTTTTAAACATGTGATCTGTATAGAGGAAGATGAATATATATTTTTAAACATTTTTGAATATAGTCATTAACAGGTCATTAACTCAAAATGAATATCCAGCTATATTGATAATTGATTCATTGTCATTTATCAAGGAAGAGAAGGGATGATATTGGCTCTTTTTGACGTGTCTAATGGGAGGATGTGATGCTTTTCTCTGCTTTATGTCATTGTGATTTTATTTTTTGTTATTTGGACGAAACAGCTTTTTATTTAATGAGGATTTGAGTTTTGTGATGGAGTAATTTTCATGAACCGAATGATTATTTGAGATAGATTCATGTTGTTTTCCTTCTACACTTTATTTAAAGGCGACCTACCCTGAATGTGTTGCATCTTAAATGATAAACTTTTCAAGAAAATAGTTTGAGTTGAACCTTTTATTTCCCTTCACAATTTAAATGAATCACATATGAAGAGATCGTTACAATGACGGCACACTTTCATTTCCTCAGTGTTTGGGTTTCGACTGACCATGACGAGATCGAGAAGGTGGCAAAATCCTGGGGCGCCCAGGTGCACCGCAGGAGCCTTGAAGTCTCCAAAGACTCTTCCTCATCCCTGGAAACCATCCAAGAGTTTATGAGGCTCAACCCAGGTATGTCCCTCAACACCAGGATGTGCAACCTGTTGTGTCACATCAGGCCCGGGTGGTGTAGTATTACCGCCACGACGTGTTTGATCAGCGACACGGCCCGTCAGAGCGGACACAAAGCAGCTGTGTGATTGTAACGCACGTGAATTTTGTTTTGCACAGAGATAGATGTGGTGTGCAACATCCAGGCTACTTCCCCGTGTCTCCACCCGTTCCATTTGACGGAGGCCCTGGAGATGATCACGCAGCAGGGCTTTGATTCCGTCTTCTCCGTGGTCAGGAGACACCAGTTCCGCTGGCAGGAGGTCAAGAAAGGATGTAAGACAACAAAGAGTTCCACATTTCTTCAACAGCACAACATTTCATCTGCAAACTCCTTGCAAAAAGAAGTCTGATTGTATAGAAGTCTATGAGAAAATGACTCTACTTCTCTCTTGATTTATTACCTCAGTAAACATTGTAAACATGAGTTTATGGTCTCAATCTCTAGTTTCAAGTCTTCTTCAATACAGCATGATGTTCATTTAGTAAATGATGGTCCATTTAGAGTCAAACAGACCATAAAGCAGGGGATGCTTTTCGGAGTCAAAGTGTGTTCTTTCTTTCTTTATTCACAGTGACAGTGTTTTGGAAAGAGCACCTCCACAAAAATGTTTGTCATTGTGGTGGACAATGTCACCAATGTCACGGAGCAACCTGTTGCCCCCGGCCCTGTCATTCATATGTGGCATGTCTCCAACTTTTATTCAAGTTTTGCTTGTTGGATTCACCATATTTCTAAAAGAAAATTGTAGACACCAGGCGTGTCCAACTCCATTCTACGAGTTCTCACATCGCTCTTGCATTTTTTCATCATATTAACATCCCTACGTATTGTCGAACGAACCTTTTTAACCCTTACCCTGCCTTCCTTCTAGCTGGGGAGGTTACCAAGCCATTCAATCTGGACCCGGCCCACCGTCCGCGCCGTCAGGACTGGGATGGAGAGCTGTGTGAGAACGGCTCGTTTTACATCTACCTCAAAGAGGCCATGGTGAACACGGCACTTGTGCAGGTAACTGACATGTGACCAATGTTGACTAGGATTTAATACCAGTAATACACGTCCAAATACAACAACGGTAAAAACTGGTTACGTTCTAGGAATGTAGAATCCGTCTCAGTTGAAAGGAGCATTATGTGACATTGAGAGCATTAATTAGCTCACAGTGCTGTTAGCATTGTTAGCTGTGAGCAGCCGGTTTCAGGCGTCGACATGTTGGGAGCCGTTGAGAGGCAAACGGAATGCTCCCAATCTCGTATTATGCATCTTTAATAGAATGACTTTGAAAACGCCACATGACTTGCTTTAACGAAATCTGTTTTGAAAAATTGTCAAATATCTCTTCCGTGAGGCTGTGCGAAAAAGCTGTAACTTTGCACGTTTCTGCTTCCGTCTACCAGGGCGGTAAGGTAGGGTACTACGAGATGCTGCCAGAGTTCAGCGTGGACATCGATGTGGACATCGACTGGCCTGTGGCAGAACAGAGAGTTCTCCGGTGAGGGTTGGGAGATCGGACGACGATATCGGCCATCAATGTTTGCGGTGTTCTTTGTCTTTTTATTTTGCTAATTTAATGGCCTGCCTCTTTGAGAATTCAACTTGCTAAATGACTACCCTCTTAAGTGCAATTGACAAATAGAAACTATCAAAATAAACGTTGCACACAGCATCTTTACTGTTTTTTACAAGGTTTTACAAGGTATACTTGCTATCTCGTCTTTCAGCAAAAAGTCAGACCTGAGTCGATCATTTCTTTTCCCGCTCTTCATCCAATCCGTGCTTCTTTCTTCAGGTATGGCTACTTCGGTCGGGCCACGCCAGAGGTGGTTCGTCTGATGTTCTGCAATGTTTCCGGATGCTTAACGGAAGGAAGGATCTTCCTGTCCAAGTCCGGAGAGGAGATGGTGTCTATTAATACCAGAGACACCACGGGCATCCGCATGCTGCAGAAAGAAGCAATAGAGGTTGGAGCTATAGTCTAAACTCTAAAAAGCACCAGTGAGTTGGCTCATGTCATGTGGCCACACACTACCTTCTGTCTTGGCTCCAACAGGTTGTGCTGTTGACGTCCAAGCTGGACTCCGTGACCCAGTCGTTGGCTGACAAACTAGCCGAGAGGACGGGCTGCAAGGTCATCTCGGTGGGAGAGGAGCCCCTGAATGACCTGAGGCCGATGGTGGAGCAGAGGAAGCTGGGTTGGAAGGATGTGGCGTACATGGGTAAAGCCTTTTTAAGAATGTAGTGTTGGGCTCTATCCATGACAAACCATGTCGAGATTAAACGCCACCTCGTGGTGTGGATTTATTTTGATCCTCATGCAACAAGCCTTAATTAATAATCGGTCTTTATATTCACATGTGATGTTCATTTCTCCGTCTTGCCTCCTCTCAGGTAGCGACACACAGGATATCAGCTGCCTGAACCTGGCGGGTTTAAGTGCAGTGCCTGGAGACGCTCCGGTGGTCGTCATCAATGCTGCCAAGTACACCTGCCACAGTGCCGGGGGAATGGGAGCCGTGAGGGAGTTTGCTGAGCACATTCTCCTGCAAAAAGAAAAAGTAAAGTCGCAGATGGAGCAGCAACGCATCGACCGTAAAAACCTTTAATTCTGAATGTGAATCAATAGAAAAGGCTTCAGAGTGTAGTTCAGGCACAAATAACTAATCAAACATGCGCATAAAAGCATTTAAGTTTTAGAGTTAGAAGTCAAACAATGAACCCTGTTTACACATCAAGTCTTGCTCTCTTCTTGGCTTCAAAAAGTGAGATTATTATGCATCCTCTTTAGAAGCTATCCAAACGCTTTACAGATTGTACCTTTAACTCAAAATAAAAAACATTTCTTTACAGGACTTGTGACTATTACTTTAACTGGGTTTGCAATTGTTTGTCATGATCTGCTTATTATTTGATGAATCAATAAACAGTTTAGGCTTTAAAATGTCTTAAAATTGACTTGACAATGTAGATTTTAAAACAAGATCCAGGAGTGGTGCACGGTGACTGAATGAACGGTATGCTGCCAGGGCTGTCTCCTTCCTTCCTCCTCTTTTCTTTTACAACCCATTTCCTAACTGTTATTTTATCGTCTTTAACCGCCTTTTCTTGTGTTTAAAACAGGTTTTGGATGTGTTTTATTCGCTTAGAAAGATCTGTAGATCTGTAAGCGATAGAGAGAGAGAAAGCCTCAAACATCAATGTGTGACTTCTGTTTCCTCCCTGAATCAGCACGCAGAGATTTGAATCAGTTAACAGAGAGATAAAGATGCAGATAGAGAGAGAGAGAGATAAGGAGAGAGAGAGAGAGAGAGAGAGAGACAAGAGGAGCACCGGTTCAACCTGATGGATGACTTCATCTCTTCTCTGGTCTCTTCCACATTACTGTTATTTATCTGTCGCTCTCCCTCACACCACGTATCCATATTAAAGGAACAAAAAGATGTGTTAACTACAGCTGACAATGCATATTGGTGCCCTGCACCTCATTAGATTGGATTCAACTTTATTGTCACTGCACAGAGTACATATATACATATATACATATTTATTCTAACTATCATAATGTGTTCAAAATAAAACAAATCATTAATGAAACAGGTGTAGGAAGTGTCACAATAAGTGGAGGGCATATTTTCTGTGACCAGTCTGCAATAATCAATTAGTTAATCAGTTAACCCACATCCAATTAAAATCTGAATTCTGTCTCATATGACACTTCTTTGACCATGTTTGTACTTATTGTGATACATTTGAACTTTCATAATGATCAGCAATAATACAAAAAAACAAGCAAACTTTACCTGCTGCTCCAGTTTTTAATCATAATACATTCATAGTTTCGATCAGCAGGTTCAACGGCTGTTCTAAATCTGTTTAATCCTCCTCTTAAGCCTACACCTGTGGGCTTATTCAAACATTGACTAACCCTACTTTGTGACTTTGCATGACACACCCTCATCTCCATTAGTCCAAACAGGTTTTTCTATGACTTTAAAAAAACACCAGAACAAAGAAGAAGAAAAGTCTATTTAGATACTATTCCAAAACCCACAATTGTCTTTTACAAAATTCCAGTGTAGCTATTAATATATTATTATTATTATTGTCATTATTATTATTATTATTAGTAGTAGTAGTAGTAGTATTGTTATTCTTGTTATTATTATTATTTCTATTAATGTATTATTAACAACAGCAATACTACCACAAATAATAATACTTGTGATATTATTGATATAGCACAATAACATAACTGAAGCATACAGGAGACTATTAGTTAGCTAATAGTTGAATAATAATGCAATTATACGAAGCACAATAAACGACTGGATTGAATTATATTTATATTCATTGTGTTGGAAATTAAAGTAAAAAATTAAAAATAAAATGTTCTACAACAATACTAACTGTTCGTAGTATAAATAGTGAGTATTAGTAAAACAAAAAAAATTTATTATGAATAAAATAATAATACAATTACAATGGCGTCTCTCCGAGGAAATAGGTGGCGGTAGTGAGCTCCTAAGTAGCAACCACAATTAAAGACCAGAAGAAGAAGTCCAGACTTTCAGCCCAATGCGTCGTCGTAGTTACTAACAGCTGTTGAACATATGAAAAGAACGCGTAGCTGTCCTCGTGAACGCCCAATTTTTTAGTTTTTTTATTACAAGGGTAAAACATATCTAATTATTCTAATAAAGTTTCTTCATAGGCCTTTGCAGGTTTTTAGTGAATGTTTGAGAACTATCAGCCATTTTTTAAATAGAAACAATGTTGCCTTCTTATTTTTCTGACCAAAATTATACGCGTTTGTGTCATATGTTTTATTTTCTTTTACGTTTAGTACACACGTAACCCATAAACAGGCTCCAAAGACGAGTATATATATATTATCTAACTATATTAAATACATCAAAATAAATTGTTTTAACATAGGAATAAAATAAAGAAAGCAGTTGGGCATTCACGAGGACAGCTATGTGGACTCTGGAAAAGACGCTTGATGTAGCGAAACACCGGAACTGCTTCTTCCGGTTTGCTTGGTTTACATACCTGTCTATTACGTCCACTGTCCCACGGACTCACCGTGTCGGCTCAGGTACTACCGTCTATTAGTGGCACTGCACGGACATCTTTATCTTGCGAAATTGAGTCGTTATGGCTTCCAGGAAAAGATGCCCAGCGGGTGCAAACGGCGAGCAGGACGGACCGCTAACCGAACGCAAGCACCTGAGAGCGGACGGGAAGCGACACGTAGCTGCCTTGGTTCTGGCGAGAGGAGGAAGCAAAGGGATCCCCCTAAAAAACATCAAAATGTTAGCCGGGGTCCCGCTCCTCGGATGGGTGCTCAGGGCTGCTGCGGACTCCGACATGTTTGACAGGTAGATACAATTATTGCAGGATATGATATTGACACAATATACTTTAAACACTGCACATGACTTACTTATATGCGTATTTATTTGTTCACATTTGGCCCTGATTCACTTTTCATTCATTTAAGATTCATTAAGATTATCCTTACTACACAAACTACTTCTTATTTGTTCAGCTAATCTTGCTGGAGGTCTGTTTACCATTTAAATAAGTCATTATGTAACCTAAATGACTAATCCATCAGGTGATCAATCAGTCATTGTATTGGTTTTATTTAAAACATGTGGTCTGTACAGAGGAACAAGATGAATTATTATTAAAAACAAAATTTTGGGATATTGTCATAAACAGGTCATTCATACTGAAATGATTAGTAAACTCAAAATGAATATCCAGCGATATTGACAATTGATTAATTGTCAATTATTAAGGGAAATATTGGCTCTTTTTGACGTTTCTAATGGGAGGATTTGGTGCTTTTTTCTGCTCTGTCATTGATTTTATTTTTTGTTATGGAATGTTAATTGGACAAAATAAGCTTTTTATTTTAATGAGGATTTGAGGTTGATGACGGAGTAATTTTCACCTTTTTTTGACATTTAATGAACTGAATGATTATTTGAGATGGATTCATGTTGTTGTTTTCCTTCTACACTTTATTTATAATGGCCTCATTAAAGGCGAATGTGTTGCATCTTAAATTATAAACTTTACAAGAAAATAGTTTGAGTTAAACCTTTTATTTTCCTTCACGACTTAAATTAATCTGTAGAAGAAAAAGATTAAAGATGAGAAGGAAAAACAAGTAAGGCAAAGCATCAAAACACGAGTTAGACAGATAATACATATTAAGTAAACGCATATGAAGAGATCGTTACAATGACGGCACACTTTCATTTCCTCAGTGTTTGGGTTTCGACTGACCATGACGAGATCGAGAAGGTGGCAAAATCCTGGGGCGCCCAGGTGCACCGCAGGAGCCTTGAAGTCTCCAAAGACTCTTCCTCATCCCTGGAAACCATCCAAGAGTTTATCAGGCTCAACCCAGGTATGTCCCTCAACACCAGGATGTGCAACCTGTTGTGTCACATCAGGCCCGGGTGGTGTAGTATTACCGCCACGACGTGTTTGATCAGCGACACGGCCCGTCAGAGCGGACACAAAGCAGCTGTGTGATTGTAACGCACGTGAATTTTGTTTTGCACAGAGATAGATGTGGTGTGCAACATCCAGGCTACTGCCCCGTGTCTCCACCCGTTCCATTTGACGGAGGCCCTGGAGATGATCACGCATCAGGGCTTTGATTCCGTCTTCTCCGTGGTCAGGAGACACCAGTTCCGCTGGCAGGAGGTCAAGAAAGGATGTAAGACAACAAAGAGTTCCACATTTCTTCAACAGCACAACATTTCATCTGCAAACTCTTCTGGTTGCAAAAAGAAGTCTGATTGTATAGAAGTCTATGAGAAAATGACTCTACTTCTCTCTTGATTTATTACCTCAGTAAACATTGTAAACATGAGTTTATGGTCTCAATCTCTAGTTTCAAGTCTTCTTCAATACAGCATGATGTTCATTTAGTAAATGATGGTCCATTTAGAGTCAAACAGACCATAAAGCAGGGGATGCTTTAGGGGCGGGGCTACACAGTGATTGACAGGTCGCTACCAGAGCCGTATCTCTACGTCACTCCTCTGCCGTCCAAATATGGTCACTTCCGTTCATTGGTTGCAAAAAAAAAGCCAAGATGTCGACGGCCAAAACGACGAACTCACAGTCCACAAACCAACCAAAGTGTGTTCTTTCTTTCTTTATTCACAGTGACAGTGTTTTCATAACAATTATTTTCATTGTGGTTGAAGGGAGTTTTATGTCCTTCATATGTGTCATGTCTCCAACTTGTTATTCAAGTGTTGCTTGTTCGATTCACCGTCATGATACTTCTAAAAGACAATTGTCGACACCAGGCGTGTCTACAATAGATAGGTCATAGTGTGTTTGTTACCTTGTTTTGTTCTAAGTTACTGTACTGTTGCGTGTTATTGTGTATGTTCACGGACTTCAGAGTTCCATGCTGCTGTAATAGTGTTGTGGTTAGATCAGTCACGCGAGTAAGGTTGGGACCTGTAACTATCAGTTAAAAGACCAAATCTGAGTTCATGAGTCGTGTTTCTGTGTGATGGAGAAACAGTTCCTGTATTTTACTGCGGCGGTGAGGATCTGCCTTGTTTTCAGTGTTCCTTTTTTCTCTTCTTCTCTTTGCCTTTTTGTTTAACTCACCCACACCCACACCCACACACACACACACACACACACACACACACACACACACACACACACACACACACACACACACAGGTTTTGCTATTCATCTCAGACACACGTGGTGTGTAAACACGGCCTCTGTCGTGGCCCAGCTGCCATTTTTTGTAGTTTTGAGTTGAGTGATCACGTACCAATCCCTCCAAAACGCCATTTTGTAGTCTCGCGTGGTGTGGTCACATACCAGACTACATCCGCCATTTCTGTAGTTTTTGTATTTATGTTAATATCCATCTAGTTCTCACATTGCTCTTGCATTTTGCAACATATTAACATCCCTACGTATTGTCGAACAGACCTTTTTTTAACCCTTACCCTGCCTTCCTTCTAGCTGGGGAGGTTACCAAGCCATTCAATCTGGACCCGGCCCACCGTCCACGCCGTCAGGACTGGGATGGAGAGCTGTGTGAGAACGGCTCGTTTTACTTCACCACTAAAGACTCCTTAGTGAATGAGGGACTTCTGCAGGTAACTGACGTGACCGATGTTGATCAGGATTTAATACCAGTAATAACACTCCTAAGCTATTTCCCGACTATGACTCGCTTTAACGAATTCTGTTTTGATTATAAAATAAAAAATTGTCAAATATCTCTTCCGTGAGGCTGTGCGAAAAAGCTGTAACTTTGCACGTTTCTGCTTCCGTCTACCAGGGCGGTAAGGTAGGGTACTACGAGATGCTGCCAGAGTTCAGCGTGGACATCGATGTGGACATCGACTGGCCTGTGGCAGAACAGAGAGTTCTCCGGTGAGTGTTGGGAGATCGGACGACGATATCGGCCATCAATGTTTGCGGTGTTCTTTGTCTTTTTATTTTGCTAATTTAATGGCCTGCCTCTTTGAGAATTCAACTTGCTAAATAACTACCCTCTTAAGTGCAATTGACAAATAGAAACTATCAAAATAAACGTTGCACACAGCATCTTTACTGTTTTTTTACAAGGTTTTACAAGGTATACTTGCTATCTCGTCTTTCAGCAAAAAGTCAGACCTGAGTCGATCATTTCTTTTCCCGCTCTTCATCCAATCCGTGCTTCTTTCTTCAGGTATGGCTACTTCGGTCGGGCCACGCCAGAGGTGGTTCGTCTGATGTTCTGCAATGTTTCCGGATGCTTAACGGAAGGAAGGATCTTATTGTACAAGTCCGGAGAGGAGATGGTGTCTATTAATACCAGAGACACCACGGGCATCCGCATGCTGCAGAAAGAAGCAATGGAGGTTGGAGCTATAGTCTAAACTCTAAAAAGCACCAGTGAGTTAGCTCATGTCATGTGGCCACACACTACCTTCTGTCTTGGCTCCAACAGGTTGTGCTGTTGACGTCCAAGCTGGACTCCGTGACCCAGTCGTTGGCTGACAAACTAGCCGAGAGGACGGGCTGCAAGGTCATCTCGGTGGGAGAGGAGCCCCTGAATGACCTGAGGCCGATGGTGGAGCAGAGGAAGCTGGGTTGGAAGGATGTGGCGTACATGGGTAAAGCCTTTTTAAGAATGTAGTGTTGGGCTCTATCCATGACAAACCATGTTGAGATTAATCAGTTCATCAACAGAAAACTCACTCCCAACCATTTAGATTATTGTCGTATGTTGTTCATTTAATCCGCACACAAACCAAAGTCAGAAACGCTCTTGCACAAGATATATTTAATATATTTTATCTTCTGCAAGTCTGATAAAAACGACAGGGCCATTGAAGGTAAAACAAAAATGATTACGGGGCCGGGGAAGCGAGGTAATGTTCTGAGAAATAAACGTCCTCTCGCTCAGAGGTCATCCTTACTAGAATGACACTATTTTTGGAGCAACAAAATGCAGACGTCTGGAGTTACCACTCAAATTTTGTTTTAGTTTTCTCGTAAATTTGCCACTTTAATCTGAAAGAATATCTGAGCTTTTTTTTTGTAAATTCATGACTTCATGAAAGTCATGAACCTTAACCCCTTGTACATTTGTAACTTCATAATCTCATAAATTGTCAAGTTTTACAGTAAATTTGTGACTTTATAATCTTCCAAATGGCAAGTTTTTTTATGGTAAATGTATGACTTTATAATCTTCCAAATGGCAAGTTTTTTTATGGTAAATGTAGGACTTTATAATCTTCCAAATGGCAAGTTTTTTATGGTAAATGTAGGACTTTATAATCTTCCAAATGGCAAGTTTTTTATGGTCAATTTGTGCCTTTATAATCTTCCAAATGGCAAGTTTGTTATGGTAAATGTATGACTTTATAATCTTCCAAATGGCAAGTTTTTTATGGTCAATTTGTGACTTTATAATCTTCCAAATGGCAAGTTTGTTATGGTAAATGTATGACTTTATAATCTTCCAAATGGCAAGTTTTTTATGGTCAATTTGTGACTTTATAATCTTCCAAATGGCAAGTTTGTTATGGTAAATGTATGACTTTATAATCTTCCAAATGGCAAGTTTGTTATGGTAAATTTGTGACTTTATAATCTTCCAAATGGCAAGTTTGTTATGGTAAATGTATGACTTTATAATCTTCCAAATGGCAAGTTTTTTATGGTCAATTTGTGACTTTATAATCTTCCAAATGGCAAGTTTGTTATGGTAAATGTATGACTTTATAATCTTCCAAATGGCAAGTTTTTTATGGTCAATTTGTGACTTTATAATCTTCCAAATGGCAAGTTTGTTATGGTAAATGTATGACTTTATAATCTTCCAAATGGCAAGTTTGTTATGGTAAATTTGTGACTTTATAATCTTCCAAATGGCAAGTTATTTCTTGTACATTTACCACTTTAATCTCAGATAATATCCAAGTTTATTGTCATATCTTTACTACTTAGGCTCTGTAATAATTTGTTTTAACCTACAGTGCCTCTAATACAGCGTCGTAGCTAAAACTGGTTTAGTAATCCAAAACTATTTCAGCAGAAACTTTAATTTCTTGGATTGCAAACATAAACCAGTGCCACCTCGTGGTGTGGATTTATTTTGATCCTCATGCAACAAGCCTTAATTAATAATCGGTCTTTATATTCACATGTGATGTTTATTTCTCCGTCTTGCCTCCTCTCAGGTAGCGACACACAGGATATCAGCTGCCTGAACCTGGCGGGTTTAAGTGCAGTGCCTGGAGACGCTCCGGTGGTCGTCATCAATGCTGCAAAGTACACCTGCCACAGTGCCGGGGGAATGGGAGCCGTGAGGGAGTTTGCTGAGCACATTCTCCTGCAAAAAGAAAAAGCAAAGTCGCAGATGGAGCAGCAACGCATCGACCGCAAAAACTTTTAATTCTGAATGTGAATCGATAGAAAAGGCCTCGGGGTGTAGTTCAGGCACAAATAACTAATCAAGTCTCTCTTCTCTGCTACAAAAAGTGAGATTATTGTGCATCCTCTTCAGAAGTTTTACGAAAATGAAGGATATTTGGTCATACTGCGAATATTACGACCTGGAGCTTGAGTTCTTACAGGTACAATCTTTTTGTTGTTGTAATTCTACCAAATTAGTTCCCCATAATATTTAAGATATGACGTTATGAAACTATATTATTATAAAGATTTATTAGCGATACAGTTGTTATAGAGTATGTCATAGATCCCAAAATATGAAGTTCAATGTCCTTATATATATATCACGTTTTCTGTGCTCTTTGTATATGTTGACACTAATCTAGTATCTGTAAAATCTTATTGGGCAACTCCTGCTTCTGTACAAATACTCCAGGAACATGTGACTATTACTTTAAATGGGTTTGCAATTGTTTTTCATGATCGGCTTCTTTTTTTGATGAATCAATGAACAGTTTAGGCTTTAAAATGTCTTTAAATAGTCAAAAATGTCCGTCACAGTTTTCCTCCGAAGCTCAATATGGAAATAATGAACACAGTCACTGCAAGAATAATACAATTGGTTTTTAATAAATGTTAAGCAAATCAATTCAAATACAAATGTCTCACCTGTATTTATAAACTATTCACAGTCGGACAACAAGAGAACGTTTTAAGAGTATTTATATCCAAAAAGTGTGAACAGTTTTGCAGTGCAACTAAAAGCAAAAAGAAGAAGAAGAAGAAACCGAACTTCCAGGTGTTCTGTCACTCTGTCCAGTTTACCGGAGTGATAATTAGCGGCCCGTCGTTCTTCCCAGATTTATTAGTACAGGGGCTGAAGAACGGGAAGATGCATTCACTGAAAGTGTCATTGAAAGTGTAGATGTGAAGTTTAGCATCAACGTTGTAGAAAGACACCTGCAGAGCCAAGAGGACACGGTATTAAAACACTTCACTCGGCAGAAGACAAACTAAGTCCATGTTAAATGTGTTACTGCACCTGTCCTTTCTCAAAGTCCACAAATATCCCAATCCTTTGTGGTCGGAGGTTCAGATGGACGTCTGTGGAGGGTTCACTGCGAAAGGCGTACTTTTTCCTGAGGATAGTTGATTACCAGAAAAAAAAGGGAAAGTAGAGTATTAAAACCATTTTCTCTGATATACTGCCTTATTTTTCACCACACGTATGTTTCAGTATAATATCGATCTTTCTATAATATTCTAATGGATTTTATTCCAAGACTTATTTATTTTTAATTAAGATGAACTGACTGGATGCTGGGAAGATTAAAGCTGCATTAGTTCACCTTTTGGCCACTTGAGGGCAGCAGAACAAACCGGAAACTCCACAGTGACACGTTGTCGCCGACACAGATCATATTAGTTGTATACAAGAAGTGGACGTCGTCACTGTGAAGTCACCCGGAGTTTGCCGCCTGACACGGAGGTTGTTGCTAACGTGTTAGCAAATAGTTGCTTACTTACACATCCAGCAGTTACAGAACAAGATTAGCATTCATTTGGAGTCTTGATTCTGTCCACTTGATGAATAGAAGTCCCGTATTCACTCCCTTTTAGCTCTGTTTTTGGTCTCCACCAACTTCTGAGGGAATTATGTGTCTCTTTAGCTGCTAAATGCTGCTATGTTCACTAGCTAACTACTTTGTCTGTCTACTGTTTGGTGCTGGACAGGTAGTGTACAGTGAGGGTTTTAGGGCTTTTCTTTTGCTGGAAACGAGGCTGATGAAAGTGGAGTAATAAACTGGTGACTGACAAAACTCACCTGTCTCTCAGACTGAGGAACCAGTATCCATTGCTCGGGGTAACTTCAATCTTCCCCTTCCTGTTGATTGATTGTCTGGCTACTCCAAGATCCCAGTCCGTCTTCCCGCCCACCTCCACCTGATCACAGGAAGTAGGACATTAATACCAAACACAGAGATATAAAAGGCTGGAAGGACATGGGTGTAAATATCTGCAAAATTACTATTTCAAATTATTATTTCGTGATCGCAACATAACAAACTCTCATTTTTGTGTGATCCCCAATAATTACTTCTATAACAACATCACAGCTGTCTGACATTGTGTTCGCTTGACAAAACACATTTTTCCAAATCGTAACATTTTTGACGGATGGCGACGTGAGAATCTGTCGAGAGAATACTGTAACTGTTATGTCAACATGGCAAGAAAATAATCTTGTGTTAAGATCAAGACAAAACAATCCAAGAAATTAAATTAATCTAATTTAAGGGGGGAGATACCACAGGCTCCTCAAGTTTTAGATTTTTGTCTATTTGGCTTCCATGATATGTCCTCTTTCAGACCAGTGGAAAGAAAACATCCAAAATACACATTTAACATCTGTAGATTTCTCCTAAATTCACCAAACGGTAGCATTAGAAAACGCCTCGTTCCATTTTGACTCTATTCACCTGTAGTGTCTCCCTTAAATCCATATCATCTCTGCCTTTCAGCAGAAACACAACTGCAAATACCCCCAAACATTAGCAGGTCCCTGTCAATGTGCAGTATATTTCTCTAGAAAACTACCAAGCACATGGGGAGGCTTTCTGTGCCCAATAATCCTCTCTCACCTCCCAGTAGTGTCTCCCGGAGGAGATCGCCTCCCTCCCTATGACACAGACGACTCTGTCAAACCTCTCTGGGTTGTCTGGAAGCGTGTGGTGTCGATCTCCACACCTCACCTGCAGAAGCACAGAAAGTTGATCAATGCCCAACTTCATAGGCACGACAGAATTACTGGTACAGAAGGCCAGTACTCTGCCGTCTGCCGCCTGTTTTCTATATCATTCTATATAACTCACACTCTTCAAGTCCTCCGACAGCATCAGTCTGGGATGAGCAGTGTGGCCGTCCAGCGTCACGTCCACTGTGTTGAAGGGAGAAGAAAACTGTGCATAAACTTCATTTATGTAATCATGTCTGCAAGATGTGTCCATAATGCTGCTCTGTACCTGCATACTCCTCAACCCTCCTCATCCCTGCAGAAAAACAGGACAAAATGTTGTTAAAATAAATGTACAATGCGCTGTATAGATTTATATTATTAGCCTGTTTAAGGTGGACAATACTGTGTATGTTTAACTTCTTAAGGTAGGATGGACAGAGTCACTCAGTGGTTTGTATTTGAACAACTGTAAGGTGGATGGCCAATATCATTCCCTGGTTTGTGTACTGTATAAGCCTTTATGATGAACCTGTTTAAGGTGGAGCGGGAGTGGACACTCACTGGGCTGATATCGGACCGGACTGGGCGCCAGTACTGAGGCAGGAAATCCTGGAGAGGAACAATTAAGGAGCTGAACTTACTGAACTCCACCAGCATTAGAGAGCCGTATTTCCGTTTCTTTTGACTCTGTACTCTGTAATACTGACCGGCTTTTCAATGTTTCCACAGATTCAATGCTTTAGAGTAAAACCCACCTGTCTCTGCGATTATCAACAGCTCTTCCTGGAACCTCTCCACCACAGCTGCCAGCGACCTGTAGATGGTCCCTGTTCCCAGGTCAGAGTTCACCGACACCCCAGACCAGTCTTTGGCAGGCGGAGGACTGGAGAGGATGGGGAACGTCTGGAACAAAACAAAAGGATTTCAAATAACCCACGCAGGTTTGCTATAAGTCAGTATATCCTCATTAGATCCTCACCAACCTTGACACAGTGCATGTAGTCATCTGATTGGGCGAGCTCGACGAGGGCGCTTTCCCTCCGCCGCAGTTCTTCAACCTCCAGCTCCAGCTGTCGTACCATGGCGTCGGCCTGGTGCGTGGCCGCCCTCCGGCTCATCTCCATCACCTCCATCAGCTCCGCCTGGGAGCGCTCGATGGCCGACACCAGCTCGGAAAACAGGCAAACGCTGCCCGCCGTCTGTCGCTCCACCGCCAACTGAGGAGAAAATGAGTCTGTGACTTCAAACGATCGGTAACACCCTGAAAATGTAGTCTCAACGTTGAGACTAAACTATATACATAAAAGAACCATGTGATTCTACGGGTTGAAATAGGATGGATAGAATTTTAAACAATATTTCAAGACCCTAAATCTTTACATAAATACAGAAACGGTAGGATGAAACCCTGAAACGTTGTGGGGAGAAAACCAAACTTTAGCACAAAAACAAGGTGACGCTGTGTTTAACAGCTGATAAAGGGATGACAGGAGGATTTACAGGTTTTGCCACACAGCTTGGGTGTTTACAGGAATGTGTTTGTGTGTGTTTGTTTCACCTCCAGCTCAGTCGCTGACAGTTTGATCTCCTCAATCTTCCTGATTCTCCGTTTGATCATCCCCTGCACCTCCTGCTCCGACTCACTCAGCTGGTCCTGCACACACACAGAAAATACATTTTGCAAGCTGAGTTAATAAAAACAGGTATGTGATGTGGATTCACTTTTAGTAACCGCACAGTATAAACAGTTCTGCATTGATGCTCTAGTATTAAACTATACAGCAACAGTGAGGCTTAGCTAAAGAGCTTAGCAGACATCTGGCATAACTAAAGTATGGTCGAAGAAAACCTGCTTTGCAACAGCTTGCGCTTTGTTGTTGTTAGCCATTGTTCTCCGGTTAAAATATCAAGACACTAAAGAAGCAAACTCCCAAAAGTCTGTGTTATTCACTTCAAACGTCATTCTGGTTTTCCCACCTTGGTGTCCATCCACTCGGCTTCCAGAGTCACAGTGTCGTGATCGTGATGGTCGTCGGTCTCACATTGAGGACAGATACATACTCCATCAGTCCTACAGTAAATCTGAAATCAGTGAGAGAGTGTTGCAATATCAAACCTGAAATCTGTCATGAAAATATAAACCGCTGCATGTTTTCGACCACTCTTCTTGTTCCTCGATCAGCACAATTGACTTTATCTGAAAGCCTGAAAATCAATGACAGATGATTTATAATGTAGGTAAAAGTACTCTACCACTATTCCTCTGTGGTGGATCTCACAGACAGGGAACCTTGAGCTCGTTGCAGCCCCGCTCACGGTGAACCTTCTCCGGCCTCTGGAGTAAGGGGGCAGCGGAGGAGGATGTCCGGAGGGGTTCATCAGGGCGGCGATCGGACTGTCGTTTGGTACCGAAGAAGCCAGTGAGGTTGTGGCTGGTGTCGTCAGGATGGACTCACCTTCCATGGTAGAAGACACAGGAATTAAGAGATAAAATCGGCGAGCTCAAAATCCTCAAAACCAGCCTGAATATGAAGTAAATCTGAAACGATTGCCGGAGAGTTGTCAGACATAGTAAGAGCTGGCTGAAGCTACGTTGTGGTTGGTCAGTCTGCGTTCGAAGGGACGGGACTTAGCGAAGGGTCAATTACAAATCTATCTGCCACTTCAGCACCACGGACAGCGCCGTGTATTTATCAATACACAGCACAGTTAGGCTACGGATATTTCAGGGCCATGGTCGAGGCCATAGATTCTAACTAACGCAAACCTCAGTCAGATAAAGGATCAATGAGTCAGGTAGACCAGACTAACATTTTCAACTTAACAACCCCTCTGCCCATGCATTCGCTCTGCTACTAGGCGATGGAGATGGGAATGGCTGGGTAACCACTAGCATGCATTTCGGTCATTATCCATTTTGCTAACAGGGGCGATGGCAGGTTTTCAGTCCCTCTCATCCTTCTGCTTTGCCTCATATTAAATCTTTCCAACATCCCTCTACTTTTCAAAGAATCTTAACCTTCATATTCTTTCGGAAATATTGGAAGTGCAATTTGACACAATGGTCATTTTACTATTTAAGACAAAATAACCATTTGTTCAAAGAGGAGAACATGAAGGTAGCCTCGCTTCACGTCAAATGCCTGACTCTTCATCATCTAGTTGGATATATCAGAGCTGTTTGTTTAACGTCACTGTATATCTTAAAAGATATACTGACTGGTAATGATGTAGTTTGTGTTAAACATAACCTTTGTTGTCTATCTTCATGAAGCCAGGAGAGCAACACTGACTGATTCATATCTAAAATGAACTAAAACCCTTGTAGGCTAACACCTAATTCACCTGTCTTACCTTGGGTCTCACAGGGCATCGTCAGTGATAGTTGTAGCGGAGGTCGAGGCAGCTTCTTCTTCAATTCATGAATTAAATCATCTGGTATGCCTCCTTCTCTTCCTCCTCCTCCTCCTCTTCCCCCTCTCTTCTCGTTCCCCCCTGCTGTCATGGATCTGAACTGATCGGTAATCTCTCGCAGCGTCCTGTTGATCTGGAGCTCTGGTCGCTTCTGGAAGGTCTTCTTACACAGAGGACACTGGCAAACCTGGGAGAGGATGGATGGATGGATGAGAGGGGAGGAAAAAACAAACGACAAAAGACGATAATAAAGTCAGAGGAAAGATGGAAGCAAGGGTAGAAAACTAGAATGACAGCCACACACTCACGGACCTTAGCTCCGTCCCAGTATCTGGTGATGCAGGCCATGCAGAAGCTGTGTCCGCACGGCGTGGACGAAGGGTTGGTGAACACATCGAGGCAGATTGAGCACAGGAACTGCTCGTCTGACAGAAAGCTTCCACATAAGGACATCCTGCGGACAGCGAGAGAGTAATATACAGTTGAATCAATACAGACCAGTCAGACATAAGCCAGAACAAAAGCAAGTTGGGTTTTTAGAAAGGCCCTTTGAAGAAACAATCTTTGATAGAGTTTTAAATATTACTCTGATATTGCTTCTCCATTTAATTGTTCCCAATCCAATTGTTCTTGTTACTGTCATCCCCTGCTGTTGGCCTTAAGAAGCTGAAGACTAAGTTCCTCTGTACTTCATCACGTTTTCTCCACTGCATTGGTATCCTAGAGGGCACTTCATTGTGTTCTCTCCACTGGAACGGCATCCAAGAGTGCACCTTATCATGTTTTATCTACTATAGGGGCATCTAGGAGGACACTTTTGCTGCTGTTTGTTCGAACATGGGGTAACAAGGGAGGGAACATACACATGGCCCCAAAGGGATGAGCAAGGCTGAAGTGCTTTAAACTTGCATTCTTACTCTCTGGTTACAAAAATAAGTCAGATTGTAGAGAAGTCTATGAGAAAATGACTCTACTTCTCTCTTGATTTATTACCTCAGTAAACAACAGGTTTGGTAATGTGACAGCTGTTTGATCCTTTAGGTGGAAATGGTTACATAACAAGCAGTTTATCTATTGTAATTTGGAACAAGCAATGCAATCAAAGCAATGTTAAAATGTAGAGAAATTTGTGTGTTTTAGATTAAAAGGAAGGCAGAGGGAAAGCTTAAATTCTGAGAGATAAATGGAGACATTATGTAACAGAAACACAAATCTCCTGTCGTCATAAATCAGATTAAGGAAGTCAAAAGACTTTAGGAATGAAGTGGGGCAAGATTCTGTCCTGTTTCTTCACATTCAGTACATAAAACACTCACATACTCGTTTTAATGTTCCAGCAACACTTTTCTTTTGTACTGGAAGCACTTTATTTTAAGTTTAATCATATGAGGCGACACATTTGAAATACCTATGTTGGAGTAATACTTAATCGTAAAAGCAGACAAAAATAATGCTGGGTTGTTTTATCTATCTAGTTTAAGCCCGCTGGATAATTTTGTTGGATTATTTCCCACGGTGCTGAGTAGTTTTTGTGCAGCCCAGATGCTCGGTTAGTGGCTGGGTTCATTCTCAGTGACAGCTGAAACAATACAGATAAAACCGTCCTCCTCCTCTCTTCCTCTACTATCATGTGGTACCTACACAAAGGCTGGGTCACTTCAACCCAGTTGCTGGATTGTCTGCAAGATGCAAAAAGCAACACAATTGGAGTTACCAAGTTGACTTCACAGAATGAAGACGCGTTGTTGCTGGTGGGCAAAACAGAGGCAGCGCCAACGACGATACTGTTGAAAACTCACCCAGATTGGCCATGAATCTCCATACAAGTTTACGTAGACCACCAGATACAAATATGATATGACTTAGTGGTATGACATATGTTAGTTTTTATCAATTGTGAAATGGGTGTGTCAGGTTCAAAAATCTAAATGACTAATTATAATATGTGTGCTCACAAAGTATGGTGTCCTCACGTGAACTTTATGTCCTCTGTTGAATGAGTGTGTGTGTGAACTTACTCGCCACAGACATTTAGTCTGCTGAGAGAGCAGCATGTCCCGGATTGGAATGATAAGAACTGTAGAAGCGTTGAGATAGAAGAAGAGCTAAGTGACCTTTGTGCCAGAAGTTGCAGACACTATTCTCAGACTACATGGCGTGGACGCCATTTTGTGTGTGTGTGTCACCTTTTGTGACGAAGACCTCATCGTGAACCAATCCTGTGCCAGCCCATTGCATGTTGTTTACTCAGTATAAATATCAGAAGCTCAGAGTCAGAACTCCGAGCGTAAATAAATGTCCTGTGATTAATGATTTTCAATCGGTCTCAAGAGTGAATTTTTCCAACAGGGTGGATCAGACATATCTGTGATTTGACTTGGGGGACCAGGGTCTGTTTTGGTTGACACTTCCCTTGGAGTTTACGTGAGCCCTCTTTCTGGCCGCGGCCAACTGGTATAAAAGCTCTTAAATTAAGTTACATTGCAGTCTCGTTAATTTAATGCTAATCGCAATGTCTCCATGTTAGTTTGGCATATGTCGGGGAGCATTAGCTAACAAACAGCTTATGCTAACGGAAACGTAACAGCAAAAGTCAATACAATATTGCAGATACGTACGATTATAATTTAAAGAAACGTGAGCTAATGTTAGCTTTCACGATCGCTTGTTGTTGTGATCACGGGGGAGGGGTAGCAATTGTATTCCCTACAAAATGTATACCGGAGTGAACACCCCCCCCCCCCATCCCCGATCTGTATCGATCTAGCTGGAGTTAATTTGGCAAAAAGCACCAAATCTGGCTGCATTCACAAAGATTTTGTCAAAATGTCGGTCTTAGATTAACATGACAGACTTTAACACAAACCGGCCTCAAGCATGACTTCTGCTGCACTTACAAACTTTTCCTCGTGATAGAGGAAAACCACATGGTACTTTCCCAAACCACCTTGCCTCTAAGTCCTTCTGTAACATCACAACTTAAAGTTTTGCGCTGCATTACTTTTAAGGAAGTTGTTTTGCAGCCAACACAACACAAAGAAAAAGCAACCAGCCATTAAAACACTACATCAGACATAACAAATGTCAGTACATTCCTGTCAACTGACTACAAGCAACAATTACAGCCAAGATGTTATTCAATTCAAGAACTAATTATTTGACTGAAGTACACGTGTAAACACAGTATGTTGTTACAGACTCTTACTTTGAACAGTGTTCTAAAAACAACTCTTTCTCTCACTGTTTAATCTCATAATCTCTTGATTTTATGTTTTATTGTTTCTCCAAAAAATTATAAGGGAAATTTATATATCTTCGTAAATTCTGGTTTCCCAGCTAGAATAAAAAATGGTATTTAATGGGTTTAAACCAAACAACACCAAACAATCAGTCAATCCAACAATAAGTCCACCAAGAGAAGAAATATATTTCTAAATTAATCAAGCACAAACTGCTTTTCTCTGTTTTGTTTAAGGGTAAATGGAATGTGGCAGTAGGTCAGACAAAAGAAAGCATTAAAATGAATGTTTGTTGCAGCCCCACTTTAGTTAACAATACAAATTGTATGACTTTTGACATTAAAGACCCATAGAGTGCTGGAAGAGATCAGATCAGTCTCCGTCTCTTGTGAATAAACGCTGTTTCTTGAGCTATAAGCATTAAACGTGAAATAAAAGAGTAAAGGTTGATACCTTTCCTGTTGGTCGGTCTGATTTCAAAATAGATCCAAAACACTCCAGAAATGTACAAACTCTTTTTTTCCTGGCTGTTGTTTCTTGATCTTTACAGGTCATATCTTGATCGCTCAAAAGTGCGTTTCCTTCTCATACTGTGACATATAAAAAGGTGTGTGTGTGTTTATGTGTGTGTGTGTGAGGGAAAGGAAAATCACACCACGCCCATTAACCTGTCTATGTTTGGCAGGTAAATGTGGCTGGACTGGTTATGGTACAAGTTTCTGCCCTCAACCTCATTTCCTTTATTTATGTTTCTCTTTAAAAAATACTTTCTTTAGCAATGAAAACAATTCCACCTACACCTACTTGTGTACAAAAAATGTTTTGAGACTTGATATGAGGAATAAAATGTTCATTATTTTTCTATTCACAAAACACTGCATCAAAGGTGATCTAATTAGTATTTTCATATTTTCAACTCTGCATCGTCTCTCAGCTCTACAGGGCTTTTTAGCATCTTTCAGCTCATTGTTTTAGTTTTACGGGCCACAACTTTACTGTTCCTAACTCAGACAAAGAAAAAGGAAAGTCTTGGCCCGGATATCCACCGGCAACACTGGAACCCTAGAAATATAGCCCTTTGCCCCTAGGGGCTTATCTGTCTTCAAACCGATAGCTGATGGGTTGCAAGATTGGGAAAAAACATCATGGTTTGGCTTTAAATAAGTATGCTTGTCACTTAACCCAACGACAGACACAGCGGACATGTTACTCAGTGGCGTAGCATCACGTGACCGAGGGTTGTCAGTAAAAATCACTCAACTTTTGGTGTCACACAGGACACTTACACAGGTCCCCTAGGTGAAAGTCCTGTGTTTGTTTGACCACCCTTTCCACCGGCCATTCCAGGATTTCTGGCTGGCAAAGCGTCGGTATTTGACTCATTGAGAGGAAGACCAGACTGGAAAGCAACAATGTTCTGTATTTGCTCCATCCTGCAGTTAATTACTGACATTAACCTTTATGACAATAACTTCACTACAGTCCGAATAAATAAAATGAGCTCCTCACATCAGGGGAATCCTAGCTTCCTTTCGAATCACAGTCTTGTGTGTGCTTTTCTGTGAAGTCGTTTGTTTGCTTTCGCCATGTATACGTGTGTTTTGACCAGTCAGGCATCTCACATTCCTTTCAGCAAATGATGCGCTCTCTCCAAAGAGAGATACGATCAATTCTCAGACAGCGTGTACCCAAATACGATGCTGTTTTTTTTTTTTAACAAAACATTGTAAGAACCATTTGTCATGCAAATGATTCAGCGTCTAAGTAATCACAACCTCTGGCACGTGCAAACAGCTTTGACATAGTTGTATTGTTGACAAAATTGCCCTTGCAAGAAAAGTAGTGACAAAGGTCAGCGTTGTCACTGCCATGCAGTCTAAATGATTTATGCAGCATTTGAGGTAGCATCATTTTCTCAGCCCGTAAATAAACTCTTAATCACGTAATTCTAAATCAATAAATCTCAAAAATAGTTTTAGTAAAACTTTCTTTGTTAATTGATTTACAGATGTGCGATCGACCTGTATTTAAGCAGCCCGTTCTCACTCCCAACTCGTCAAAAATGGCAAGAAATACAGTCAGTGGCCTACAAGTCAACCTGTGATGCTCTATGTGGAATATAGGAGGAAGGGAGCACGTAGTACAAAGAGCAATTAAGTCCGCATTGGGAGGAGGTCAGGGTGAATGGATGGGTCCAAAAACGCAGATTTTTTATCCAGGAGACTCTTATTTGTGTCCCGTGTGAGACCAAAATTAATCTTCACTTATTTTAAGTTTCGTGACGTCACGTACGCAACATAGGATACTTAACTACGTGACAAAGATACTTATTTTAACCCAGACCAAAATCTTTTCCTAAACCTAACCAAGAAGTTGTGTTGCCTAAACCTAATTTAGTTGTTTCCTGTGAATGCATGTAACAAGCGGAAACTGACACGTCACTTACCAAGCATATTTGGTGAGTTGGGAGATCATTGTTTTTTAATGTAAAATCTTAATCTGCAACGTAACTAAAACCAATTAAATCTATTTGAGTAAATACTACAATATTTCTCTCTGAAACATAGCACAACATATGCTAGTATATACTAGTATAAAAAGTAAATACTCAAGAACAAGTACCTGATAATTGCACTTCACTGCAGTGCTTAAGTACATTTCTAGCACATAGAAGATTTAACTTCAGGTACATTTCCTTCACTGTGACCATTAATCAACAGTACCATCAGTGCTTTTCCTTTTGTACATTCTGTGTTGTTTCACAGAAAGAGCAGTTGCACCACAGCTGTGGAATGAAGACCGTATACTTATCACACGTTTTACTGACACATCGGCAGATGACAGGAATGTTTTCTCTCGTATCTCAGATGACATCGTGATGCTATTGAATGGTACATGAAGTTGTGTGAACTAGTAAATGGAGGCTGTACAGTTAAACTTGCAATAACTGTAATAAATGTTTGGGTTGTTTTTGGTCAGTTGGGGGCAAAAACAACTGACATCTTAGCGAGTCAATGGCTTAGTCACACATCCAGCTGTTACGGAGCAACATTAGCATTAATTTGGGGTTCTGTTTATGTGGCTTGGACAGTAACACAATGAGCTGAGCTTTACCTCCAAGCATGTAGAGCAGTGTGTCCCTCCCGAACAACCTGTTCTAACAGCAACTGTGTGGTGCTAAACTAAATTTGCAACTTTCTGAGTGTAGTCTGAACACACCATTAGTAATTGCCTCTGTTGGTCTCGGGGCATCCTTTGCATCCTTCAAGAAAACACGCATGACAAGACATATGACTGAATGCCATTAACTACTAATAAAGCCTTCAGCGACATTATAAAATGTAATCTTTCTAGGTCACTGTGCCGGGTCAGACTCCACCAATAAAACACACCCAACTAAACAAAGAGCATGAAACATAACATGCATGCTTCTAAATACTAAAATGTAATAAATCATCCTATCTAAGCATGTTGATGTCAACTCACACCACAACACAAAGGAAAAACATTCCATGAAACACACAAATCACGTCATCAAAACGTTAGATAAGGACGCATTCAGAGATACACCCGACTAGCCAGCTATTCCTGATAGTGTGAGTGTGTTTGTTTGACCGTGTGTGTCGGTATGTATGTTTGACAAACAAATGTACAGAAGGGTTATTTGAGGTGAACATATTTTTACTGAGTATGCAGTACAATAATGATCTTATTTGACATGAAACAATCATATCTGCTCCTTGTTTATTAAGTATATTTGTTATCAAATCAAATTAAAACAAAAGAAATATAGTACAGATTAGTTTCTCATGAGAGAAATGTAATTGCTTTCAGGCACAGTCTGTCTTATTTGTTTGTGTTCATCTTTGCTTTAAGTCATTTATATCTCTGACAAACTTCTTTAGCTATAAACCAACATGGCTTACTATGAAATAAAGTCTCCATATATATGTGGATGACTGATTTATTTACATTCCCTTCATGAGAACATTCTTCTTCCTCCTTGTCTTCTTCTGGATCTAACTTGTGTTGCTGCTGTTGATGCCGACACTGCGGGCTCTCTTCATCTGGTACATTACCTTGGCTGCTTCATCAGAGAGAGTCTGCAGGGGGAAAGCGATGACAAATCAGTATGTAAGAAATCTTGACAATGTGTAAGAGATCCTGGCTTTTTTATTTTGGTTTTGGTATGGATTAAATATACATATAATGTGTTAATTAGTGAGCTTTAGAGGCTAAATGATAAATAAAATAAAATCTTAAAAATTTGTATTTTACTGATGAAATAATTTCAGTGGACCCTCTTTATAATGAAATGATCAAATATGAATTAATTGGCTTCATTGATAAATTAAGTGCAACATTACCCGGGATTCCGTGGTGATGTCATCACAGATTGTTGTCATGGCGTCCATCCAGTTGCCATAGATACTCTCTTCCTCTTGGATAGGCCTCTGTTTACTATGGGGGCAAACACACACACACACACACACACACACACACACACACACACACACACACACACACACACACACACACACACACACACACACACACACACACCCTTTTACCATCAGACCTGCTTGCCGAGCCTCAACCCTTAGCCTAACTTAAACCTAAATCTAATCTTAACATTAAAACCAAGTCTAAATCCAAAATCAAAAGTTAATGGTGAGGTGGACATTGGAGATGATACCCCCAAAACAGGGAAACTAGGCCAGAGTCCCCATAATGTGGATGGGGTTATAGGTCCCCACAATGTGATGTAAACCAAAGATAATCATACACAAAACGTGTGTAAAGCAAACATGTTAAATCATATACAAATGTCCTATTCCGATCGGAGGTCAAAGGGACTTCAGAGGCCAGAGAGTCATACCTGATTTGTTTGTGCAGGTCTTGCTGTGCTTTTAGTTGCCTCTGCGCTTCCTGCACTCGACCCTCCATTGTTAAACTGGCACAGAGTTGAGCACAGTGAACGCCGAGCACCGCCATGTTGAGACTACCGGGCCAAATCCGACTTCAGACGGAGGAGGCGAGAAAAACACTCTTAATAACACATTTCTACAAGTGCTTTCACAGATTTCAGGCCTGAAAATATCACTTGTATACATAGGCATTCTCTTTTTTTTGATACTCTTAACTATGGACAGTAAAGTCAATACCACACATGTACTGCAAGTTCAGTATTCAACCCTTCAGTATTCACCTGCAGGTGGTAATGGGTCGCTGTTCAGTAATAACTAGAGTGACTTTTTCTCTGTCTCTGGTCTTGAAGCTCAGCTGGAGTTGGAATGGAAGTGTGTCCCTCTGAAGGAAAACTTCCACACACATTGACATTACTAGGTGCGAGTCCCCACAATGTCTGTGGAGCTGCCGGGACACGGTCCCCACAATGTCATGTAAACCAGCTAATAGAACATGGTAAAGTTGATTATGTTCGTCTTACCTTCCATGAATTCTGGTTTTACAGCAAACTGGATGGTGATCTCCAGCCCTTTGGTCACATTCCCTATTTCTTTCACTAGTTTGTGATTATTTTCATCCTCATAGGGAAAATATCTAAAGATAAAGAGAGGAGAAAATTTAAAAAATCACCATGAAATTACTGAACACAAGTTTTTTTGTAATTAGTAATATAATGCATTGGATTAATCTGAATACTTTTGGACTACTTCAAAATCAGTCATTAAAAAATATTGCACCGTATACAGAAAACATTTTTTACTGAAAAATTTTCAATCAATGAAAGTTGGTCAAATCAAATGAAACTAACGAAAACAGTACTGTTGCTGCTGTGTTGTTAAATCAAAGGCCACATGGAGGACTTTGCTCTCGTTACGCAAGAGGAACATTTGTCCAAATGTTCAATCTTGTAAAAACCTTATAACCTTATACATAAATCCCCATTAAAAAACTAAAACAATTATTACTTATGTCACATTTTACAAAACTGGCGAAACTTTTCTCATTGTTGGTATGTTTACATACAAAACAACCTGAATAGTTCCCGTCGGTGTATTTTTGGTATCAGTCACCACTCACACTCCATCAGGAGCAAACACGGTTGCTGTGACTCCGGTTGCAAGTATGTTGTCCATGGAGGCCGACTGGAGCTCTGTTGCAACCGTACCGATGCTTACAATGTTCACCTGTGCAGGAGAGGGAACAGGTTTACAAAATGAGCAAAGAAACAAAGTCAAGTTTATTTATTCATAACATTTGTACACATACTTAGATCATTTTTATGCACTATAGCATACCCATGTCTTAAAAGGCGGTTGCTGACAAGTGGCTAAATGAGATGACAAAGCGCCATCACAAGTCCGCCTTAACTTCCTCGTTGCGTTTACTCGCCCTCATGTGACCGTGATGAAGTTCATTTATAGCCTACAATTAGTTTTTTACTTTTTCTGATTGCATTAATTCTGTGCTCTCTCCACTCCCGGGACATTCATTTACATTACATATGTTCCTCAGTGCCAGCAGTTATGTGGATTTATGTCTCACCCTTCCTCCAGTAGTGTCCGAGAGTCTCCCAACGTCTGCCAGGCGACAGTCTGTCCCTTCAAAAGTCATGACTGATATTATGACACTGGGAGAAGAAAGAGAGTATATTTCATTGGTATTCTAACATTTGATTAAATGGGATTCATTTGCACAGTAACAGGGGCGATCCTCACCCACTCTCCACAGCCTGGAGAGACAGTTGTCTGTAGAAATATGGAGTAAGTGAAGAGGAGGACAGAGAGGGAGTTTGCTCCATCTCACCCAGTCCAATGTTGGCCCTGCCGTCAGTACACAAAATCACCTGCGGGACACAGACGATCGGAAACTCCATTACCCACAAGTCTAATTGTCATTTCTGTCCGTTGCCAGTCCACACAGGTGGGCTTCAGATGGGCAGGATCGGAGAATCGGCAGTTCAGTAGCCTCAGTTTGATGAAGTCACACCATTGATCGCAAAAAAATACAAAACTCAACATCTGTGTAACGAATCACCTGGTGGGTCACGTTAGATCGTTTGCTCCTTTTTGCCAATATACAAAACTGTAACAAGCCAAGATGTTGTGCTATTCCTTTAAAGTTCTTCAGGCTCACCTTTGACCCGCAGTACCTCGACGCCATCGCTACCGAGGCTAGCGCTGCAGGACCGAGACACGTAGCGCCATGTTCCCTGAGGCTGGATACACAGAAGTATTAAACACAGAGATTCAAGTTATGTAGCACAGAGAAGTATTTGACTGTATAGAGTCATTTAAATAGTATTTAACTCCGCATTCACTCACTCTTTGACCCTCTGTACTAGTTGATGGTACGTCTCAGCAATACAGTGTGGGATGCTATAAGCCACACCCTTCTGCCATATATGGTCGTAGTCAACCAACGCCCAGTCCCTGAGAGTGAGAGGAGTACCAGTACCATCGCCATATATCACAACCTGTAATAAAATAATACATAGTTTAAATTTATACTTAAACGATGCACTAAATTCCCAAAAATAAAAACTAAATAGCCAATTTCGAATTGAATCTCTTTCAACCCTTGTTCTTACTTCATAAATCACTTTTAAAATGGAGGAAATGATGTCTCCTACCTCATCATTGAAGGTGACCAGCGCCACTCTCCTGTGGGGGGACTGCTGCAGCAGGGATGAGAGCGCCCTCTGGAGGGCGTCCTGGATACCCTGAGAGAGATGAACAAAACACCCAGAGAGTAAAGAGAGTCAGGAGTAAAGAGAGTCAGGAGTAAAGAGAGTCAGGAGAAAAGAGAGTCAGGAGTAAAGAGAGTCAGGAGAAAAGAGAGTCAGGAGTAAAGAGAGTCAGGAGTAAAGAGAGTCAGGAGTAAAGAGAGTCAGGAGTAAAGAGAGTCAGGAGTAAAGAGAGTCAGGAGTAAAGAGAGTCAGGAGTAAAGAGAGTCAGGAGTAAAGAGAGTCAGGAGTAAAGAGAGTCAGGAGTAAAGAGAGTCAGGAGTAAAGAGAGTCACGAGTAAAGAGAGTCAGGAGTAAAGAGAGTCAGGTGGCAATTTTGGAGTGAAGCAAAGAAAAAACTAATTTAAATCTCACCTCTAATCTGGATGTGTAAACTGGAGATCCACTGCTTGATGTAACCTGTTAGGAAGATGATTTGCATGATATGTCTCTTCAAATAAAGATTCATGGTGATATTTTCACTTAAATAATAAATGCAGGAATTTTACTTTGAATGGAGCAATGTTTACATTAATGCATTGGTACTTTTGCTTAAGTAAAGGAGCTGAATATGTCTTACATCATTGCTTTTACACACACACACACACACACACACACACACACACACACACACACACACCTCTGCAGTGACACTCATGCTGCCAGAAATGTCCACACAGAACACCACCAGTGTGTCCTCCAAGTTCTGGTAGTCGTCCTCGCTCTGATTGGGCAGGTAAAGGTCGTCGCTGCGTCCGCCCGCGCGCTGGCCGACACACTCCCTCTTCTCGCTGTCGTTCACGGCGTTTTCACATCCGCAGAACTCGCACATCCAAACCTGAAGCAGAGGAGGAGACGGGGAGGAAACGGATCTTTCATTTTGTTTTTACTGCTCGTTTGTTTTAACCACCTTTGGTGCACTGATTTGAGATGTGTATTATATTTCAAGAGAAAGTTAGTGAAGAGAAAACAAATGCACAACACTGAAGTTTGGATTTAGAGAAACTATACGACTGCAACACTTTTCCACTCACGTTCCTCTGTATAGAGCTCACACATGACAAGGCAGCACTACATTTCCCACAAATCACTGGGCTTTGAAAACTCTGCAGGTCTGAGGCTGGTTAGAGAAAGAGAAAAAGAAAAGAGTTATAAAAAACAAACAGTGCAACAGGTGTGTTTGTGTTCGTGTCCTCTTACCTTGGCCGATGTCGACCAGTTTCCCGATGTTTATTGAGACGACGTTGACGTTGGCTTTCAGCCGGCTTTCAACTGATGGAGACACGGCAGAGGAATGAAAATAAGGCAAGCAGTGAATGTAAACTTTGAAACACTCACGATTCAGCAAACAGACCTCACCTCTGGGCGGGACGGGAGGAGGGAGGGAACGAGGAGCGACCGGAGGCAGGGAGGAGGGAAGAGGGGGCAGAGGCAGAGACGTGGGCCGAGGTTTCCGGAAGCGACGAGGAGGCAGCGGTGGAGGAACTGGACCTGAAGGCATAGTTGTATATGTATATATTGTTTTACATCTGATGTGTTGATACACCGTGATCTCATGAGAAGGCGTATAAATAGTCTTAAATGAGTCTGCATGTGACAGAAGAAGGGGAGCCAAAACCTGAACGGTGTTTATATTTTTACCTCAGTAAAGATCTATGTACTTCTTCCACCGCTGCAGTTAACACCTCTCACCGCCTACACTACAGGGTGCGTTTGGTCCACTTGGACCTCATTTCTATGGTGAGAATCACTAAAATACACAGAATAAATGAATTTTTCTACATTACTGTCACACTTTTTAATACTTAAATGAGATTTTTGTCGCCTGAAATTAACTCTGATTTTGTTCTCGAGTGATTAAAATGATCTGTGTGTGTGTGGACTTTCCCTTGTTGAATTGCTATCAGCACATCTCCTACGCTTCTCTGTCTCTTGCATTTGCAAGCTTGCACACACACACACACACACACACACACACACACACACACACACACACACACACACACACACACACACACACACACACACAGTTAGACGTTACTGCTGAACATGCTTTCCTGTTGTTTCCCTGCAATACTCTTGAGAATGAGATGAACAGAAAAACAACCGCTCAGACACGTTGACCTTTACGAATGAATGTGTTTGTGCAAACGTGTGTGAAAGAGAGAGAACCACCTTCTTGCTGTTTAACGGCCACCCTGTTGTCATACTGCTGCTTGACAAGAGAAACACCTGTGGCTGCTGGGAAAATGAGTTCATTAGCAAAGCATGAAATTAAGATAGAGTAAATTAAATGGAGCAAATTATCTTATCCACACAGAATCTTTGGGTTTTTGCTAATAATGATCCTACTAACTCAGGAAACTCTTGAAATAAAGGTGACATAATCACAGAGCCGAATGCACGATCACCTGGCAGGTAAAGGTAATAAGAAATCAAGTAATTGTTGGCTCGATGAAACAAGAACTCTGCTGAGTGCAGCGATGCCTCCCACAAGAGTCTGCAACAAACGGTCCACTAGTAACAGAAGGGGACCGCCTAAAGTGGTGGGAGTCTTCAAGGCCCGGACCCTTATCACGATCAGATGTGACGACGTACGCAGAAGCTACAACAACTTCCTGTTTTGTGGAGAAAAGCGCCAAGGCAACAATGTCACATGAAAACGCAACGTTTGGTCTAAAGATTGACCTCATTTGAAGTTGATCTGATTCAATCTGGAGGGGGAGCTCGTTAAGAACCTGTCAAATGCTAAAAATGGGCCAAAATGGCACATTCAATTCACAATGGCTGACTTCCTGTTGGGCTTTCGGTATAACTCCAAGAGGCTTTTTTGTACGTATTAACGTGCTACAGTGGCCGAACACATTTCATATCTGTAGGTGAAACCTCAATGAGGGGCTGAGTGACTTTGTAGGGGCTGCTTCTGAGCCATAAAGGAAAAGATGTTCTAGTTCTAAAAAGATTTCACAGCACTCACCTGCTCCAACAGGCCTCCAATTACACACAACATGACTGCAGGCAAACTCCATCTGAGACGCAGAAAGGCACATAAACTCGATATTAATGAGTCATTCAAAAGACTTTCCTATGAACTCAACGTGCGGTCGAGCCAGCTTGAGCTTCTACAAAGAGAGAAGCGTTGAGTGTAGGATGCAGAAATCTGACAGATCAGCAATAAGGCAGCAGCAGATCAGCTTCCTGGCATCGTGGACCATACGCTGTTAGCGTGACAACTGGCGCCTTGATTTGGTTATTTTTCTAGTTAACAGGTGGCTTAGTAAAACCACGAAAGCAAACATTTCCTGTTTGAACAACTGTGACGGAAAAGAGAACAACATGGGGGAGAAATGTCCGTGTAAGGGTTAAACATTAGCATACAGGGTATGTGTACGGTGTATAATGTAGTACAATGCTTTCAATATTAATAAGGTGCCGGAATGCATAGAAAACATAAACTAATAGAGCTTGTTATATACAAAAAAAGCCCAGAGTTCAGCCCCAAATGTCCTCAAATCCTAGAAACCTGTATGTGTATTTCACACTGAAAGAGCTGCAATATTGAAATGTGTGCAGGTATATCCTTAGAAACATATCTATTGAAATAAAAGGAAAAAATAACTATTTTAAAAAGTACGAGGTCTTTTTATGGAACATAAAGAGATGATTCGCTCTTGTGTTAGCAGCAGGGCGGACGCCTTGTGTTCCTTGCTCTATGCTCACTGATTGGGGGGTTAGAATTAAACATTGGTGATTCGTAGCTGTAGGAAAATATGAATTTAATATTTATTTTTTATATATTTTATCATCTTTTAATTGGTTGTATATTTTATTCATTTTTTCCACAATTTTATGTCTTCTGGTGGTTCACATACAGATATAGAAATGTATTGTTTATTATTGGTTCTTAACAATGTGCTCTTCATTGCACTGGTCAATTTAGAGATTTCCATAACACGTCTTCTGTCAGACTGGTGGAAGGAAAACATCCAAAATACACATTTAGGTGTTTATTTTACTACTTTGTCTATTTGCATCTGTAGATTTCTCCTAAATTAATTAAAAAGTTACTATTAGATATTGCCTCATTTGCATATTTAAACCTCATTTCAGAAGAAATACAAAATATAATTGTTTTAATGTAAGAGTTCACACTTTATTGTTTTCAGACACCAGCATAAGGAGTATTAAGGCCAATGCAGGTACATAAATATATAAATGACTGGTTGTTGCTTCATGTTTACCACACAGACATGAGAGTGGTATCAATCTCATCTAAGAAAGAAAATAACTTTAGCTCACCGCACTTTTCTTAAGATTTGTTTAAAGTTGCTTAAAATAGCATCTATTCATAGACTGTCCATCTTAAACAAGTGCACAAATCCACTACACTCAACCACTTAAACTGCTATAAACAACTGATCTCATCCTTTATGTGTGCTATCAGTCGTTTCTATAACAGCAGAGGGATGTCACACACTCAACGTCCCAGCTGTAGTCTAGATATGTCAAAGACTGAATGTTCTTAATAGCACACACACACACACACACACTAAATGATTGAGTCAAAAGTGAAAGCTCAACTGACTCTCCTCAAACCCAGCATGGCAGTCAGGACCCTTAACTTCCATCCTGTCTCACTGAGAACACAAACACTCATTACAAGAAGAACATAATTACCTTTGCTGTTGTCAGCGCACAGCGGTGTCGCCAACACTGAAAGCCAGCGTTTGTAACGCAGCAGGTTAATAATATGAGCGTGTGTGTGTGTGTGTGTGTGTGTGTGGGCGTGTTCAAAGTCTAAAGAGCAACGCCGTGCGGTGAGACTTGTGTGTCAGGAAGTTGACACTTGGTTGCTGGGCGAGAGAGAGAGAGAGAGAGAGAGAGAGAGAGAGAGAGAGAGAGAGAGAGAGAGAGAGAGAGAGAGAGAGAGAGAGAGAAACGAAAGATAAAAAAGGAAGAGAAGAGGAGTTGAAAGAGAGAAGAAAAAGATTTGTATCTACGGACGCTTTAATCCTAACCAAACACACTGTGTCGACTGGTGTTCTGTAAACACACACTTCATCACGTACTGTATCATACACACAGTTTATTAGTGTTGTATCAAGAAAGTGCATTTAATTCATGTACAGCATTTGTTCTGACATGAAAGAGTTAAAAACAAATGAAAAAAAATCAATAATAGCACAAATTAATTCAAGTCTTGCTAAACTTTACCTGGATTTGTCAGTAATTCTGAGCTTTGTAAACTAATTTAAATTTTTTTTTGACAATTTCATAATCCTAGAGTACACTTCATATCAGTGTTGATAATTTTCACTCAGTTTTTCCATATTTTCTTTCAAGCAATATTAGCCATATTCTGCTCTACTAGATTACTTCCGCCCCTCCAGCGACTCCAGCACGGCTCTCAGGATGGCGGCGACAGCCACGGCTCCGGGGTCGGGCAGGGTGACCCGCTCGGCTGCGATGTAGCTGGCTCGCCCCGCCCTCGCTGTGAGGTCACGGGTCGACTCCGCCCCCGAGGCCGCTTTCTAGGCAGAGACGGGAGAAAGGCCGAAAGATGAGGCCACGAGATGAACTCACTAGTCAACATGTAGAGAATCAGTACGTATGTTACTGCACCTGCACGGCAGTCTGAAGTACGGCCATCTGTCCACCAGGTGGTGCTGCTGTCAGCTCCATCAGCTCGTCCACAGCGGGACACAAAGCATCCAACTAGAGACATATAAAGACAAAAAGGAAATGCTTTTCAAAATGCAAGATGCATGAAAAGTAGCAGAGAAATGAGAGAATATCTCACCATCGTTCTGTCTCCAGGGTCAGCACCGCCGTACCTGAAAGACAGTTGACAATACAGATCGTTTCTCAACTTTTAATGATTTTTATTGTTATTATTTTTTAATTATTTATTAATAATTTTTGCCTTTAAAATGTATTGAAGCAAAAAAAAAAAAAGATCACAAAAAAAAAAAAAAAATCACTAAAAGAAAAAAATAGTAACTTAAAAAATAAAAATGTAATTCACAAAAAAAAAAAAAAAAATCCACCCACAAAATAAATAATAATAATTCTAATATATATATATATATATATAAATATATATATATTTTTTTTATTTTACTTTTTTTCCACCAGCCAAAAAAAAAAAAAAACTTTTGGTGCATCCATCTGTAACCATAACACTGACCAGATTTTTCCAGTTGCTATAGAAAGTCGAAATTATGAGATACTTTAACACAACAGTCATAGAAGCAGCTATGACATATGAATGGATTGTGAGTACATTGAAGACTTCTTTAAAACGTGGCTTTACAACACATGAAATACAGATGATGTTTCACATGGATTGTACTGAGCAAACGCACCCTTGAATAGAATGTTAAGCAAGAAGCAGCTCTGGAGTATAAAGAATGAAACCAATGTGGCTGAGGTGGCGACCAATAAACAGCAACTGGAAACATCTTTGACTGTGACTGTTTAAGTATCTCATAATTTCGACTTTCTATAGCAACTGGAAAAATCTGGTCAGTGTTATGGTTACAGATGGATGCACCAAAAGTTTTTTATTTTTTTTGCTGGTGGAAAAAAGTTAAATAAAAAAAAAAAAAAATTATTAGAATTATTATTATTTATTTTGTGGGTGGATTTTTTTTATTTTTATTTTTATTTTTTTTGTGAATTACATATTTTTTATTTTTTTTTTAAGTTACTATTTTTTTTTTTTTAAGTGATGTAATTTTTTTTTTTTGTGATCTTTTTTTTTTTTTTTAGTGATCTTATTTTTTTTTTTTAGTGATCTTTTTTTTTTTTTTGCTGGCAGGAATGGGCTTCCATAAAAATGACTAGAAATTATGACAAAAAACCCGGAGGGACATGGTGAGTTTTTCTTCAGACAAATGCAACTTCACAACTACTTAAAGCTCAGAAAAACATACAATGTCTCCTGAAGAAATAACTTTCTATTATTGAAAACATTTAATCTTCAATTTTTCATTTAGCCCTCTACATGTACCAGACAACATCACACACACACACACACCCCCATGCACAATCCAATGCACATATCAAAAAGACAGACACACACAGCCCCGCACCTCCTCATGGCCTGTGTCCCAGCATGCATTGCACTAGCCCAGGCTGCAGCGTTGCTCTGCCCCTCAGTCACGTGACCAGCTGCTGCCGTCAGGAACAGACTGTACAACTGAGAGACACACGTAGGTGAGTGTGTGTGTGTGTGTGTGTGTGTGTGGGTTAAAACAGCGTGAGAGGTCAACTACCACTTTATGTCAAAATGTGTCAAAACCTACCGCTCCTGAAGACCCGCCCATCTTCTCCTGCACCAATCCAGCGAGGACTGACAGCAGTTTTCCGGGGCAGCCAGGGACCACATGATCCTGGAGCCACTCCTGAATGGCTGAACGAGCATTTGCACAATAATTGTTCTGCTTTTTTTTTTACACATGTCATCGTGTAGCTGTTGATGTGAATCACTGTGTCCTACCTTTAGCAGCCTGTGCATGAGTGTTCCCACAGTCTCCGTCCCCCGCAGCGCGGTCCAGAGCGTTGAGTTCCTCCTGCTTCTCCAACAGCGTGGAACAAACCCTCTCTAACGCGTTACGCATCACAGGACTCAGTGGCCCTGGCAGAGACAAAAAAACACTCCATCTATATATCATTTATTTGATTGAGGCGCAGTTCCTCTAATGGCCACAAGATGGCGGTATTGAACAATAAAATACAAAAATACAAAGTTATCAAATATGTTCACAGGATGAGTCTTGGTTGCAGATTTAATTTAAGCAAAAATAATAATAGTTATATTAAGGCATTGAGGTTTAAAGATCGTTATGAATGACAGTTTATTGTACTCAGGAGTCGTGGTGGAAACATAATCATGTCACACAAATTCCTCACTTAATACACATGAAATATACTTCATGTACACACTGAGGGTACTAACCTTCAGAGTGCGTGCCGTCTTGTGGCCGTGCGCTCGCGGGCTGAGGGTCTGTGATGTAGTTGCGTCCGCTTACACACACACCGCTGAGGTTTGGCCAGGCGGGGGCGCTGGTCTTAGCATCTGTATGGGATACAGGATGTTAAACGTGTGTGTGTGTGTTTGCTCTTGTGCATCTATCTTTATGAGGACCATTTGAGTTTTACCATTGTGAGGACATTATCTTTTCTCTTCTTTAAAGGGCCGTTTGAGGTGTGTATGCTCACCAAACAGCCTCAGTGTTTCCTGGTCGGCCCTCATCAGGGTCAGCGACACTCCTGCCATCTCCAGCGATGTCATGAACGACCCCGACATCACCCTGGCCACCACCACGCCGCGCCCCTCTGTAACCACAGAACAACATCCTCAAGAGATGCATCCCATTTAAGAGAGTGCCGGTTGCGTTAATGCCTTGCTCTACAGGTTGGGAGTAGGTCATTTTAATGTGGTACCCAGGCAGATGATGGCCGCTTTCGTAACCACCGCAATCTCCAGACAGGACAGAGCTCCGAGGTTGTTCACACACACAACCACAGTGTCTCCTGTACGAAAGAAGAAGCACATATTAAAAAAACAATGCATTGCATTGAAATCAAATACAAACAGAGAGCTAACACGTCACACTTCCAGGACCTGATTTAAGAGGCAGATGTGATTGGCTGTCAGGGTTGGTCATGTGATCTATCATGGTCCTCACCACCTCATCTGCGGACGCCACCTGATTAAACAGGATAAGAGAAGACAAATAGGTGAAAAGATATGCGGGTTTAAGGGTAAACAGCTTCGTAGAAAACTTGAGTGAGGCTGAGTCACCTTTGACCTTTTGATTCCAGGTTCACCGTGGATTCCTTGAAGAAGACGGAAAAAAACACCAACATTCAAATAAATCTGTCTCTAACCAGCTCTCTTTTCCACATCCTCTCTCATCTCCTCCTCCCTCTCTCCATCGTCCCTCACCCAGTCCCAGCTCCATGTCTCCTGGCGGCAGGTCGAAAGAAGGCAGGCAGCCTGGAACGCTGCACGGCGACAGACTCACCCCCAGTGTGCCTGGAACACAAACGCCAAACAAAACGTATCAGGGAGAAGAATCACAGTAGTTCTACCAAGCTTTGAGTGAGTAAGAAAGAGACTCACCGATGCCCTTCAAAACCTCTGTCATCTTGGAAACAATCTGGTCCAATGAGAAGCCTTCTTCTGCTAAGGCGCCTGCCAGCTGACAGAAAGTGCGACACAAACAAAACAATGTTTGTGTTGTCGAGCTGCATGATGGGAAGTGTAGGATCGAGTGTTCTTGGAGCTTGAACGTTGTTTACCTTGTGTATGAAGATGGTGCCACACAGGCCTCTCCGCCCGGCCTTGCTGGGTTGGTCAAAGGCGCAGTCCTCTGCAACTACCACCATGTCAACAGCGACGCCGTGATTACGGGCCTGCTCGGCGGCCAATCCGAAGTTGAGGCGGTCGCCGGTGTAGTTCTTCACAATGAGAAGAACTCCGGAGGCTCCTGTGGAGGGAGGAGAGCCGTTATACCTCAATTATTGTCATTTAATCTAATCATTCTTCAAATTAACATTCACAATGTTGTGCATTACCTGCAGTGTGCAAGCTGAGAATAGCAGCCAGGATGCTGGCAGGAGGTGGAGAAGCAAACACTCCACCTGCAACAGCAGCTGACAGCATACCTGCACCCAGATAACCTGGAGACAGACAGAGACGTATGGAAGCCAATTTCTGACACTGTGATGAAAAAAAATGATTTTGTATGTCATTAAAATGAGAAACTATCTCAAGAATATGAGTTAGTTTCTCAAAATAATGAGAAACTTAACGTAAATACCACAAATACTGTAAAAAATGCCGTTTTTACAGCAGCTTGACATCAGACAGTTTGATGTCCCCCCAGACCCCTTCAAAATAAAAGCCCCATAGAGTAACTGTATCTTAACAGGAATTTTAGGATGAGGCTTGCTTTTCAAAACAAAACAACTCTTACTGTATATTAACAAACAACTATGGAGGAACCTGGTTTTTCAAAATAAAACCTCCAGAAGGTAACTGTATCTTTACAGGCAACTCAGGACAAGGCTGTTTTTTTTTCAAAATAAAACCCCCATAGAGTAGCTGTATCTTAACAGGATGCTCAGGATGAGGCTGTTTTTAAAAATTAAAAACACGCAACTCTCACTGTATGTCAACAGGCCACTAGGGATGGGCCTAATTTTTCAAAAGAAAAGCCCCAGAAGGTATAGCTGTATCGTGAAAGTCAACTCAGGATGAGGCAGTTATTTAATAAAAAGTCCTACCCCCGTGTGCCGGCTCGTGTCCCGACCCCCCGCCAGACAGCAGGGCAACTTTTCCCCTCAGGTTGTCCAGGTCGGACCGAAGCACGACTCTGTGGCCCTTCAGCAGAGACAGGCTCCCACTGGCCCTCACAAGGCCACACAGAGCCTCGTCCACACAGCTGTCCACTGAGTTTATCAACTTCTTTTTGGGCTGAAAGAGATAAAAAAGGAACACATGTACACAGTTTACATTAGGCTCACATAATATGATGTATTGTACTGTTAATCTTGAGATTATTCTCGATAAATATCATATTCATTCTTATAAGTGGAGAGGCCTTGATCTTTGTGTATTAATTATCTGTCTCTAAATATACATAAATACATTAATTCATTAATACATGATGTATTTTGATATTTCAAACTGGCCAAGATTATATCAAGCACGTCTTGTACTATGCTTATTCACATTTTCTACTTTTCACGCAAATGTAATGTTAACTTAATTAAAATTCGGGAGTATTTTTGCACTGTTTATGTCAAACCTACATCTTCTATAATGATGTCAGAGGTGATACGAGTCCTCATTCCACACACATACACAAACACAGTAAAATGCAAGTTTACAGAAGCTGCACAATAAAGCTTCATCTGCAAAAACAGAGTATAAAATGTAGCAATTACAGTTTTTTTTTCACTTCCGTTATCACTGCATGGACTCTGATCCTTTGGGGTGCAAAGCGTGCAAAGAAATGCGCAAGTAAACTGAAAGAAAACACTCTTCACATTCTTCATGTCAGCCAATATTCACAATCACAAAGAGTCACTGCTCAGTGCATCTCTTCTCAATACCTTCTACAATCTATCTGTTTACCTCCATTTGGACTTCTCTTGCTTATTTTCCCTTCCGACAGCAGGTAAACACAAGAGAGGATCAGTCAGATTTTGCAGGAATGACACCGGAAGTAATGCGACTTTGCTTACAAAATAAAAGCGTCTAAATGATCTAATAATAACAATTAACTCTACAGTACAATGCGAGGGAAAGGCTTAACGCCACTGTGTGGAACTTAACAATTTTTAGAAATGTATTATTATTCTATTTCATTGTATATATTGTGCATTTTTATATTTAATATGTTTTACTCGTTATTTTAATAAAGTATCGATCTATCTATCTATCTAAACTCCGCTCACCCGAGCTGCCCCTGTGAAACACATCGAGCCAACCCCTCTGGTTCCTCCTGCATGACGCACTGGAGCCCGTCAACTCCGCCAGGCAGCAGTGTCCGCTTCGACTCAACAAGCTCAGCTCAAGGAACCGTCCGGGGAGCAGCAACATGCAGGATGGCGAGTGTGGAGACAGCCGCCGAACACGAACGCATCCTGCGGGAGATCGAGAGCACTGACACCAACTGTATCGGGCCGACCCTCCGGTGAGTAAATCCTCCCACCGGCGGTTTGTCCCCGGGTTTCAGGGAGCTTTGCTTTGCTTCAAAACTTTAACGATCATGTTTCCATTATCGGACAGCTAGCCGCCGGCTAACTTTAGCAAAACACAAAAAGCTAAGCTAATTTACATACTCGACACTGGTGTGTGTAAACTTACACAGTGAGTCGTAACTGTTGAATGTTTTTTTTATAACCCGACGCTATCCTTTTTTTGTGCTTTATCGCCAAACTGTTGTCAACTTGTCCAGAAAAGCTTTTGAGCAACTCAAGCTAGCACAAGCTAACTTTAGCTAACTTAATTGACATTCTGCTCACTGGTGTTGGAGCTTACACATGAGAGTGCAGGTTGTTAGTTTCTATATAATGTTGTGTACACAATGAATGGGTGCTACAGCTTCTGGGGGCATTTGGGGTGTTTATACACCGCACAGAGAGCCACTGGCTGGTGTTTGTGTCATGCTTTTTGAATGCTTATGAGTGTTGCTCAATAATTTAGTGGAAGCTGAATGCACTTAAAGACTGAATGACTTTTCTGTTCTTTTCTGTTTGGAGGGTTTGTGCCAGGCTACATGGTTTCACATCCTATTATTAGTCTGGGAGGATGCGGCATTGCTTCATCTGTGTTTGGACCTGAAATATATATATATATATATATATATATATATATATATATATATATATATATATATATTTTTATTTTTTCCTATAGCTTTCTATACATATTTCTATATATTTTCTATATATATATAATTTTTTTAAAAATATATATTTCTACACATATATATATATATATATATATATATATATATATATTTTTTTTTTTCCCTATATTTTTCCATACCTATTTCTATATATCTTTCTATATATAATTTATTTTTTTCTATATATATATATTTTTTTTCTATATATTTCTACATATATATATATATATATATATATATATTTTAGTTTTTTCCTATATTTTTCTATATATATATTTTTTTCTTTATATATATATATATATATATTTTTTTTTTTTTTTTTCTATATATTTCTATATATACATATCTATATATTTCTATATATTTTTTTCTATATATACATATGTATATGTTTCTATACATATTTCTATATATTTTTTTCTATATATACATATGTATATGTTTCTATACATATTTCTATATATTTTTCTATATATATATATTTCTCTATATTTCTATAACAAAGTAAGTTTAACACACAAAAAAAACCCTCTTGTACATAGCTGGTAAATTCCAAAGTATTTGAATGTGTGATGGAAAAATATACGTTCACTATAATAATAAAAATGATGACGACAACTAGACAAGCGCTGCAGCCAGGAACAGGAGAGCAGACTGGTTTTTGTTCCATATATACAGAGAGGAGGCAGTCTGGTTTATATACTGCAACAGAGGAACTGGGCTATTAAAGGCTTGTAAAAGGTGTGTGTGTGTGTCTTGTCCCCTACTCTCTCCTAATATTAAGACCTATTCATACTTGATATTTCGGCCAATTACAAGTTTTATTTCATTAGTCATATGCAGGTCAACACAGGGTCAACGATACAATGAAATGTATACGACGGGCGATAAATAGCACTCGTCATATAACGACAATAAGATGTAAGATAAGACAGAAAGACATAGATCCCAGAGAGCGAGCCCAGAAAAGTGTTGTTTTTTAAAGATCCGTTTGTCATTGGACTTGACACGTTTGTGCGACCCCTCTAGCTGCCACGTTCTCCTCTCGAGTGTGTCCGTTCGGCGAGGATATTATTTTCTGTGCCGACACACACCGTGACGCCGTGTGACGTTTCATCTCCTCCAGCTTCCCGTTTCTGTGCGACTCAGCCTCAGTATTTCCAGTGCTCAGTCACACACTTAAAATAACACCACCGTCTATGTTTGGAGCCGTCAGCTTCACCGTTGGCTATATTTGTCCCAGGGTGAAGTTTAAAAGAGATTATTTTGATAGGCAAATATATCGGGTGATGAAGGATGCAACTGTTTCCTCTCTGGTGCTGTTTTTATTCTCTTATCCCGAGACTCCTGTTATGTTAAGCACATGTTCTACAGAGATAAAGACTAATAGTCGCTCTGCCTTTTCCTTTTGTTTGTCAGATTGATAGGAAACAGCGAAACAATAAATACATTTTCTTGACTTAAATAGTAGCTTTGAATTATGAAAAGGCAGCTGGCTACTTTTGATCAATACGTTTTGTTTTTGTTGGGCGCTTTGGTTGCGTCTGGTTGCTTTAATACAGAATATCAGTAAATATGTCTGCAGAAGGTGGATGAAGGGAAGGTTGAAGCACCTATGGAGCCGGTATATACGTGTTCATTTATCCTTCGTTGTCGCTGCTGTTCAGCACTTGAAGTCTTGCATATAGGATGTGACAGTTGTCCCGCCCCTCCTCCCTTGTGATTGGACCGCTGGGTTTAAAGGGACAGTGTTTGACCCAAAGTTTAACATTTTTCAACTCTCGACGATCAGAGAAAGCAACGCCAAAGCTGATCTTTCCCAAGATCAAGACTCTTCAAACGGATAAACAGGTTGGCAGTGAGAGTTGGCTGTGTGTGTGTGTGTGTGTGTGTGTGTGTGTGTGTGTGTTTTCGTGTGTTTTCCTGCAGCAGTGTGCAGGTCGAGGCCGGCTGCAGCATTCCTCCAGGAGTCAGCCAACTCCCTCAGGTTACAAACATTCACCTATAAGAAGGGAAACGCCCCAATCCGTCTTCCGTGATCCTTTAAATTCAATTAATAATCAATAGGTTCAGATAGACGTAGCTCAGTAATCACTCTTACTGTATTTATTATAAACCGTACATAGTCACGCACGTCTCTCTGTCGCTGTGTACGCATGCCCGATTCTTCTGCATCTCTTGTCAGGTCATATCGGTATCAAATATAAGTTACATCATCACAAGAGCACTCACCCAAAAACATAGATGGCTGCTCTGGGTTATCGGCATCAGTCTATTTAAAACCGCAATAGAGGATTAGTGTAGAGAGACGTGTGAATTGTTCCACCTCCACTGTTTCAAACTCTGTAATTGGCTGCGTATTGATCTCTTAAAGCTACGGCTGCAAATATCAGTACTGGGTATTAAAATCGATAGAGCATCAAACCGATTGTGGTTTTGGGCTGTTGTCGCTTCATCCAAATACTGTCAGAAGTTTTTATTTATATTTTAATGAGATGTAGTGAATTTGAACCCTGTGTGAGTTGTTTTCTGCCCGTCGCTGCTTCACAAATAGCCGAATGTGTCACCGCCTTATCTGTGTCGGGTGTGCTTTTTGTCGCGTCGGCTAATCTAATCGCGCAACTGTAGACAGAAAGGAGAACCCCTGTTAATAACTTTGTGTGTGAGAGAGTGAGAGAGAGTGAGAGAGAGAGAGAGAGAGAGCTCCACCCTGAGTGCTGGTTAGTGTCTTCACATTTCGCCATTAATGACAGGGGGCCTTTATGTGTGTGGTTTTCTACTCTATAGTCGTGGGACATGCTCGTTTCTGATTGGTTGGCAGGCTCTCATTTATGGAAGTCTCTCACCAAAAAATTGACCTTCGCCCAATGCTCATTTTTACTAAACAGTCGCATCATTTTCCCATAGACTTCTATACAATCTGACCTCCTTTTGCCACCAGAGGAGTCGCCCCCTGCTGGCCAATCAGAGAGAAGAATTGTTGAACGCACATCAGCATGAGCTTCATTTTTCTGACCTCCTGTCTTTAGGGTACAGCAGCACAGATATGACGGTGTTGATGGAGGGTTTGTGCTTTTGATTTTAAGGCCGTTGCGTTATATGTTATATTTAAACGCATTATGATTTCAGCTCTGGGGGAAAAATATTCTCACATCTCAGACATTTAGCATGTCCCGAGTCGTTGTGAAGGGAGTGACCTGCCACAAGCTTGTTACAGCCCATACACACACACACACACACACACACACACACACACACACACACACACACACACACACACCCTGCTGAGTCATCAGTCTGTACTCGGGGGAAGACAGACACACACCTACACTCATGCACACACACACTCTTAAGTGGGTTAAGATCCTATTTAGCCAGCTGTCGAACACACACACACACACACACACACACACACACACACACAGGGACATCTGTGTACAGTGATGTCATAAAAGAGAGCAGCTTTCTTGAACTTTTTCGTGTCAAACTTCCCAAATCCGTCTTAACCTCCTCTTCCTCCTCTAAAAAAATATACAATATATAAATATTTTACACTTAGTGTTGAACTTCTACATAACTCGTCTTTACGTGGTCGTTATCTAACTTTTAATCATAGACAATGCACATTAATTATTGTTTAAATATGCCAGATCAGCAGGACATTTTTCTTAGAGGCCTAAAGAAGTCTCCGGATGACCCGACTAGGACCCCTATTTATTTACTCCATCCCATTTAATTGAAACATCCAACTTGTCACATACTGTGGGTTGGAAACCAGTAAACATGTACAAAGCAGTAAACCTGTACAAAGCAGTAGACATGTACAAAGCAGTAGACATGTACAAAGCAGTAAACATGTACAAAGCGTGCTCCTCTTCTCGGAGGCAGACAGAACCAGTCACCGCTAACACGCAAGCTCAGCTCACACACACAAGCTCAGCTCCCACACACACACACACACACACACACACACACACATCAGGCCACACTGTCAGGAAACCAGCTATTGTTTGGAGACTTCACGGGAGAGAGAAGTCCAAAAGCAAAACATCATCCAAACATCGAGCAGACGACTTGCTCTCCCTTCTCTTCTTTCATTCATTCATAGAGTTTTAAGTGACCGAGTGAGGATGAATGTGACGGTGTGTTCATGTTTGTCGAGGGCCGTGGCTGCACAGACTATGAACCTTTAGTGAACATGCGTACAAACACACAAGCTATCTCAGCTCATTGTGTTCATTTTAGATTTATGGCTGCCTTTTTCCTCAATACCATGAATGTCTTTGTTTGACGTCAGCGCACACACACACACACACACACACACACCTACACACACACTGTCTAAAGAAAGCACTCGGTGGCGTCAGACCTGATCTCTATTGTACATGTCGGGCATTTCCTGGTCAACAGGAGGAAGGGTGGGGGGGGGTTCAAGACATACACAGGTGTGTGTGTGTGTGTGTGTGTGTGTGTGTGTGTGGAAGGGAAAGAACACAGGAAGAACTGTGATTTTACAGAGAAGTCTTCTAAATAAAAATAATGTAATTGTTTCTACATCTGTGCACATATGAGACCATTTTTTACCAACAGTTTAAAAAAAAAAAGTAAAATAAGTGTATTGCAGACAATAACAATGTAAGAGTAATGTTCAATTACGTTCAGCAATTTAGTTTGTTTTGTTTGATTAACTGACAAACGCAACAATTATAAACGTTAAACTAGTTTTAAAAGCTCGTTTACTCCAAGAGTCTCTCACAGTTTAGGCTGAATGACGACGTGAATTTATCGACATTTTGAACCTCTTACGAATCTAAATTGACTTATTAAAGTTGTCAATAATTAGTCTGAATGCCTTTGTAAATACAGTAAAACGAGACGCAGCGATCAGAGAAGAAACTGTTTCAGCTCAATCTGAAGTCAAACAAGATACTGATTTACATTTGTACGTAGATTCCTTGTTGTTCTAGGACATAAAGGACACACTGTGTCCAATAAGGCACCGCTGGGTGTTCCCCTCACTGTCGACGTGCCCTCAAGCAAGGAATTGAAGTGGAAACCTCCCCACTCATGATAAAACCAGGCAGTGGTTGGTGAATGTGTGGAAACATGGAGCAGGAAGAGCGATGCAGTAGCGCCCCCTAAAGGACACATGTTGTAGACGCAACCAGTCCACAACTAGAGTCCCAAACCCTTTCCTTCTGGTTCCTCCTCTTCTCTTTGAAGAAATGTCTTTCTTTCTTGTCTCTTAAGATCTTCGACCTCAGAGGATTTAAATCGATCTCCTATATCTTACCCGCTGTCTTCCCTTCCTTTGTGCCCAGGTCGGTGTACGATGGTCAGGAGCATGGCCTCTTCATGGAGAAGCTGGACGTGCGGATCAGGAACCACGACCGCGAGATCGAGAAGATGTGCAACCACCACTTCCAGGGGTTCGTCGACTCCATCACGGAGCTGCTCAAAGTACGGGGGGAGGCGCAGAAGCTGAAGGTGAGGAGGGGACGGCGGGAGAGTACGGAGCAGCAGATGGAGGAACGCTCCAAGATGTAAGGAGCTCAGGAGGTTGTGAGCTCTACTTCTTTAATTCTTGTTTTTCTCTCTCAGAGTCAGGTGACTGAGACCAACAGGCGTCTTCAGGGTGACGGCAAAGAGGCAAGTGTGTCGCAAATATCAAAACTGTCCGTTCAGGACTTGTTTTCTGGAGACTTCTCGAGTAACGCCGCCTCCTCTTTTCTCCTCGTCTCAGCTCATGAGCTCTATGGAGGAGCTGCAAAAGTGTCGAGTGCAGCAGAGAAACATCGCCTCCACCATCGACAAGCTGTCGCACTGCTTACCAGGTAACGCAGACTAGATGTGGGAGAGTACTGTGTTTGAGACCTGATCTGCAGCGCTGCTCATATATGCAAACATAGACTACAAAAAACCCCTCAAGCACTATGTGAGATTAACCGTCTCTTTGCGTTCCCCAGTCCTGGACATGTACAGCAGACTTCAGGAGCAGATGAGAGCCAAAAGGTGCGTTAACGATTCTGTCCTTTGGGTTACATCTCACAAGGGGTGCGCTAGCTGGCTCATTATTGTCTCATTTGTGGTCTGATAAACCGTAAATTCATCCGATTCAGTGGTGGCAATAGTGGTTGATATGAATAATAACTGCATTAGTAAGCGTTGCTCTTTGACTACCGTTTCCAGCCACTAGATGGAGCCAGAGCATTTGGTACAGTGACTTCTTCTTCTTCTTCTTCTTCTTCTTCTTCTTCTTCTTCTTCTTCTTCTTCCCTCCCTGCCCTCGGCCTGACCTGTAGATGGAAGTCTGGTTGCTCATAAATTAGTCGTTTGTTTGTGTGTTTTTCTAACTTCTCTGTGTGTCCTGCGGCTGAGAGCAGGGAGAGGTCAGCCAGCAACGACTGCTCCTCGAGAGCTGCGCTGTGAAGTGGCGTGTTTGGGGGATATTGTGGTCCCTGAGGTGTATCGGAGTGTACTTATTTCTTGTTGCTGTGTTTCTGCTCGACTTCTACGTTGTTTTGTTGCTGTGTCTCCTCCTGTACTCACAGATTTAATCGGCATCTGCACAAAAAGCTACGTGTGTGAGGACAGGAAGGCCAAACTAAATCTAATTTGACAAGTTTGATCTGAACCTGAAGTTTAAATATAGTTCATAAGGAATCCATAGACTTTGATTGAATAAATGTGTGTGTGTGTGTGTGTGTGTTAGGTACTACCCCGCGCTGCGGACGTTGGAGCAGCTGGAGCACACGTGTCTTCCCCGGGCCGGTCAGTACCGGTTCTGCTCCATTATGGCGGAAAACATCCCCAAGCTGAGGACGCAGATCCGGGACACGGCGATGACGCAGCTGAGAGACTTCCTGGAGAGCATCCGGAAACACTCGGACAAGATCGGAGAGACCGCCATCAGACAGGTAGACAAACGCACGTATAAAAACCAGAATTACAGTATTTATCGTAGCCAGAAGCTGTAAAAAAAAACACATTATTGACGAATTTCCAACTTTCCAACGGTCCTTGAACACATTGTGTCAGGAAAAAGCAACCAAATCGAAGCCTAAAATTGTGATATTTACATGTTTCATTTAAAACTTTAAAAATGAACCGTTTGCACTAGTTACATCCTGTAAAAATACAAAAATTGTGAGCTCCTCTGCGCAACCGATGAGCCACGAATGACTCGGCTGAGAACAACTGTCACGTCACAACAATTCAGTGGAATTTCGGCTGAGCTGCAGGCAGTTTTTTTTTATGATTTGTGGAATGGTAACTGTGTTATTCTGCACAAAACACATGTTTGAGTTCTCTCTACTTCTTGCCATGGTTGTGCTGTTTCCATCGAGTCCATTCAATCCTACATTACCCATAATGCAATGAACTGTTCAAAGCTGAAGATGCTTTTTCTCAATTCTTTTGATGTTCATAGTAACTCATCTTTTAAATTGGTGTGTGTGTGTGTGTCAGCCTGCATTTTGTAGTTGCTGCCTGTGTGTACATCATTGCACGTGTGTGTGTGTGTGTGTGTTCTCCATCATGTCTTTCTCTTTCTGTCTGTTAATCAGAAGCAGCCTGTTAGTGTGTGTGTGTGTGTGTGTGTGTGTGTGTGTGTTGCTCTGTGGTTCCACTGCCAGTAAACAAGCATGTAGGCGCTGCAGGAGACGCCTTGGCCTGTCAATGAACACACACACACACACACACACACACACACACAGTGTGCAGAGACCCTGCTTTTCAGCACTTACCTAATTGTTTTTCTGTTTTCCGAGGCCAAGGAAGTTCTATTCGAGCGTGTCCGTTTGTGTGTTTTGTGCTCTCTTGCGGTATCCGATAGCTCAAAGTGAGGCCTCCTTGTTTATTTGTGTGCCTCCATTATTTGGGGAATGTTGCTCCGTGGGATTTCAGGATGAAGGGAACGAGGAAGGAGCGCTCGACGACAGACGGATGAGCGGATGGCGACTCTGAGAAAAGTGGCTTGTGTGTCGTACACATATATATATTCTAATCACGACTTCCTCTGTTGAATACTGAATCGTCACATTGACCTGGTGCACTTGGCCCCGGGACCTTTTGGTGCACTTTGTCCCACTCTTTCTGCCCGTTTCTCTCCCTGCAGGGTCAATGTATAGACCAAACAATAACACCGTAACAGATTAATCAATAATGAAGAGAAGCGTCCGTTGCAGCCGTAGTTGCTTCTAAAAAAAGTGAATGTTTGGTTTGCAGTGCGCTCAGATGTCCGTCAGTCATACGGGCCTCCTGCTCTGCACAAGAGTTTGTTAAGTGTCACATTATTTTTGGCTCCCAACTGTGGCATGCCATCAAAAACATCAAGACATTTCTGGCAGGAAATATCGGAGGAAAGAGTGGATAATTCTGTAGGGAAGTCAAAAACATCAGCTTAATACTACAACGATCTGTCGGCGTTCGATAGCGTTAACAGCCCACACAATTTGACCCATTAAAAAAAACCTACAATAACAGACTTACTACTGCATTTCAGGCCATGAAGAAGAGTGTTTTGTCCTCTAGGTGTCACTAGAGGATCACCTCTCACTCTTTAATCTAAAACGTTGCTGCCTCTGGTTGACCTGTGATGGAAGGTCCTCTCTCTTATTCACTTCAGTTAGAGACGCAGCACACGCTTCACTAATCGGACACCTCTACCTGAAACTTAAAGGGGCTCAAGAAGCCCCTTTAACTCCAAAGCAAGGAGTTTATAATGATCAAATGATGACAACATCTTTCATCCAAGTCATGAACACCGAGCAGTAGACGCAGCACAAGTAGTCCCCGCGTATCACTCCGCGACCCGCGCACTCCGAACCCTTCGGTGACCCTTAGGTGGGGGGTCCTGGGACCGCAATTTTGGGAATCACAGGCGTAGAAAATCCACTTGCAGTCGCCGAGGAAGCTAACCGCTAACTCCTCTAACCACTAATTACAAGGGAGGTTATGGAAACCCCAGTGGTCCGGCAGTCCTGACACTGATACTGGGATTATGTTGTAGTATCAGATGTTTGGCTCGGAGCGCTCGCACTCAATCAGAAGGAAGTGTGTTTATGTGTGTGTGTGTGTGTGTGTGGAGGAACAAATTAGACTTTCTTCTTCTCTCCTTCCTCTCCTTTTGTCCCTTCTTTTTTTCGTTCTCTCCATCTCTTTCTCTCTCAGACACTGTGTCTCTCTGGTGTGCTCTGTTCCAAATTAGCCCTAACTCTCTGTACCCGGCCGTCGTTACAGCTCCCTCGACCGAGGATGTGAAAATAAATAGATCTGGGGAAGGAGGAGGAGGAGGAGGAGGAGGAGGAGGGGGAGGAGGAGGGGATGGAGGGAGGAGACGGAGGAGAGCACAGGGCTTACAATGGAGCTATTGTCTGCTGCCACATGCCCATAGAAGAGGAGAGAGGGGGAGAAGAGAGGGTTGAGAGAGGGAAGAGGAAGAGATGGAGGAGGAAGAGTACAACAGGGAAGGGGAGGAAGAAAATGATGGAAGCAGAGGAAAAGAAAATGTAAAGAGGGGGATGGGAGATGACGAGGAGGAGACGAGGATGGAGGAGAAGTGAAAGAGGGAAGATAAGGATATCATGTTGAAGAAGAGGATCAGAAACAGAGTGAATGGAGGATGAGGAGCAAAGCTGTGGACGTATTTTAGACACTGAAAACAATCGGTCTAAACGGAAAGTTATGTTCTCGTCGAAGCCACCAGACTCCTTTTGGAGGAGAAACCAGTCATGTTACCTCGCAGAGCGACGGGAGTTGCTGTTCTCTAGGTTTTGATTCACTAAAGTCACACGATATCACAAACAAACAGCAGAGAATCATCTTCAAATGTCTCTATCGTTCTTTTATTATTTGTCATTCTTTCTCTTTAACTCTGTCACGTCACATTTCCTCCTCTCTCTCAAGATGTCTCTCTCTGTCTTTCTCTTCCACTCTTTCCATCTCCTCATCTTTCCATCTCCTTCCCTCCCTCTTTCCCTCTTTCACTTTCAGCAACAGACGAGTTCAGAGCTTCTGCTGTGCATTCGGTAGTTCTACACACACACACACACACACACACACACACACACACACACACACACACACACACACACTAATGGGAAACAGACTGCTGGGCCTGTGAAGTGGAGGAAGATTGATTACCTGTATCTAGTTACTGAACACACACATGCGTGTGCGTGCAGCGAGGGTGGCGGAGGGCACGCGCTGGGTCGTTGTGTTCAGCCATCGCAGGGAAAACCACAACGGACTGTTACAGGTCGCTGTGTGTGTGTGTGTGTGTGTGTGTGTGTGTGTGTGTGTGTGTGTGTGTGTGTGTGTGTGTGTGTGTGTGTGTGTGTGTGTGTGTGTGTGTGTGTGTGTGTGTGTGTGTGTGTGTGTGTGTGTGTGTGTGTGTGTGTGTGTGTGTGTGTGTGTGTGTGTGTGTGTGTGTGTGTGTGTGTGTGTGTGTGTGTGTGTGTGTGTGTGTGTGTGTGTGTGTGTGTGTGTGTGTGTGTGTGTGTGTGTGTGTGTGTGTGTGTGTGTGTCTGCCGAATAATGCTCCACAGTTCACTGCCATCGGACACCATTATTTCTGGCTCGGGGTCGGCCTGCCATAAAGTGATCTATAGCCGGGATGTTCCAGTCGGGTCCGAGTCATTTCATATACAAAGTGTTTTCGCGGCACATTAATTCATATTCTTTACTACATAATACAAGTGTGCAGTGTACTTTCAACACTAGAGTAAACATCCAACACGTGTTCACTCCCAACTCAAATAGTAGGAGTTTTGCACGTGGCAGGGACGCCTTGTTCGTCTCCACTCGTCACGTGTCTTTTCAAAATAAACCTCCGTCTTCACAGGAAGTTAGACAACAAAAGCGCTTAGTTAGAGTGAGGAGAAGAGCTTGGTTGAGGTTAACTTGACTGACTAACGACTAACGCGATTACTTTTACTTTCGCTTTGTACATGGACGCAGATCTCATGGACCCGCCCACCCCCCCTCCTGTCCGCCTCCTATGGACGGAGAATTCAACACGACGAATAGTCAAATGTCAAAAAGGTTCGATATCTTATCGTTGAGCCAGCTGTTGAAACTACATCGGTTTATTGTTCAAATCTTGTTTTTAAGTATATTTTGCCTTCTTTGTTTTGGAAAACAACTAAACAGCTGGCAATAGTTTAGAAAACACTAATTACATTTATCTATTTTTCCAAAATAAGTACGTACGACGTCACTCCGCGAGCCTCTGTTCTATTGGACGCAACTCTTTCACCCCCACAATGAGCAGCCAGTAGAAACCACCTGTCAACAGAGCGATCGCTGCCACTTTGCTCCCCTCGCTTGCAATTTTTGTCAATTTCCGCACTGGTGGCCGCAAATGCACACAGAGGACAGCAAACCGCCTTGAAGTTAGTCAGCGGAGCACATATTTATCTCTGGGGGGGGGCTGCCTCGTGGTGTTGCCACAGTGTAATATCGGATCATTTAGGGAACATTTCCAGTCGTTTAGCTCTAAATGGATTATAGTGTGGTTTGGACTCTCCTCATGCTTCCTCCTCTTCACCACCTTTCTCCTCCTCTTCTCTCCTTCTCCTCCTTTCCCTTCTCCATCCTCTTCTCCCCCCCCCCCCCCTCTCCATGTTTGCCTCCTTTGCTCTCTCTCTCTCTCTCTCTCTCTCTCTCTCGCTCTCTCGCAAGAGATGACGCACATTCCCGCACTCGAGCTTCGAGTGCCGCTTCCCTGAAGAGAAGCGGCGACAAAAGGCCGGTCTTAAACGGTTTCTCCACAGAGCTCGGTGTAGCCGGTGGATTCCCCAGGACTCTCATCCACCCACCTGTTGACGAACGCTTTTAAAAAAAAAAAAAAGCCAAATTCGGCCGCTGAGTGTTATTCTCTGACGCAGGTGCTGACGTCCGTATCTGCGGCGTCGCCTACTGACGGAGAGAGCGATGCTTCTCTTGTGTCGTCCTCGCCGTCTCTTGAGGCCTAGCTATGTTCACGTCTTGTGTGGGGGAGAAAGAAAAGGAGCTTTTGAGGGATTGTAAAGGAACGCCGCGCGGAGAGACAAAACAAAACTCTTCACTTTGTGTTTGTTGAGGTCTGTGCCATTTCTCTCTCTCTGCCTTTCTTTTGGTATTTCGTCTGGACGATTCGGTGAGAAGACTCGCTGCTGAGCGTACGTAGAGTTTTTCTGTTACCTATTCTGGCCTTCAGAGGAGAGGCCACAGTTTGGCACATTCCTGTTTGTCCCCACCTACTCCCCCCCCCCCCCCCCCGAACCTTTTATCCTGAGGAACGAGACTTTCCACCCATTCTGTTTGTACTTGTTGTCTGATGTGACTCATTAGTCTGCCATGTGTGTGGGCATCAGATCAAAGATGGCATTGTGTTCCAACATCACCGATATTGTGTTTGTCCGGCTTTGTTCAGATCCACACCGGCTTTTCTCATTACCTCCGTCATTTAAAGGCACAAATCGAAGCCTCTGATGTATTTATAGACGTCTGAAATCGACAGATTCAAGCGCACGAGGTAGCCTACGTGCTGTCGAGGGCGTGCACAGGAAGCGGAATTCACATCGATCTTGGGTGTGGATGGAAAGACGCACTTTAGCTTCGGGTTTTCCAACAGAAATGTCGCCAAGCTGTGAAGGACGCTCGGCTTACTGTACACGGCTGCAGAGGGAGGATCATGCATCATTTCCCATGATACCTTGTGTTCCCCAAACACGGTCTGCGTTTGCATGACATATTGCATTGTTCTGTGATATTTGGGGCTGCATTTCCACTTCCTTTTGTCTTTGCCACACCCTTTTTTCGTTAGTTTATTCTGGGAAACTTCACCAATAGGATCATTGCTGCATTATCTAAATGTTGCTCCATATGAATACATATTAACTTATTTTAAAATGGACGTATTTTTACCTTTTTTTTCTGAATTTTGCCATAAAATTCATCTTATAAACTTAAATCTTTTTAGATTCTTAGTTTATTCTCATATGTTATTCGCTCACCCAAATTTGAATTACGTTTTTTGACACTCAAAGGCATAAATCAAACATGGGAGATGACCCCGTCTCCCTTTTCAGGTCCTCGGCGCTACTCTTATGTGCTTTGTCTTCGGATTCATAGACTCGTCATCCTTCCTGTTCTTCCCTTCCTGCCCTTCTCCCTCTGGTGTATTCTTAGGTGCTTTGGTAAATCACTTTTTAAAGGCTGTTTCCACGAGTGTTTTTATAGGACAAGGAGTGGCAGGTTTTTTCCCCCCCAAAGGTCTCGAGCAGTGATCTCCTCATCCGCCATTTCTAAGCTTTTTAACGTCTCTGAAATCGTCTAAATGCCCCTTTAGTTATTCCCCTCTCCTATAAAGTGCAGTGGTAGCACACATCTGCACCGCTACAGTGGAGCGTGGTTGCAGACGGTGTGTAATTGTTCTCGGTAAACATCTGGTTTTGGTGTCAGACCCCCAAAAAAGCTGCTCTGAAGTTGCGCCAAAAAAGCTAAACGCAACAAGCTCCCCTTCCTCCTCCTTTTGTCTTTTTGAAAAGGTGTTCTGGGAAATGTATGAAATAACTGAAGGAGAAAACAGAATCATCTTTTTGGATTTGACCCGCTTTGCTCGTCTGATGTTTATTCCCGTGTTGTGCTTCAGGCCCAGCTGCAGCGCTCGTTGGACACGCAGCCGAGGGCCATGATTGGCCGACGCAGCAGGAAGGAGGAGGAGGCGGCGGCAGGAGGAGGAGGGGCGGGGACGGACAGCGGCGGGGCGGGCGGCAGTCCGGTGTCCGAACAGGACTCTGGCATTCTGGATGTGGAGGATGAAGAGGACGATGAAGTGAGAGAACCGCAACCACTCAAACACAAAGTATCTTAACTTGTCCTTCTGTCTCCGTCCTCTCAATCGAGACGATAAAGAAGGGATTAGAAGTCACGTCCTCTCATCCACATGTGTCCGTCCCACTCACATTTACTCGCTTCATGTCGCAGGCTCTTTGTTTTCTCTTTGATTTATCTGTTGTTGTTGAGGAGAGTTTAGTGAAACTGAAGGAGGAGACACTGCTTCATGTTGAGTCACAGAGAAGACAACCCCGACCCTGTAGTCCTCCATACTGTCCACACATACTGTCTCAAACCATCTCACGAAGCACACACACCCCACCGAGGAGCTGGAGGGTGTTCGAGTGCTTCGGTAGCGTGTTTACAGACGGACTGAGGGCACAAAGCGTTTTTCGGGCGCTGAACTCTTGTAGTCGCCCCTCGCGGGATCAGAAGTGCTTTGTTGTTCACACTCAAGGAAAGCAAAGTACAATGAAGTGGAGGAGAATGGGGCTGAACTTGTCACCCCCAGTGCTGCCATTCTGTGTTCAGGTCCCTGTCGTCCCCCCGTCGGCTTATTTACGTCCTGTAAACTTGACTCAACCTTCTTCACGGGAAGACCTTGGCTCGAACAAAGGCCTGACCCCGC
>JAVDOI010000020.1:12776359-12781359 GCA_032191485.1 Leptoclinus maculatus | reverse complement strand
CTCCTCTACCTCGTGTCCGTCTGTCCGTCCTGATCTGTACTTTGTGTTTTAGGGTTTGCGTGATGTGTTTGAGAACTACTACAGAAAGCAGAGGAGGAAACAGGCTCGCCTTGTGCTGCAGCCCCACTCTAACATGGTATGACCCTGCACCGTCACTGTGTGTGTGTGTGTGTGTGTGTGCACCTTTATGCCCACACACTCCTAACTACACCCCCCCCCCTCCCCCACCTACACACACACACACTCCTTAATCTATAACTTCTGTTATTAAGTGGGAGTATTGAACAAACGGGCTGTTTTATGCTTAATTTATCAAAGAATCCTATAATATGTACTATGTGGTGCTGATTGTTTGTATCTCTCTGTTCCTCTCTACGTGTTATTTTTGTTCTTTTACATTTCTAGCATGAAACTCTGGAGGGATACAGGCGCTACTTCAATCAGATTGTCGGGTAAGTCCGTCCGTCTCTCTCCCTCCATCTTTAATTAACCTCTTCATCATTACAGTCTTCAGATCTAAGCCTACAGACACGATCAACGCATGTGTGATCTACACATCCCGAGGATATCATCATCTCTGATGTCCATTGAGAATAAACGTCCATAAATCCGCTTAGAAATCAAAGAAAAAATAATGTGTAACTCCAGAACCTGCCTGAGATCATCATGTCTACTTCCTGTTTACATCCCAAATGCCCCCAAATATGGGAACTGTGGTTCCAAATGATTTATAGATCCACTTCTTCTGTCTAGCCGTCCATTTATCATCCATCTTTCCCTCCATCCGTCCGTCACCCATCAACCTTTCCCCCGACTCCTTCCCTCCAGACGTTCATCCACCCAAACCACAACTCTCTCCATCCTCGCATCCACATGTCATCCCTTTACCAACCGCTCCATCGCTCCATCTCTCCATCTAGGCCTTCTGTGTAACTTGGCAGAAGACGGACAGAGAGAGAGAGAGAGAGAGAGAGACTTTGAGTGAAAGCAAACATTCAGCGTTTAGCGACACCTCATTTCATTTTGTCTCAGTGACTTCTGACCATTTGACATCTTTTCATCTCTCCTTCCTTCTTCATCTCTCTCTGGCCACACTCACTTAGCCCTTCCCTCCTTATGCTTTTCCTCTCATCTATCACTCCATCCAATTCTTCCCATTGCGTTCTCATACACACACACACACACACACACACACACACACACACACGACGGTTGATAGAGTGTGTGTGATGGTGGTTGGCTTATTGCTGTTATTCCTTCTGTCTGTCTGACTGGAGCAGACGCTTCTATAAACACCGCCTGGGCTAAACACACACACACACACACACACACACACACACACAATGGCTCACACACCCTCAGGTCTGTTTTTCCCATTTGAAGTTTTGTAAAATGCCATCCCATGTCTCCGTTTCTCTACCATTGTTCTGATCTTTTGAGTGCATTATGTTTTACGCTCCGTCTTTGTCGTCCGTCTTCCTCCAGCTTCTTCGTGGTGGAGGACCACGTCCTTCACACCTCGCAGGGTTTGGTCAACCGAGCGTACGTGGAGGAGCTGTGGGAGCTGGCGCTGTCCAAACTCATCGCCGCCCTGAGGACGCACTCCGTAAGGACACGAGCGACCCCAAAATATACACCCGCTTAATGAAATGACCAGACTTAGTCAGCATAAATAAACGAGCACGCGCTCCTCTGTCTCCGCAGTCGTACTGTGACAACCCGGACCTGGTGCTGGACCTGAAGAACCTCATTGTGCTTTTTGCTGATACACTGCAGGTACGTGTGTGTGTGTGATGAACCGCGAGAGGCAGAGTTTATTACCAACGTTTTTCTTTCCACTTTGGTGTTCTTGTACGGCTCGTTCTTATGCCAGCAAAGCTATTTGACCCCAGGGCCCCATGAAACCTGTTCAAAGCAAGTTTTGGGTTGTTTTTTTAAAATATGGACTGCTGCCAATCACGGAAAAGAAAGACTTTCTTTCTCAATTCGGGCATTTTAGAAGTAGGAGTTCATCATCTATCGTCTATGTGTTCTCCGCTGGATGAACTGACCGGGATGGATTGAGTGTGACGGATGAGAGGATGGAGGGAGGGAGGGGGGGGAGATAGAGGGGATGTGGGTTAGAACCGGTCTGAGATGAGTGAGAGGGAAACGAAGGAGGGGGAAGTGATGACTGGACGGGACGACGCTCCAAAGTCCTTCACGGGAAGTGATGAGGTGCCGCTGAACGGCTGAATCCACCCGTTCTCAAGAACGTCACCGAATGTGCATTCACCGCGGTTTCATTTCAAGTTTTGGTGTGACTTATGTGCAGGTAGTGGGTAGTTTCCCCACTTGGAGGTTCACTGACTGGTTGCTCTGGTTGCTCTGGTCTTCCTTCTCCTGCAGGGTTACGGTTTCCCCGTGTCGCAGCTGTTCGACATGCTGCTGGAGATGAGGGACCAGTACGGGGAAATCCTGCTCAAGAGATGGAACGTCACCTTCAGGTAGCGAGCGCCGAGAGATCACCGACCCTCTGCTGGTGTGCAGGGGCGGAAGACATTCGGAGAAGGAGTGGCGCCTCGGGCATGTTTAGGAGATCGGTGTTTGTTTTTCAGTAGCCGAGTGCGTGCTGCACTGACCTTCCCCTTTCTAGTCGTAGGGTCATAAGGGTGCACACACACACACACACACACACACACACACACACACACACACACACACACACACACACACACACACACACACACACACACACACACACACACACACACACACACACACACACACACACACACACACACACCACTGTTGGTTTGTGGGAAACGTCCTGGTTTTGAAGTTTTACGACCAGCCAGAGGGAGGAAGTGTTTTAAAGCAAACGTCCGGAACATTCTCTACCCTTCAGAATGGGTACTACCCTGACAAGAGAGTGTGTGTGTGTGTGTGTGTGTGTGTGTGTGTGTGTTTGGGCTTACATGCCATTGTTTCACCATCGCTTTTGTCCAATGACACCAGAGGGACTTAAAGCGAGAACGGACAAACAAACACACACTCTCTCTCTCTCTCTCTTTCACACACACATTCATACACACACACACACACACACACACACACACACACACACACACACACACACACACTGGGGAAGCCACAGGAATGTTGTGTTGTATTGTTGGAGAGGGAGCGCTCTCCGGTTCACGGCCTCTCCATGGAACGTTGGAACGTCCGAACTCTGGAGCGCCAACAAGAAGTGGGGGGTGAAGGAGGGGAGGGTGGTAAGAAAACCTCAAGCATTACAATGACCCCCAATGGGACGATTGTGTGTGTGTGTGTGTGTGTGTGAGAGAGACTGATGGCATCTCCATCATTCCTGTTTTGAACTGTTGTTTCTTTCTTTCCTTCTCCTCTCCAGGCAGGTGTTGGACCAGGACAACTTCAGTCCTATCCCGGTCTCAACAGAACAGGAGTACAAACACTACACTTCACAGTTTCCCCTGGAAGACCCCGAACTGGACAAGGTAGAGAGAGAGAGAGAGAGCAGATCAGGGTGCTTCAGAATGAGCAAATAAACAGGCTTCAGTTTCATATCGTCCACAGAAAACACATCTTTCATGTAGAATCTCACCAGCAGTGAAATCTAGACTCGTGTGAGGTTGCTTGTGTGCAGAAATGTGAAGCAAAAGAATTGAATCAAATCTCACTTAATCTTTTCTTCCCCTCCAGCTTCCCTTCCCCAAGAAGCTTCCCTTCTCCGAGTTTGTGCCAAAAGTCTACTGCCAGCTCAAAGAGTTCATCTACGCCTGTCTGAAGTACTCTGAAGACCTGCACCTCAGGTACACCCGCACGCTAATGAACCTCTGACGTCGTTTGTCTTGTGTGGCTGCACACGGCTAGCTGGCTCCGGCTAGCTGGTAGCGGATCTAGCGATGGCATCTACGGCAGGAACTGAAGCCACGGGAGTTTAACTGAATTGGTTCAGTCTGTCCCTTTCTGCTCAATTCAAACGGGTATCTTTTTTTTTTGAATTCTGAATAACAGCGTGCCACAGAGTGCCAATTGTTGGAGCTCAAACCACTCCGGGGTTACCGCTGCCAGGAATCAAACTCTTGGTCGCTGCAGCGGGCAAGTGTTTTGCCCCTGAGCACCATAATACGTACTTACCCAAAACAAACCTTTTTTTCTCCATCACGTTCTGCCGTTGTCTCTCTCCCCCCCCTCTCTCTCTTTTTCTCTCTCTTCGTCGATTCTTTCCGGGGATCTTTGTCTCATTAGATTTGGCCCGCTCGACCACAGCTCGGCAATCAAGTCCAGCTTCTGTTCCATGTTCTGTCGAGGTTAAACAGTAACCCTCTGGTGTGTGTGTGTGCGTGTGCGTGATGTGTGTATTGGTTACGGTTGATGGACGAATTAACTAAAACAATGCAGCCGCTTTCCTACCGAGGAGACGAGCAATCAGGAAAAGACTTCCGCTGTCCAGAAGGATTCCACAGGGCTGGGATTCAGCCAGACACACACACACACACACACACACACACACACACACACACACACAGATCAACATACATGGAGACACATGCTTGTATACATTCACATAAACACACGCCTGAAACTTGAGCTGCACATGTCGGCGAACAAAGAAGCTTTCATGCACATTATACAACAAAACACACTCTGAGTGCTTCAGTTTGATTCGTATTATTAGTGTCAAGCTCTGATTTGGTTTGTGGTTTTTATAAACTAAATAGCACTTTCTTTTATTCATGCTCGTATCCCTGAAGCTCTTGTGGCTTTTTTGTTTTTAGTGAGCCTGTTTGTATCCACTGACCGCATGTTCGATAGTGTTGCTCCGTCCGTGCAAGAGGCTCGCGTGTGTGTGTGTGTGTGTGTGTGTGTGTGTGTGTGTGTGCGTGTGTGTGTGTGTGTGGGGGGGGTGATTCCCCGGTGGGGGCTGTGAACCAGGGAGGTACCATTGATCCGTGACCGGCGGAAGAGAGAGAGACGAAGGCAGGAGGAAGAGG